>JAJHZJ010000235.1:0-461583 GCA_023548195.1 Bettongia penicillata ogilbyi
TTCTCTTGCTTTCCTTCTCTTTCGTTGGCATTTTCTTGCACAAGGTGACTAATATGGAAATATTTTGCATTATTGCACATGTAGAACCTGTATCAAATTGCTTTCCATGTCAAGAAAGGGGAGGGAAGGGAACGAGGGAATAAACTTAGAAGTCAAAACAAAAAAAAACCCAAAAAACCAACAAATGCTAAAAGTTACTTTTATATGTAATTGAGGAGAAAATAAAATATCATTTAAAAAAGTGTAAAGAGGGATTGTTTAGATGAGGTTATTGAAAATGGGAAGAAGATTCCACTAAAATTCTCTGACATCTCATTATATTGTGGAGATGACTCTAAGTTTTTGAAGGCTATATCAGTGTAAACTACGCTAGACGCTACTAAAATGGAAAATCTTTCATGTGGGTCCAGCAATAAACTATATGTCATTCATCTAAGGACCAACCTAATAAGTTAGAAACTCTTCACCAGTCATCAGGCCATCAGGTGATAAATGTTGTCAGTTCCAAATCTCAAATATACAGTCTAATAAAGTAAGCAGAAGATGAAATTTGTAACATTGGAAATAAACATGTATATGAAACAATTGATCCTTTAAATGTTGAAGAGATTTTGTGTATGTGTGTGTGTGGTATGTGTGTTTGTGTATGTCTTTTTTAAATCATGATCAGGAGAATATCTATTGAGGAACTGGATCTTGACATCTCTCTCCTACTGAAATTGATGCTATACCCACATTGGCAGTGAAAGTTGATTGCCACAAAGGACATAAAGTATCTTGAGAACATCTCTCAGATATCCACCAGACCTTAGTTTCCTCATCGTAAAAGGAGGAAATTGGACTATATGATCTGACTTTCCTTCCAATTCTGAATCCTCTAAGTGTACCCTATATCCCCCAAAAGGAACCCCTAATCCAAGAGGAGAAATCCATTAGATGTCTACCTTGATCTGCCTTCCCTTTCCAAAGGTAAGAAGAAAATTGCACAAGTAAAGGATACCACAAACTGATTAGTTATAGTCTGATTTGTTTTTAACTGTAAACCTAATACTGATGTAGTTTGGATGTATTAAGTAGGCCAACATATTACTTTATCTGTATATGTGTTAAATCAAGGCATTTCTGACAGTTTACTGGTACTCAGTGTAAAAAAAATCAGAATGAGGATCACTGTATTCATTTTTAGCTATAATTTATGTAAGTGCTTTATGAATTTTTGAAAGGGGTCACCCATGTTACTTTATTACTACAAATAACCAAAACTTAGTGAATTTCATTAATCTGTCTACACAAATTTTATTGTCTATGATTTTAAGTTGTTTGAGGTTGTGTCTTCAGTATTTTATGGTGTACTTTCATTTAATTTGTTTCATGTATTAAATCTCCCTTAATTGAAAAAGGATACAAGCTTTTGATGATGTAAATCTTCTTAACTTGCTATCTAATTTTATTTTTCCAGAAGGCTGCTAAGTTCACTCAGGCCTCCAAAGCTTAGTATGCATTTTCTTATTTATTCTTAAGAAGCAGACAAGAGTGAGTGACTTTTTTTTTGCCCACCTCACCCCCTTTTCATCCCTGCTTCTTTTCGTATTTTAGTCTCACACTCAGAAAACTAGCTTCCTTCTGATTGGCAGACCAATATTTTCTCATACTACAATTGACCCAGTTCTATCCACATTGCTTTGATAGCAAAGTGTGCACTGTATTTTTCTTTCAATATTTCCCCATCTGTCCTATTGTTTGCCTGATCATCCTGTACTTTCTTACAGTGTCATTCTTATTGCCTTTGTTAGCCACATAGAGACTTCCCTGTTCCTTGGCCTCATCTCTGTTTGAGGTCTACAATTATACGCATCTTCTTCAGATACTACAGGATTTTACAGTGCTCAGAACACAACCGCCATCATTTTGCTTTCTTGGACCTGTGGCCCCCACCATATACTTTGATGACTCCCACAGTATCTGTGAAGGTTAACAGAGACAAGAAATAAGACACTCTCTGCTCATTGCCAAGACATCATTGACCTTGTTCATGGTTCATAAGATGTAGAACTCAATAAGATCCAGTTATCAACTAGTTCAAGATTCACATTTTGGAAATGAAGAAACTAAGGCTCAGAGGAGTTAAGAAATTTGTCCAATGTCACACTATATTAATAATAATAATATTAATAATAAAGTAACTATCTTAAGTAGGGTTTTGATCCCTGGTCCTTTCTGGTGTTCTAGTGTTCCTTCTACAATTAGCTCCTCTAAGTCATGTCTTGAGAATTCATGAAAAAAAAAGACTTAAGTAATTCTAATCAAATGGGACATCCTTCTGTACAGATCTCAAAATCTAGTTTGCAGAATTTCATCTCTGAAAATTTGTGTCCGCCATGATCTAATGAATCATTATTAGAATCAATAAATCAAAAAAGCACTTTTTAAAATAATACCACAGTGGGAGGCACTATGCTAGATTCTAGGATTGCAAAGACAAAAATGGAAAATTTCTGGACTTTAAGGAACTTACGTTCTATCGTGGGGAAAATGTGCATAAATAAGCATCTATAGAATCTACATATAATGAGAGTCTGAACAATGAATCCTGGGAAGGTGCATTTTGGTGTTTCTGGAAGTGCATGAGGAAGGGTACTGGTTCTTTACTTCAGAGCATGCACAGGAGTTCTATGGCTATTTTTGGCCCACTAAGCACATGGTGAGGAAACAGACTTTTGCCCAGCTGCTAAATCAGTGCTCAGGGTATATTCAAAAGACCCTAACCAGCCAAAGTGATTCTGATTCTCAAACTCCCTCCCTCCTACTCCTTTTATTCCTTCCTTCCTTTGTTCCTTTCTTCCTTCCTTCTTCCTTCTTTCCTTTTTCTCTTCCTCCTCTCCTCCCTCTTCTTCTTTGGTTTCTGTTTGTCTGTATTCTGTGTGTCTGTTGAGCAGTCTCTGTCCCCATCTGTTTCTCTCTTTGTCTTTGTCTCTCTGAATCTTTATCTGTTCTCTCTCTCTCTCTCTCTCTCTCTCTCTCTCTCTCTCTCTCTCTCTCTCTCTCTTTCTCTCTCTCTCTCTCTCTCTCTCTCTCTCTCTCTTTCTCTCTCCCTCTCCCCTGCCTGGTTGCATCCCAAGTAAAAAAGGCAAAATCTATTCTGAGTCTTTAAACCTCTGGAATTAGAGGATTTAGAAGAATCTAGCTCTAGTATCTCATTCTCCCACTTGGGTCAACATGAAGCCATGAACACATGGCTCTGATGTTGCTTCTCTACCTATTGTGGTCACCCTTTCCTGACACAGGTGAAGGGAGATTGGAAACTCAACAAATTAGTTAGCTTTATAAACTTTGAAAGGCCAAGAGGGGCAATATATATCCTGGAGCTGGAATCCAGACCAGAGTTTGTAACCAGCCAAGCTAGTCTAGCAGAACAGAGCAGCAGTAGATTAACCCTGAAGCCAAGACGCTGGATCCTACAAGCAAAGAAGCAACCCTTTATTGGCTATGCCACATTCCGAAGTGAGCTTGGTGGAAGCATTTGGGAGTCCACTCTTTCAAGGGACTCAGGTGATTTATGGGACAGTGTACTCCCTAGGAGTGGAGGAAAATGGCTTATATTTCAGTTCTTGCTTCTTCTCAATAAATATCTGTTTGTAAAAGCTAATTGATGTTAATTGGTTAGAAGAAACTATAGTGCTAATCACTGTAGAGTATCAATGATAGAAGAGACAATAATTTTGATTGGTGATTGATAATAGAGGATAATATCCCACAACAGAGCTTTTAATTGATGGTATTAGAGAACACAAGTGTTCAAGTGTACCCTTCCAACCCTAAGGAGAAGATGCAGTTAACCTTAGTTTGGGAGACACAGAATGTCTACCTGTTTAACCTAAAAGTATACAACTATCTTTTAGTCCTCATTTGCTGTCCTTCATTTAGTACAAAGGAGGGTTAATCAAAGAAATATAGAATCCCAAAGGTGAAAATGACCTTAGAAGTCATTTAGTTTTACCAGAAACATGAATTTTGTTCTTCTAATGTCCATTGTTGTCACCCACAAAGACAGAAAACTCAACACAGAAAGCAGACCCTTTTATTTCAGAACCATTCTAGCTGTTAGAAAGTTATTCCTCTCAACCTGAAATCTGTCTTCCTGGAACTTCTATCTATTGGTCCTAGAATTGCCTTCTACAGTCATATATAATATGGCTGACACCTATAAACCATGAACTGTTAAAACTAGAAGGCAGTAGAAACAATCTAGTACAGAGGGTTCACAAACAACAGCTTAACGACCAAATGAAGGCTTATTTATGTGACCAACTTATTTTTGTGACCCACTCACCTCATCCCACCCCCAAGCTAGGAATCATTTTTTATATTTTTAAATAAAGTTTTGTTGCATTGAAAAAAATGCAAAAACCATTCTTACTTCATAGGCCATACAGAGACAAGTGATAAGGCTATAGTTCACCAACCTTGGATCTTGCTCAACCCTTCCTTCCACATGACAACCTATAAAAAAAGAGAGACCCTTCCCTGAAACTTGGGCCTCATTGACACTACTGACTTTCCCTGATACCACCTCCTCTACTTGGAGCCCGTCTAGAGATACCCTTTAGTTTTAGAGCTTTTTGCTTTTCATTTCTAAAATATTCTAAGCCTCCTATATCTTCTTGACCCTGAATCTGGTAGTTTCTTGGATCTGCTGTCCCTGAATCCTGACTTGGTGCTGTCACCATCTCCAAGTACTCTATCCTAGTACTTACTTTTCTTTTTCCTTCCTGCCAATCTCCATATACCTTCAAGTCATAAAAGTGTATTTTCTAGTCTTGACTTGCAAGGAAGGAGAGAATGATATCAATTCAGAAAAAAAATTATGCAAGAGTAAAGTAGTTAAATATTTATTAAAAGGAATATGTCTAGTCCCATATCAAAAGGCAACAGAGCTTTTCAAACTAATCCCTAAATAAAGTCCCTCAGACCTAACCTAGTCCATAGTCACCTCTCCTCTTGGAGCAAGTGACCCAGAAGAACATGAAGCCCTCTCCCCAGCACATAATGGAGATTTGTCCCTTTGAGGTCTTTGGATCAAGATCATTGCTTTATTCTTAGCTAATGAAGGAGCCTCCTGAGTGAGAGAAGTTGATTAGTCACTATCCAATCACTGAGACAGCTAAGGCATAACTACCTCTCTGACATACCACAATCTAAGGGATAATCATGGAAATCAAAAAGAGATACAGAACTTCTATGCCCTCTATCAAAAGAAAGAAAGGAAACAAACGTTCCAGGAACAGTGCTAAGTAAATTACAAATATTATCTCATTCAAGACAACAATAAGCCTGGGAGGAACGTGATATTGTTATACTTACTTTACAACTAAGGAAACTGAGACACACGGAGGTTAAGTGTCTTGGTCAGGGTCACTCAGCTGGTCAACATCTGAGACCAGATCTTGCCCTCTCTAGAGCTGGCACGCTAACGATATGCCACCTCAATGCAGAAATTCAACCTATTATACAAATCATTTCCCCAGACCCCTATTCCTTGTACCCTCAAAGTTCACAAAGCTCAATGCTTTTATTAGACAGATCTTTTGTAATTTGAAAATAGCTGTCATTGTCTGTTCTCCTCAAAATTCCCTACTTGAAGATGTTGGATGCTTGGGAAGCCACAGAGTTTGGGCAAGGAGCCCACAACCTCATGAGTACAGCAAATATTGACATGTTTTGTCCTTGTTAAATTCCAACAAAATGTGCAGCAAGCCTTGATAACCAATAACCATGCCTTCAAATATATGTAGTTACTATATGATAATAAAATATAAATTCATTTAAAATATTAGGGAATTCATAGTAGCTTTTTCCATCATCTTTATATATATATATATATATATATATATATATATATATATATATATATATATATATATATATCTATATATACATCAGCCGATAACATAGCACCAGTATGAGCATGTGGGATATAAATGGGACTTTAACTTTACAAATAGGTTGTCATAATGTAAAAGGGTAAAACTTAATGTCTTAGATCTTCTCTATTCCAGGCCAAAGGTTCTTAGTTCCTTCAATTCTTCTTCATATGAGGCCTTGAGAGATGATGAATGATCCCTTCTTAGAAGTCTCTGAACAGATGGGTGTGCTATGGTCAGAATTTCTTACAAGTTTGTGTTGGAAATACAAACCTCATTTTTAGAGGAAGTCTTGCCTAATCCCTTTTAATTCTAATGCCTTTCCTCTGTTGATTATTTCGCATTTATTCTGTTTATAGATAGAATGTACAGCTCTTTGCATGTTGTCTCTCCCATTAAATTTTAAGCTCTTTGGGTGCAAGAACGATCTTTCGCCTTTCTTTTTCTCCCCAGCATTTAGCACAGTGCCTGGCATACAGGAGGCATTTAATAATGGTTTATTGGCTCACTAACTAGACTAAGTAATTATGTCTCTTCAAATTTTAAATTTAAAATTCTGTGATCTGTGATTTTTATTTTTGAACCCTTTTATCTGTTTTTAACCCAGTGTATTGTTTCTGAATCTGTATATTTTCTTTTCCCTTGCAAATACATTTTAGAAAATATATTTTCATAATCTAAAGTGTATGGAGAGAGGGAATAGCTAACAAGGTCACCTGACACAATGGAAATAAAGGAAGATAGAGACTGAGGTTTGACTTGTCATGTCACTGGTCTAGGGAACTTCCAAATGTGAGAAGTGCATCTACCAATGTTGGTCTGCCCCTTTTCTATGAATTAAAGTTTTTAAAGAGGTTTCTAGAGCTGTCATAGGTTAAGTGACTTCTCCAGGATCCCATAGCCAGCAGGCATTCTTAACTTTTTCTGTGTCATGTACTGCTTTAGCAGACTAACAAAATCTACTTAATTTTTTCTCAGAAAAAAAAAATTTAAATGTTAAAGAAATGCTAAATTTTAATTAGAAGCTACAAGGGGGGAAAGATGTAAATTTTCCCAAATCCTCTCACAAAAAAAAAGACAACAATCTATCCATGGTTTAGGTTATGAATGTCTGTGTTAGAAGTTGCACTTGAACCTATCTTCCTGGTTCTGAGGCTGACTTTAATCAATACATTACAAATAAGAGATTATGAGTGTTCAGGTGTAACAAACATAAGCATTTATTTCTTGTGATAGTAAGTCATTTAGAAATTTTAAGATTGATTCTTTTTCCTTGAAAAAACCAGAAGTTTTTGTTGGCTGTCTTCTTTATTTTAAATGACCGTATATGTTGATTTTAATGCTTTAAAGCACACAGCCTGAGATAACACCACACAGAAAGCTATTACTAAATTTCAGAAACAAACAGAAACAAATTGCAAAAATGCAATTGCATGCATTTCATTTCCCTTTAATTCTGAGGGAAAGTCCTCATTTAAGATGAAAGTTTCCATTCTGAGTAGTACTTTGTTGATCTAAAAACAACTTTCTTACAAAAGTTTGAAGTGGATTGATTCAAAAGTGTCTTATGGGAGAAACCAATCTAAGCTTTGAAAGTATAATAATTTCAAGTTTCCACAAGCCTAATAAATGCAACAAGGAATACATTTCTTTGAGTAGTAAAGGTTAAACCAGATGTGGTTACTTCAGGGATCTGTGCTCGGAAGAACCTCGGTGAACATTCATTGTCATAGGCTATGAAACAGTCCATACACTTTGAAATCTCTAGGTTCACAGATGACACTAACCTCTTTCGGTAGTCAAAAACCAAACCAACTGGGAAAACTGACAAAATTTTTTGTGATTATGCAAATAAGCATAAAATTGAGAAATGAGCTCCTAGTGGGACTAGGATGAGAGGGAGGAAATGATCCTCCCAACCACTCCCATGCCCCATTCCTAGTCTAAGGTGGAGATCTATGGCCTGAAATTCCTTCTGAGTTGTAAATTAATTCTGCTCTGGCTTCCAAAGGTTCAATCAACACCCATTGTTCCACTGGGGTTCCTGGAATGTTTACTGGGGGCTGGAAGAGTGAGAGTGAGAAAGAAAGGAAATGGGGAGGGATTTCAGATTCTGCCTTCTTTTGGAGGAGGAAAGCACTCAGAACTCAGCTCTGAGAGAAAGAAAAGGATGATTACTTAAGAAAAGCCACATGATGTAGTGTCTGTTGCTTTGTTGGAAGCCAAAAAGACCTGGTCCAAATTTTACCCCTGATACTTACTTACTAGTTTTGTGACCCTGGGAAAGTCAAATCATTCCTCTGTGGATCAGTTTTGTAATCTATCGAATGCAGAAGTTATCTATATTATCTAATCCAAAGTTCTGTCTAGCTACATTTCCTTGCTATGAACTTCTCAGTAGGACTGACTTGGAGAATCTCAGCTGGAAGGAGGATTTCAGCTCCACAACAGGGAAGGAAAGAAATAAAACCAACATTTATTAAGGTCTAGGTCCTTGTACATTTTCAAAGAACACCTGGGATAAATTTGAAACTGTGTAACTTTACCCTCCTTATTCATTCTCAACCTGAGTGTATTTTCCTATAGTGGTTAGTAGGAGGTAATAATAGTAATAGTCCTCTTTAAAAAGTCTAAAGAAATAGTGAATAGGGAGGAGAAAGGAGGTCAATGCCTATGTAACCCCTTCTACTAGCTGTGGAGAAACCCAGATTAGAAGAAGAGATGAGGGCCTTGGGAAACTAGTTAGTGAGCTGAGCCTGATTAGGGGAGGAAAAGTGAGGGTTCAGGTTTCAGTATCAGTGCAAATCTCATCTTCATCAGTCAGTCAATAACCATTTATTAAGCACCTACTATATATGTTAAGTGTTATTAGGATACAAAGAAAAACAAAAAACAGTCCCTGTTCTCTGAGAGATCACAGTCTAATGGGGGAGAAAACATGCAAGCAACTACGAAGATACAAGATATAAACAGGAGAGATTGGAAATAATGAAGAGAATGAAGACATTAGGATTCTGTTGCTACGTAATAATTATTATTAATCACTATTTGAAGGAAAAATAGGTAAATTGATGTGTGAATTTTACAAGTCACTTTCTAATGATGGACATCAATCTCTATTTGTAAAATGAAAGGGTTAAACTGTATAACTTCTAAGATCCCTTAGAATTTTGTGTTATGTTTGTGCTATGTTTTCCAACAGGAATATGACATCAGGAAGATGATGACATGATTTGCAGTTGACTTTGATATGTATGAGAGAGGACTGTGAAAGGTCACCAGCCTTACTTTCTCTTCCAAAGCCATCTGGGTCCAGTGACCAGATATTCATCAGGAGCACTGGAGATGAATCATGATGTAATGGGATTTTTAGGCCTTTTTAGGCTAAGGTCTTTTCAGGTTCTCACTTTGAGGTAATGCCCACTCTGTGAATTGGCCTCTTTAAGAGTGTGTATTCATCCTTGGTTGCTGAAGAAGACCATGCCATCAGAGAAATAATGACATGACTTGCACTTGGCTTTGTTTTGAGTGGCGGAGGACTGTTCTGGTCACCAGCCTCACTTCTCCTCCGTAGACATCTGAATCCAGCGACCAGATATTCATCAGGATGACTGGAGATGACCCAGGATGAGGCAACTGGGTCTAAGTAACTTGCCCAAGGTCACACAGCTAGTGAGTGACAAGTGTCTGAGGTGAGGTTTGAACTCAGGCCCTCCTGAGTCCTGCACTGGTGCTCTATCCACTGTACCACCTAGCTGCTTTGCCTCTTTAAGAAGTGAGTCAAGGAACGGTCCCTTTAATGAAAAAAAAAAATCAGACTGGGAGGAAAAGACCCTCAGGGTTGCTGGTCAAAAAAAAAAAACATTTACTATTGACTATTTTGGTTTTTGAGAAAAAAGAGGATTAAAGGGAATCAGGAAAGGTTTCTAGAGAAGGCAGGATTTCAGCTGGGACTCTAGGAAATAGAGAGAAGGAAGGAAAGAATTGCAAGCATGGGAGAAAGCCAATGAAAAATGCTAAAGTGGGAATGGGCAAAGTATAAAAACACTGGAATGGAGGAGGTAATAATGTTGTGAAAGACTTTAGAAGCCTAACAGGGGATTTTATATTTGATACTGGAAGAAATGCAGAGCTACTGGAGTGTACTTAATGGGGACAGGTGGGCGACAGAGTCAGACTTGAGCTTTAAGAAAATCAGCTTGGCAGCTGAGTGTATAAGGTTCTGCAGTGGGAAAAGACTTGAGACAGGAAGACCAACCAGAAGGCTGTTGCAATCAGTCAGCAAGTGTTTATTAAGCACCTGCTTTGTGCCAAGGTATTGTGCTGTCTAGGAAAATAAGTGCAAATAATGAAATGATTCTTGCAATGAGCTTGCAGTCTAATTTTTGTTTGGAGAGTGGGCTAATTTATATAAAAATATATACAGCAATGTATAATTTTACATCTTTATATGAGACATTATAAAAATAATGTTAATGGAACAAATATATTTTAAGTTTATGTATGTGTACATGTGCATGTGTAGTTTGTATGGATTATAATGTGTTAATATAAAATATGACTAATATAAAATTAAGACTATATACACACAGTGGTTAATTATGAAGCCTTCCTCGACTACTACAGCCCTCAGGCTGATCTTACCCTTTCCTGATTTACTTAGTACTTAGATACTGTGCCATCTCCCTCTCCCTTTCCTCCTCTCCAAAGGAAGGTAAATTTTGATGGCCGAAAACTGCCTAGTTAACTTGGAGTTTGCTGGCTCGATTCCTTCTTTCCTTCCTTCCTTCCTTCCTTCCTTCCTTCCTTCCTTCCTTCCTTCCTTCCTTCCTTCCTTCCTTCCTTCCTTCCTTCCTTTCTTCCTTTCTTCCTTCCTTCCTTCCTTCCTTCCTTCTACCATCCTGGATCATCTCCAGTCATCCTGATGAATATCTTGCCACTTGGACCCAGATGGCTCTGGAAAAGAAAGTGAAGCTGGTGACCTTGCACAGCCCTTCTTCATTCAAATCAAGTCAACTGCCAGTCATGCCATCATCTCCCTGATGTCATGGTCCTCTTGGAGAAGGAAGCACAAACATAACACAACTGTTCCATCTAACTTAACTGTCATTATGGTATTGGTAATATTTTCCAAACATATCCGTCCTTTAACCCAGAGTGTTATCCTTTATAACAAAGAATAAGGAAAAGGATAAAAAAGTAGTTGAGCAAAACTGACTAACTCGTCAGTGAATTGTGAGCTTCTCTAGGGCACGACTATGATTTGCCTTTCTTTATATCCCCAACCCTTAACATTATCTAGCACACAGTAGGTGCTAAATATATGCTTATTGACTGGGTGATTAATAATACATGTTGACTGACTAATAGTATATGTATGAGGTTCTATACCTATAATACTTCACCTCTCATCTTTCCTTCAAGTCAAAGCTTGGTCATTGTAATTAGGAGTCAACAAGTATTAAAAGGCTACCATGTGCCAGGCACTGTGCTAATTGCTAGCATCACTTACATGCCTTATAATATGGTTTCTATTGTTATTTATATGATTGCAGTCATTGTGCATATCGTTTTATTGGTTTTTATCCATTATTTGAGTCTCACCTGGAATATACATTTTCTAGATTTTTGTGGCTGTCTTAATCAGTCCTGTCCTTCATGAACCCATTTGGGGTTTTCTTAGCAAAGATATTGGAGTGGTTTCCCATTTCCATCTCCTGCTCATTTTACAGATAAGAAAACTGAGGCAAGGGTTAATTGATTTGCCCAGGGTCACACAGCTAGCTGGTAAGTATCTGAGGTCTGATTTGAACTCAGGAAGATGAATCTAACCACTGTGCCCCATAATTGTCCTTTAAGACTAGAGAGATACTTCAAAGAAAGTGAGAATATACATTGGTAGAGGGAGTTTCCTATATATACTAGCAACATACATCCTGCACCTATGCAGTCCCTATTGCAGAGAACTGCACACTTCTATAAACACATCTCCACCAGGACACACTCCTCTTTGGGCCTCAGTTGACATTCAGTCATGCACTTTCTACAACATGCCTTTTTTGTTACTGTCCTGTTTCCTTTGTAAAATAATGAGATTCAGCTACATGAATTTTGAGATTCCTTCCAGATCTGAATCTTGAAAGCCCATTCTGTATTACTTTTGGGGCAGAATAGCACTAGTTTCTAAGAGTTCAGATTTAATCATCATCAAGTTTTCAAAGCAAGAAAAGGAAATTAGCACCACTTATAATTTGCTCTACTGCTTATTATATTCATTTGCTTTCATTAGTATTATTTTATGGAAGTTTCATTTGGCCCAGATCCAGATAGTTTACAATTACGCAAGTAATATAGGTCAAAAACCTTGCTGGAGGGAAGAGTCCTTTGCGGGAGATTTGTCTCTCTGTGAAACACAGATAGTTGCTTGCCATCCCCCTCTCCACTTCAGTTTGTACTGGTCACTGGCCTATGTCACCTGCATTCCTGCTGACAGGAAATCTTATAAATAGTGTACAATATTTTCCGAAAATCTGACAAAGGATTTTTCTCCCTGATTTGTGTCTCTCAAATTAGGACAACTATTTTTTTTTTTTGTTTATTTGTTTGTATTGGCTTACTTAGCATAATTTTCTAGGGTTTCATATGGATCCCAGTCATATACACTGTGGGCCATCGGTAAAAATTTACTTCATGAGAAGTAGTATTTCGGAGTTTTCCTGAATATTGAATGATTTTTTTTCAGCCCAGAATCTTTTTCTTATTTTTTGTGGCTCTTAATCTTTTATATCATGTTTTTCATTGTAATGCTTTCTGACCTGATTAATCCATCTACTATTTGATGAAATGTTGAAATTTCCAAAACATTTTATGGTTTATAGGGATAATATTATATAGTTATCCCTTCCACATCAAGACTTTCCCCATCAAGGTTTTGCTATATCATGGGTCAGTATAAGAAATTAAGTGGGAATTTTGGGGGAGTTTTGTAGAAACTAAAGACAACAGGAAAAGCCCAACAGATTATACAGAAAAAGTTTAGAAACTTAGAAGTGCATAAAATATATGTCTAGTATCACACGATATCAACATATTTTATCTTTTAATTCCATAGTAATTCAGACTTCTTTTCTGGTACACAGGGACAGCCAAAAAATTTTACTTGGATTTATCAGATCTTAGTGCTAAGGCTGGAGTGGGTGGAGAGCAGGCTCCTGCTCCCCTAAGTCCTGAAATGTGGAAAGGATAACTGCATAGTATTTGGAAACTAGACTTCCAGAAAACCTATAAAATATGGTCACCATACTTATAAAGTCAGTAACAGTTCCTCCATTTTATTTAAATTTTGTTTTCCCCTGGGGGAAAAGAAATAGAAGTAATAGTACTTGTACTCCATAATTAAATGAGTTGTTTTGCAAAAGACAAACAAAAAAAACACTATGTAAACCTTAAGTTGAATATAAATGCATATATTATGCATTAAATGATTTCATCATCTCAACAACCTTGGGATGCAGTTGGGCAAGTATTTTTTAAACAAAGAAGATAAGTCTAAAATAAATTAAGTGACTTGTCCAGGGTCCTACAGTTTGAACAGGACTAATTAAATTGACCCAATTCATTTTTAGTTTTCAGCACTGATTTCCACAAGATTTTAAGTTCCAAATTATTTCCCCATCTCTCCCTTTCCCCTACCCCAAGATGGCATGTATTCTGATTAACCCTTCCCTTAGTCTGTTCTCCCTCTTATCACCTCTCCTTATCCTCTTTACTTTCTTGAAGGGCAAGATAGAGTTCTACACCCCATTGCCTGTATATCTTATTTCCCAGTTGCATGTAAAAACAATTTTTTCACATTTGTTTTTAAAACTTTTAAATTCTCTCCCTTTCTCCCTCCCCATTCACCTCATTGAGAAGGCAAACAATGTAATATAGGTTATATATGTACAGCTATGCAAAACACTTCCATAATAGGCATGTTGTGAAAGACTAACTATATTTCCCTCTATCCTACCCTGCCCCACCAATTATTCTATTTTATCCTTTGACCCTGTCTATTTTCAAGAATGTTTGCTTCTGACTACCCCCTCCCCTAATCTCCCCTCCCTTCTATCATCCCCACCCCCTATTCTCTTTTCCCCTACTTTCCTGTAGGGTAAGATACCCAAGTGAGTGTGTATGTTATTCCTTCCTTAAGCCAAATTCAATGAGAGTAAAGTTCACTCATTCCTTCTCACCAATCCCCTCTTCCCCTCCATTCCACAAATACTTCAGCACTTGTTATGTGAAAGATCTTGTGTGAGATATTAGGATTAAGAAGATGAAATCATACACAGTCCATTCTCTCAAAGACCTCAAAACATATTGGACCACAGAAATTACTCAATATGTAAGGATTAAAATTGTCCAATGTGCAAGAAAACCACTGAAACAGAGCTCCAAGCCAATAGCATTTCATTAAAGGGTCCATGACCCCCTCTAATGAAGTGGACCTCAGGGCTTCCTCATGATCTGAGATGTCACAAGATGGGAAAGGTAAGGATCATCTCTGCTAAGTGGTCATAAGATGGTCACTTGCTCATGTTGGGTCTGGAGGTACAAAAATAAGTTGGAGGAATTTCCACATCTCATTGTGACATCCCACCCATACTGGGTTTGGGTTTGATCATTGACATTTTTGTGGTTAGGCAAGTGAACTTTACAACTAAATAGTTCATAGCTCTGTGGCCTTATATACAGAATTTAGATTCACTACCCCTATGGAATCTTATCAAATTAATTAATAATGATTAGAAATAAGTTTAAAATGAAATAGGAGTCTAAATCAATTATTTCTGCAAATATGTCCAAAACATAACTCTTTATATTTCCTCCTAAATCCTTCCTCTTTCCTACCTTCTCTATTACTATAGAGGGCAACACCATCATCCCAGTTCTTCAGGCTCACAACCTAAAAGTCATCCTGTATTCCTAACTATCTCTCATCTGCCATATCCAAGTTGCTGTCAAGGGCTACTTTCAACTTTGCAACATCTCTCAAATATATCCTGTTCTCTCCTCTATCAATGCTAACACTCTAGTGGAGGCTTCCATCACCTTATACTTTGATTACTGTAATAGCCTGCTAGCTACGACTGCTTAGCAGAGGTGACTATTTTCTGACCACTCATGCTAATACATCATTTCTGACCCTCCCTGGAGGGTCAAAAGCAAGATCTATCAACCAGTGAGATCTTATATTTTACATTGCCTCTTTTGAGTGTCTGGGCATCAAACCCTATAAAAGTAAGGTCCTGGGGAAAAGGGAGCATCTCAGATCTCAGAGGAAGCCCTGAGGTCGACTTCATTAGAGGAAACCATGGACCCTTTAATGAAAAGCTATTGGCTTAGAGCTCTGCCTCAGTGGTTTTTCTTGCACATTGGACAATTTTGGACCCCATATATTGAGTGATTTCTATGGTCTTATTTGTTTCAGTGTCCTTGAAGGAATCTGATTTCATCTTCTTAATCCAAATGTCTTGCACAGTCTGTCTGTCTCAAGTCTCTCCCCACTCCAATCCATCCTCCATCCAGCCACTAAAGTAATTTTCTTAAAGTACATGTCCAAACATAGATCCCTATTCATAAACTCCAGTGACTTCAGTCTTCAGGATTAAATACAAAATGTTCTGTTTAGCATTTCCAGAACTTAGCCCTCTTCTACCTTTCCAGGCTTCTTACACCTTATACCTTGACAGTTACTCTTCAGTCCAGCAACACTGGCCTCCAGACTATTCCATGAACAAGACGATCCATCTCTCAACTATTGGCATATTCTCTGTCTGTTTCCCATGCCTGGAACTTTCTCCCTGTTCTCTGACTACTGACGTTCCTGGCTTCCTTTAAACATCAACTAAAATTCCATCTTTGGCAGGAAGCATTCCCTAATTTCTCTCACTTACAGTGCCTTCCCCGTATTAATCGTTGCTTATATATATTATATATAGCTAGCTTTGTATATATTTGTTTGCATGTTTTTTTTTTCCCTATTGAATTGTAAGGTCCTTGAGGGCAAGGACTGTTTTCTGCCTCTTTTATCCCCAGTGTTTAAGTGTTTGATATATGTTAACTTAATAGTTATTGGTTAACTTGTATTCTACCACAGAAAGTTTTGCCTCTCCTGGAATGTACTTTTCATTTTCATTTTCAGAGTAGTCTTCATTTGGGCCTCAGCTCAAGTGCTATATCCTCTAAGTAAACTTCTCTGAAACTCCTCAGGTGAAAGTACCCTATCCTTCTCTGGTCTTTTCTTCAATCTCTGCCTGAATATATTCTCCTTTGCCCCTATCACACACTATCTTGTATTATGCTCACATCTGTACATTTGCTATTCTCACTTCTCCAAGTAGAATGAAAGTTCTGTGAATTTGAAGACAAGATGATTTTTTAAAAAATCTTTTCATTTCCAGGGACTAGGATAATGCCATATACTTAAATATTTCAACTGAATCTTGTAGAAGGTAAGTCATGTATATGAATAATTATGATTCAAACCAGAAAAAAAATAAAAATAAATCCAAGGAGTATGAGATACTGAGGAAGTCCTTTGCTTAGGGTATTTTTTATGATTTAAATATTGACCAAAGTTGGTCAGTGAAACTATTCAGCATTTTTCAAGCTGATGAGAATTTCAAGTAAATTTTGGTAAGATAATCTACATTTTCTAGGATACTTACATACACACACACACACACACATACACAAACACAAGCAAAATGCATTTTTACTTTTTAATTAATTTGTTTTCAACATTCACTTCCATAAGATTTTGAGATTTTTTTCTCTCCTTCTCTCCTCTCCCCCCTCCCCAAGATGGCATGCAATTTGATATAGGCTCTACATATACATTCATATTAAAAATATTTTAGCATGGGTCATGTTGTAACAAAAAATTAGAACCAATGGGAGAAACCACGAGAAAGAAGAAACAAAAAAAAAAAAAAGAGGAAGAGAGAGGGAGAGAAAGCAAAAGTATGCTTTGATCTGCATTAAGACTCCATAGTTCTTTCTCTTGACATAGATTGCATTTTCCATCCTAAGTCTTTTGGAATTGTCTTAGATCTTCACATTGCTGAGAAGAGCTAAGTCTATCAAAGTCAATCAGTGCACAATGTGGCTGTTACCGTTTACAATATTCTTCTGGTTCTGCTCACTTCACATGGCATCCGTTCATGTAGGTCGTTCCAGGTTTTTCTGAAGTCCACCTGCTCATCATTTCTTATAGAACCATAGTGTTCCATCACATTCATATACCAACACTTGTTCAGCCATTCCACAATTGATGGACATCCTGTCAACTTTCAATTCTTAGCCACCACATAAAGAGCTGCAGCAAATATTTTTGTACGTATGAGTTATTTTCCCATTATTATGGTCTCGTTGGGATACAGACCTAGAAGTGGTATTACTGGGTCAAAGAGTTTTATAGCCTTTTGGACATAGCTCCAAATTACACTCCAGAATGGTTGGATCAGTTCACAACTCTGCCAGCAATGAGCAAAATGCATTAAAAACAAATAAGAGTCTTTCTAATAAGCTCTAATTTGGGAGGGACAATATTAATTGACTTTGTACTGAGTCAAGGCCGGTATGTATGAGTGCTCAGTAAATCTGAACATCTCATCGTTGTTTCCTGGAGAGCAGAATTCCACATGAAGCAAGTTTAACTTGGCCCCTGTTGAAATGCCTGAATAATTTATTGTAGTTATTACCAAAGACATCTCCTTTATAAGGCAATTGAACTTAGAAAGGGTCTATAACACCCCATTCTGAGAGGTCCACAACATGAATTTCAAGGTGAATATTTATTTTTTAATGATAATGTTCTAAATTAATCAAGTCAGAAAATAAAGTATCATTACTGTTGTTTCAAGGAAACCTGTGTTAACTCTTTCTATTAGAATTATATGAAAAGAAAGCATCCACAGATCAGAAAATTAGAAAGAAAATTCATTAATAACCTTAATAATAAAAATAATAGTTACAATTATTTCTAGCATTTTAAGGTTTGTAAAATACTTTTCATACATTATCTCATTTGATATTAACAAGATACATGGGAAGTAAGTGCTATTATGTCCTTATTTTACAGATGGGGAAACCAAGGTCAAAAAAGGTTAAGTTATTTAATCTGACCAGGGTCAGCTAGGGTCATAGGTAGAATTTGAACTCAGGTCTTCTTGATTCTAAATCCAACACTTTATACAGTGTCTGATTGCCAGACAGTTACTTTCCTGAAAGCCCTTTCACCCTTTCATCTAGTCACAGTACACCAGTCTTAGATTTACCTCAGACATTTCAAAATTCTAAATTTAGTTCTTATGATAAAACATTTTTATTCCAACCTCAAAAATGGTTTCTAAAGCTCTGTTTCTGTATATTAAAACTTTTCATTGAAAAATGCCTATATATTTGCACTCAAAAATGCTATGTGATCAGGGGAGAAGGAAATGAATCCATATGTTCTCATATTTATGGCAGCTTTCTTTGTGGTGGCAAAGAACTGGAAATTGAGGGGATGCCCATCAACTCAGGAATGACTAAACAAGTTGTGGTATATGATATGATGGAATACTATTGTGCTGTAAGAAATGATGAGCTGCTTCTCAGCAATGCAATGATCTAAGACAATTCCAAAGACTCATGATGGAAAATGCTATCCACATCCAGAGAAAGAATTATGAAGTCTGAATACAGATTGAATAATACTATTTTCTCTTTTTTTTCTTTCTTGAGGTTTCTCCCTTTTCTTCTGATTCTTGTTTCACAACATGACTAATGTGGTAATATGTTTTTCAAAAAAAAAAAAAAGAAATGGCGAGCCAGTTGATTTCAGAAAAACCATGGAATGACTTACATGAATTAATGAAAAGTGAAATGAACAGATCAAAGAGAACAATATGCACAGTTACAGCAAAATTCTTTGAAAAATAATTGTGAACCACGGAGTAATTTTACATATTATAAATGCTCAGATGTCGGAAAAGTCTATCCACTTCCAGAGAAAGAACAGAAAAATAGAAATATTCATAGTACGGTTTTACATATGTTTATAAATCTGCATCAAATGGTGGCCTTCTCTAATGTGAAGTGAGGAGTGAAGTAGAGAGACAATTTAAAACTTAAAATGCAATAAAAAGTAAATAAAATTAATTTTTACAAAAAAGCGAAAGTACTAAAAAATACTATGTGATGACATAGTTAAAAGAAGTTGTCTCATTTTATTCTATTTTTGTACACACACACACACACAAGCACGCACGTTGATTCTGCAAATTCTCCTGGTTCTCTCTTACACAGCTCCCACTGAAGGGGCCTCCAAGCATAGAAGAGATGAGGAGATTTTGATAAAATGCAGAATTCTAGTCTTGTGCCTGGAAGTACATACTGAGAATCAGCACCTTAAAATCTGGTCAGCTCACAGAACTGGTCTCTTTCAGGGCGTAATTGTAGTAAACACATGCTAATTATCCACTTCAAAGACTGAAAACTTTATGAAAGCATTATCATAATAATGAGAATGATCTCAGCTGCACCCAGAGATGGCGAGTTCTTCTCATTACTTTTTTTTTTCTTTTGAGATGCTAATAAAAGTGACTTTTCTAGTTCCTGGGTGTTCTTTATTTTGTTCAAACACATTCCTTTCTTGAAGAGCGATCAAAGCCTTAGAAATACACAAGCCTCCAGTTACCTTCTTTCCTAACCTAAACTTCTCACCCCAAAGGAAAGGTTTTTATCACCTTACACACTCCTACAATCTCATTGCTTGCCCATTGCTGATCTTCATCAGTCAGTCAACAAACCTTTTTTAAGCATTTGCTCTGTGCCAGGCACTGTACTACACATTGGGGATTTTTTTTTTTTTTTTAATGACAGAAATACAGACCTTGCCTTCAAGGAACTCGCACCTTCATTCTTCCTTCCAGACTCATTTCCACCTACCCATATGCCTGAGGTACAATAAGTAAACTCTGAAGTCAAGGCAAGCTATAACCTGCCATTATGACTTGCTGAAACTACTACCAAATAAATTACTTTCCTTCTTTATTTGGCAAATGACAGAATTTTTTTTTATTCAAGTTTAGCATTAAGGTTCATTTGAAAACAACCAAACCAGAAAAAGCAAAAGCAAAATGGAAGGTTGTTATACTACTTTTATCTACATGATCCATATGCTGTGTTTTAGATGGACAAGATGTATAACCAAAGCCTTAAATAAATGCAGTTAGAGTCAATTAAGGAGAGGAATAGTAACATTTGCACTTCCTGCTTGCTGTCTTACTCATTGGAGCTTCAGAACAATGACAATAGAACTCTAAAGACGTAGCCTCTGGGTAACTCCCTAATTTCTCCCATACCTAGTAATTTTGTCATTCACTTTCCCTTTAATTTCCTCTTTCATGTTTCCCCTTCTCTCTCTCTCTCTCTCTCTCTCTCTCTCTCTCTCTCTCTCTCTCTCTCTCTCTCTCTCTCTCTCTCTCTGTTTCTCTCTCTCTCTCTCTGTTTCTCTCTCTCTCTCTCTGTCTCTGTCTCTTTCTCTTCCTCTGTCTCTCTCTTATTCTGTCTCTGTCTCTCTCTTTCATTCTCTCTCTCTGTCTTCTATTTCTTTTACTTCTCAGAGAGAAAGAGAGAACATTCATTAAGAGCCTACTCTGTGCCAGGGACTATACTAAGTGCATTTTTAAATTTATGTTATGCTTAATTTATGGAATAAGACAAACATTTCCATAACACAGCATAATAAAAAGATGATTGCATATGAAACTGCAAATCCATTATGTATAGCGTGCTGTTCCCTCTAAATATACAACAAAGTTATCATGTAAATTTTTTTCCTTCTCCATCCCCACCTCTCCCTGCCCCACCCTAGAGATGACTACCATTAGACACAAGTAGGTATAAATAACTACATACACACATAAACACACACACAAGCACACACATGTGTGTGTCTATATATACATATATAAATATATATGTAATTATATGTATATATATAACTAAAACTACTCAGTATTGTATCATTTTAACCTTACAAGAACCCTGGGATATAAGTACTCTTATTATCACCATCTTAGAATTGAGGAAACTTGACAGAGTAAGTGACTTTCTCAAGGCCACAAAACTAGTAAGTGACTAGGGTCACATTTAAACTCAGATGTTCCTGACTTCAAGCCCAGAGTTTATCCACTGCCAACTTGGCTGCCTCTATACAGAGACAGAAAGACAAACAGGTGCAGAAACAGAGATGGGTAACAGACAGAGACAAAGACTGAAATAGAAGAGAAAAGAGGAAACTAAAAAGAGAGGGAGAAAGATTCAAAGAGGAAGAGAGGGAAACAAATGGAGAATGAACATTCTCTATAACTCTATACTTGAAGATTAGATCAGAACAAGTGAAATAAGACCTTGATTAAGTATTTTATGTGCTCTAATGCTGACTACAAGGATAAATGTTGAGGCTTGTTTTATAACTCAAGAATTCTGCAATAAGTGTGTAGCTGTTTTAATGTAATAGAAGAAATATATCCTTGCATGTTATTTTTGTTTCAGGTAGTTTCAAAACAACTTTCCTGACTAAAAAAATCCAACAGTCAGGCATTTGTCATATGAAATATTGCCAAAGCATCTAGGTAAAAGATGAAAAAATAAATGATAAACGGGTGATAAATGATACCCAACCATTCAGGCTTTTGAAAAGATTTCAGTGATTATCTGCATTTTCCAGATTTCATCTGGGTTATTGATGTTGTAGACATCACCTCTGGTCAATTTGTCTCCCATCTAGTCAAGTGTTGTATAAGAGTTGCCTCAAGTTTATCTTGCTTTCCATAGAAATCTCCCTGGAAATAATGTAAAGAAATGAAAACAGGGTTTTAAAGATAGAAGTTAAGGAACAGACAAGAAAGTTTCATGGATGTTAATGGTCCGGCAATAGAAAAATGTCACAAGAAAGAGGGTTGAATTTATGAGAAGAATTATTCTCAGGAGAGGCCCCTAACTCCTATCTGGCTCCTAATTATATAAAGAAGTAAGTATGAATCTATTGATCCTAGACCATTGTTGTGTTGGGGTTTTCCTTAGTTCTCAAAGAGGACCAAGACATCAGAGAGATGATGACATGACTTATAGTTGACTTTGATTTGAGTGAGGGAGGGCTGGGCAACATCACTGGGCTCACTTTCTCCTCCAGAGCCATTTGGGTCCAGTGGTCAGATATTCATCAGGACCACTGGAGATGACTCAGGATGCAGTGGGAGACCCTGATCCTCTAAGGCTAAGGTCTTTACAGGTTCTCACTTGGAGTGAGGTAGCACCCATTCTGTGAACAGACCGCTTTAAGATGTGGTCAAGGGATTGACCCTTTAATAAATAATATCAAAAGGAAGACCCTCAAGGTTATTGGCCAAAAGAGAAACAGTTATAAGATTAGAGACGAAGAGTGATGAGGTCATCCCAGTAGAAGATAGGCTTCACAAGGACAAGGAGTATCTCATTAATTTCTTTGTAACCCTAGGCTCTAATGGGGTATCTTGAACATAGGGATGAGGATTCTTTTTTATCAGTGATTTTGTTACTATAGTGAATTTGGGTAGGAAACTCTCTCCATCAATGCAATGAGTGCCTTCTCTGCAGTAGAGTCACCTGAAAAGCTAGGTGACTTGCATAGCGACATTTGGAGGGTTGTGAATTTGAATCCAGGCCTTCCTTGCTTTGAGGTAGCTCTCAATCTACTATATCATGCTCTCATCTGGTGCATATTTATATAGTTAATTATATTAATATGTGCCACAGGTCATATTGAGATCATATTGAGATGTTGGATTCATTGAAATATATATATATATATGTTAAAAGGATATAATTGAAAGTGTTGGAAATTGGTGACAGATGGCTCAAGTCCTTTGAGATTGGCTAGATTTTGGCTTTCCATGACCAGGAAAATTCCAACAAATAGTATACTCTTTTGCCATTCATTTGTCTATATGCATATAACACATTGGCAATCGCTTCATTTAATTGTATAATTTTAAGGTTCTCAATGAGAGCAGAAGAAGGAACCATACTTCTTATTCATCTTCTAAAATCCGCCTTATTTATAATTATTTAGAACACTAACAAATACATAAAGGTCCTTAATAAATATTTGTTGATCTGATAAGAAATTTCCCATTAACCAAGATGCTAAAGTTTTATTTTTGTCTTTGTGTCCTTATCATTAAGTATATTATCTTACACTTAGGGTATCCTTAGTAAATACTTAATGTAAAACTTTGTCATGATTTAGATAGAAGTTATTTCCAACAGTGGGAGAAAATACAGGACATAGAAAGTCCTTTTCCCTTGATAATGCCAGTATCTGGTTAACTGAGGCACAGTTTACAACAGCTGGGAAGTACTTTGGTTAAAAAGAAAGGAGACATAGTGTGTGCTAGTATAGTGTGGAGAAACAAGAGTCAGAAGGCCTGAGTTCAAGTTCTGATGATTAATCTTGTATAGGAATTATCTTTCTGAGTTTCACTTTCCTCAAATGTAAAATGGAGATAAGACTGCTTATAGTATCAACCACAGAAGGTTATTAGAATCAAATGAAATAATGCATGTTGTCTTCTTTCAAAATGGATCACAATTTCCTTGTGAAATTACTTTGTAGAATCAACCTGAGGACTGAACACCCAAATGCTAAAATATGAACAATTATTTGATTCTAAAATTAGAGTTCTCTAACTTGTCTGGGCCTCAGTTTCTTTGATTTTCCATTACCTCTCATCTCCCTCCATTAGAAAAAAAAAAGAAAGAAAAAAGAAACTCCATGTTACAAATATTCATTGTCAAGCAAAACAAATTTCCACATTGGCCATGCCCAAAAAGATATTTTTCATTTCACATCTTGAGTCCATCTTCTCTCTGTCAGGAGGATGGTTGTATGTTTCATGATCATCCTTCATGAATTGCAGTTGGTCTTTTCATCAGTTACAGTATGAAGTGTTTTTTCTTTACAATGCTTTGGTTATTGTTCTCTTGATTCGGCTCAAATCACTCTGCATCCAATCATACATGTCTTCCTGGGTTTCTGTGAAACCAATCCTTTTTTTAAGAGCACAATAGCATTCTATTATACCAATATATCAGAACATCTTTAAAAAGAAGTCAGATTAAATATGCTAGGAGGTCCCTTCTAGTTTTACTGTTTAGGGTCTTTCATCCCAATGCAGAGTGGCACTTCTGTCTCCTCCTGTCATGTACTTCTCTCCATGTGTACATCACAGTGCACTGTTTTCACAAAGAGCTTGATAAAAGTTTTCGAAGTCATAAGGAAAAAAAATCAAATTGCATATATAACATATTAGATTTCTGTCATTTGCCAAATTTTAAACCCTTTTTTATTTTGAACAAGTCATTAAGAAAACATTATTAGGCACCTTCTTTTAGAAAGGCAGCATGATAAGTATGGGGAATACAAAGATGAAATTCAATACAATATTTATCCTAAAGCAACTTACAGCCTAGTATGGGAACAAGGATATGGACAAAAAAAGTATGATATCAATGAAATGGACAGCTAGGTGGTCACTGGATAAGAGTATGAAGTCAGAAGACTCATCTTTGTGAGCTCAAATCTGACCTCAGACACTTAGTAGCTGCATGACCCTGGATGAGTCATTTAACCCTGTTTGCCTTGGTTTCCTCATCTGGAAGGAGGAAATGAGCTGGAGAAGGCAATGGCAAATTACTCCAGCATCTTTGATGAAAAAAACCCAAATGAGGTGAAAAAAATTTGAACACAATTGAAAAATGACTGAATAAGGCAGAACAGCATAAGTATAAAAGAGAGATCTAGACAAAGTGCTGTAAGAATTTGAGGAAGGAGAGATCACTTTTCAAGTTTATATACCATTTATCACACTCAAATCAGAGAATATAATGACATCTTTTTAAAGTTGAGCATATAATGTCGCTACAGCTTCCTTGGGCTGAATGAACTTCAGCCATGGACAGCTCTGGGCCAACACCAACTTTTTGCATAGGGAAAAGAATTGTGGCATCCACTGTGAATATTTAAGAGACTATTAGCAACTGCCTGCTAAAAATACAATTAGAGTATTCCCACTAACACACAGTCCCATTAAATAAAACAAAAGAAAGTGAACAAAAGGAAGAAACAGGGCATATTACATTTATTTCACAATGACTCATTTTTATCAAGCACATGCTTATATCCTTTTAGTTCATGGAGGCATGGGTCGCTTATTTATTTTCATGGCCTAATACATATTCACACATGCACACAAATGCAAAGATAATAGCCTTGCATATTTTCAACTGTTTTTTTTTTCTTTATGCTCTCTGCCCTCATCTAGTTTGTCATCCAATTAACTCTGCAGTCACAGTCCCATTGCTCAGTAATTAGCTGTCCGCAAAGCAGCAGTGTGTATATTAAAGTAGACAGGAAAAAATGGTGAAAGGGGGAGGTGATGTGGAAAAAAGAGGAATCCCAGAAGCTATTACAGTTATCTTCCAGCTCATGCATTTTTAACAGGTACCAGCTAGCAGTCAATACAGTTTGCTTGTATGTGTTATACAATATATTAACATTAGTGCCATCACTTTAAAGTGTGGAAAACTTGTGGTTTGACCCTTAGTAGGAATCATGGTATCCCATAACAACCTCAACTGACTTCTTCTCAGTTTTGCATGCAGTGCAAATTAAAATATTTATACCAGTTTCAGATTTTCACAGTCCATGCAAAATACCGGTAAATTACAACCTTTGAGATTTAATGTGGTCTCATCAAATTGAGGATAGAAAGGTAACTTAGTATTTATTTTATGATTTGCTGTTTTTATAAAATCACTAGTAAGTTGGGTTATGAAAAGAATACATAAAGAAATTGGAGTAGGTGACAGAAAATACTATTTGATGGCTATAATTGCCTGTCAAACTTCCACATTAAAACTCATAAGGTTATAGATTTAGAGCTGATGAGGACTTGGAGGGCATCTAGTGCAACACCAGCCCCCTCCATTTTGTAGATAACTTGCCCAAAGACACATACCAGGTTTAGATTTTTCCTCTTCTACTGACACTACAATGGATTTTTTAATTTATTTATACCAATTTTAGAAACAAAGATATAAGAGATTTAGAAGAAAATTAGGTACAAAATAGCCTTAGCTGTTAAGTATTATTTGTTAAGATGCATAAACAAGAAATAGCCAGATTAGCTCATAATATCTTGTCAGAACCATTAAGGAGTATTCAAAAGTGTTTGTTTACTCATTCATTCATTCGTTTGTTTGTTTCATTAAGCAGTTGTCCTCTTGAACACTGACATCACAGCTAATGAATGAACCAGTCTCTTTGGTTCAACCTGAAAATACATACAAGAAGAAATGATTTGAAAAAGGTTCAGTTGCACTGGGGAAGCGGGGAGGGAGGATACAGAAGCTGGGGATGTGATTGTGCTAATGTAGTCATAGTTCCAACTAGCCACTAATCTCTCTTATTGGTTACAAAAATAAGAAAGAGAATATGAACTAATTTGAATAAATATACCACAACTGCTGAAAAATAACTCAGAACACATTCTATGGTGAAGATGAATTAGAAACATTTTCTTTATTCACAAAGGAGAATGCTTTAAATCATCTAGATAGAGGAATAGACTTTGATTTGTGAGGGTTCTGAGCCTACTAGGTAATGTGCTAGACACTAGGAAAAGAAAAGGAGAGGGGAGGGGAGGGGACTGTAAGATAGGAAAGGGGAAGGAAGAGAGGGGAGGGGAAAGAGGGAAAGAAGAAAGGAAGGGAGGGAAGGAAAAGAGAATGGGGAAAGGAAGGGAGGTAACTGAAGAGGAAGAGAATGGAGAGGGAGGAAGAGGAAGGAAAAGAATACATTCTGTTTTCAATGACTTTGTATATGCTGAATTTGAAGTCAGTGGATCTGGATTACAAATCACATAACTTCTGTGAAGCACTTCAGTATCTTTGCCAAGAAAACCCTACATAGGGTCACAGAGTCTGGAACAAGTGAACAACAATGAATGTGTGTGTGTGTGTGTGTGTATGTAATATGTGCATATGTGTATATACACATATTACACACACATATATATATACATATATATATACATATACATATATAATATATTTTGAGGGCTGATCAGGTAAGACAAGCACCTCTGGTGTGAGAGGTTGCTGAGGTCTTTTCAGGGCTACTCATCCACCTTTGATGTTCACCTTCAATCAACTCTTATCTGTGGCTCTGAAAAGCTGTTCCTTTCCCAGCAACCTTACCCATTTCTAGGCAGATGGATTAAACCAGGTTGAGGGTAACTGATAGACTTAACTCAACCAGTGGTGAGTTAGGGGGATTTCTACCCCATGCATGTGAAGACTTCTCCTGTTGGAGAAGCAGGCTTGGTGGAGCACTTAGAACTTGGTCAGACATCAAAGACACCAAGGTCAACCATGTCAATTTGATCCATTGCCAGTCCTTTTGGCTTTTGGAGTGAGGCTGATGACTTTGTGCAACATTGCATCACTTAAATCCAATTAACTCACAAGTCAAGACATCACCCTATGATGTCCCTGGTCCTCTTTGAAAAGGAATGGTGAACAGCAAATGCAATATTAAATACAATTTGGAGATCTGTTTCTAATCTATTTCTCTCTGAGAAACACAAGGAGATATCTTTTTAAAAGCTTCATTCTCCCCAGAGACAAAAACAAAAAAAACCAAAAGTCTTGAATGGATCTGGGATACAACAGCACTTAGGATAAAAATCGAATTTTTTAAAATAATGCTTTATTTGTATTATACAATTTAGACACTAAGGATCGTATTGCACAAAATTATACAATTTTTATATGTAAAAATAATTTTTAAAATTCATGGCTTTTTTTTAAAGTTTTGAGTTCCAAATTCTATCCCTCCCTTTTTTTCTCTCCCCCTCCCTGAGAAAGGAAGCAATCTGGTAAAGGTTATACATGTGCAATCATATAAAAATTTTCCATATTAGTCATCTTGTGGAAGAAAACTCTAGGAAAATTTTTAAAAAGAGAAAGGAAAGAGGTAAGGAAGAAGGGAAAGAAGGAGGGAAAGGAGGAGGAAAGGAGGGAAGGAATGAAAGAAGGAAGGAGGGAGGAAAGGGAGGGAGGGAGGGAGGAAGTAAGAAATAGTATGTTTTGTATTTGTATGGTCTATATTTAGATGCCATCAGTTCTTTCTCTGCAGGTGAACTGCCTTTTTGGGATTGTCTTGGATCACTGTATTGATGAGAATAGCTAAGTCATTTACACTTGATCATCATACAATATTGCTGTTATAGTGCACAATGTTCTCCTGGTTCTGCTCATTTCACTTTTCATCAGTTCATGTAAGTCTTTCCAGATTTTTCTGAAATCATCCTGTTTGTCATTTCTTATTGCACAATGATATTCCATGACAATCGTAAACCACAATTTGTTAAGCCATTCCCTAATTGATGGGCCTCCCCTTAATTTTCTTAGCCATCACAAAAAGAGTTGCTCTAAATATTTTTTTTGTAAAAATCTGCCCCTCCCTTTTTTAATCTCTTTGAGTTGCAGACCTAGTAGTGGTATTGTGGGGTATACATAGTTGTGTAGCCCTTTGGACATAGTTCCAAATTGGTCTCCAGAATGGTTGGATCAGTTCACAACTCTACCAAAAATGCATTAGTGTCCCAGTTTTTCCCCTTCTCCTTCAAAATTTATCATTTTCCTTTTCTGTCATATTAGTCAATCTGATAGGTGTAAGATGGTACCTCAGAGTTGTTTTAACTTGCATTTCTCTGATCAATAGTGATTTAAAACATTTTTTCCTATAACTACAGATGGCTTCACTTTTTTTACCAATTGAAAAATAACTTGTACTCATAAATTTGACTTCGTTGTCTATATATTTGATAAATGAAGCCTTTATTAGAGATGCTTGCTGTAAGATTCCTTCCCCCACCCCCCATTTCTACTTTCCTTCTAATTTTGTTTGCATTGAGCCTTTTGTACAAAAAACTTTTTTCATTTTATATAATCACAGTTATCCATTTTATATTTTGTAATGCTGTCTATATCGTTTGGTCCTAAATTCTTCTTTTATCCATAGATCTGAAAGGAAAGCTATTCCATACTCTCCTAATTTGCTTATGGTATCACTCTCTATGTATAAGTCATGTGCCCATTTTTTACCTTATCTTGATCTATGGTGTGAGATTTTGGTCTATACCTAATGTCTGTCATACTGTTTTCTATTTCCTCAGCAATTTTTGTCATATGTATTGGCATATAATTGGGCAAAGTAGTTCTTAATTGTTTTAATTAAGTGGTAATTACCATTGGTGGCAAATTCATCCTTTTTATTTTGAATATTGGTAATTTGTGTTTTTTTCCTTTTTAAAAACAAATTAACCCTGGGCCATCTCCAATAATCCTGATGAATATCTGGTCTCTGGACCCAGATGTTTCAGGAGGAGAAAGTGAGGTTGGTGACCTTGCACAGCCCTTCCTCACTCAAAACAAAGTCAAGTGCAAGTCATGTCATCATTTCTCTGTCATGGTCTTCTTTGAAAATGAAGGATGAACAGACTGTGTGTAGACTAAGCTGACTGAGTAAGGACCCAGCTACCTAGGTAACCCAACTCATCCTCTCCCTTCTCTCTCCCTCTCCCTTTCCTTTGGGGCTTTGGAGTTTACTGGTTAGATGCCTTTCCTTCCTTTCTTCTCTACTTCTTGTTCCCAAAACCTTAAACCCAGTGCACTCTGAAGTCCATGGGCTGGACAACAATAGGTTTCTGGCCAAGCTCCACTTAATGGCTAGCTTAGAGTGATTATCACTAGTAATAGTTTCTGTTGATTTAGTTATTTTTTATTTTGTTCATTAAAAGGGCTATTCCTTGGCTACTTCCTTAAGACGCCTATTCACTCAGTGGGTTTTATCTCCCTCTTCTACCCAAAAACTCATGCGGACTATCTGTTCCCAACCTGTGATAGAGTATTCCAAGCTCATGTTGGTCTGATCAGCCACAGTCAGACACACTGAAACTTCATTTTATCATGGTGATGTCATTTTGGTCCTATTTGAAAACAGAGGGCTACAACCAGTTACCTTGCTCTAAGTGAGTACCTGAAAACACTTAGCCTAAAAAGGCCAGGGTCTCCCATTGCATCCTGAGTCATCTCCAGTCATCCTGATGAATATCTCGTCACTGGACCCAGATGGCTCAGGAAGAGAAAGTGAGGTTGGTGACCTTACATAGACCTCCCTCACTCAAAACAAAGTCAAGTGCAAGTCATGTCATAATTTCTCTGATGTCATGGTCTTCTCAGAACTAGATAAATCAAACACAAAATAAACAAGAAAAAAGTTAAAGACATCAATTGGATTTTAGAAAAGTTAGATATGATAGAATTCTGGAGAAAATTAAATGGAAATAAAGACAATAGACCTTTTATCTCAGTGGTACATGGAATTAACTATGTATTAGACACTAATGATTAAGGCATAAAAACTTTATAAGCAAATGCATAAAAGGAGAAATGTTAAATGCATCCTTTTTGGTTCATAATGCAACAAAGATTACATTAAATTAAAGTGGAACAATAGATTTAAAGTTAATTAGCAACTAAATAATCTAATTGCAAAGAATAAGTTGGTCAATTAACAAATCATAAAAAAACAATAATTTCATTAAAGAGAATGACAACAATGAGATAACATAACAAAATTTATGTAATACAGTCAAAATAGTACTCAGGGGAAAATTTCTATCTCTAAATGCCTACATCAATAGAACAGAGAAAGCACAGATCAATGAGTTAGACATGTAACTAAAAAAAAAACCTAGAAAAAGAACAAATTAAAATTCCCAGTTATACATCAAGTTGCAAAAACTGAAAATTCAAAGGAGAGATTAATAAAACTGAAAATAAAAGTCATTGAACTAATTAATAGAAGTTATGAAAAAACATAAAATAAAACATTAGTTAATTTGATTTCTATGTTCATCCTTCCTTTTCAAAGAAGACCATGACATCAGAGAAATGTTGACATGATTTGCACTTGACTTTGTTTCAAGTAAGGGAGGGCTGTGCAAGGTCGCCAGTCTCACTTTCTCTTCCTGCAGCATCTGCATTCAGTGACCAAATATTCATCAGGATGACTGGAAACAGCCCAGGATGCACTGGGAGACCCTGGCCTTTTTAGGCTGGCCTTTTCAGGTACTCACTTAGAGGGAGGTAGCACCCATTGAGTGAATAGGTCTCTTTAAGAAACAGTCATGGAATGACCCTTTTAACAAACAAAAGAAAAAATAACTAAATCAACAGAAACTGTTACTAGCGATAATCACTAGTCTACCTATTTTTGTTTTCACTTTGTCTGAGATCATGATTGCTACTTTTTTGCTTTTACTTCAGCTATAGCATACTATATTCTTCCACAGGTCTTTCCTTTTACTCTGAGTGTGTCTTTCTCCTTCAATGTGTTTCTTGTAAATATTGTATTGTGGGATTTTCATTTTTAATCCAATCTGCTATCTGCTTCCATTTTATGGGTGATTTAATTCCATTCACATTTACAGTTATGATTACTATATTTCCCTCCATCCTATTTTTCCCCTGCTTATTCTCTTTCTTACCTTCCACCCTGTCCCTCTCACAAATTTTTACTTCTAACCACTGCCTCCACAAAGTCACCCTCCCTTCTATCAGTCTTATAACTCTTCTCTTAACCCCATACTTTTTAAACTTTCCTATAGGATAAAGTAGATTTCTGTATCCAACTGAGTATATGCTTTTCTCACTGAGTCAATTCTGATGAGAGTAAAGTTTAAGTGCTGCCTGCCACTTCTCACTCCCATCTTTCCCTTTACTGTCATAGCTCTTTCATGCCTCTTTTATGTTAGATGGTTTACTCCATTTTACCCTTCCCTTCCTTCCTTTCCCAGTGAAATTTTCTTTCTTACCACTTGATTTTGTTTTGTTGGGATATCATCCCATCATAGTTAACTCATACCCACACCTTCTGTCTATATACACTTCTTCTAATTGACCCAGTAGTGTTTAAGTTCTTAGGAGTTACAAATATCATCTTGCCATGTAGGAATATAAACAGTTTAACCTTATTGAATCTCTTATGTTTTCTCTTTTCTTTATATGTTTCTCTTGAGTATTATTATTCGAAGATTGATTTCTTTTTTTTTTACTCAGTTCTGGTCTTTTAATTTGGAATGCTGTAAAGTTCTCTATTTCATTAAATATCCTTTTTTTCCCCTAAAGGATTATACTCAGTTTTTCTGGGTAGGCGACTCTTGGTTGTAATCCTAGTTCCTTCACTTTCTATAACATCATATAACAGGCACTGGAAAAATAAGTGAGACAAATGCAAGAGAATCATTTATAAAAAAGTTAGCAGTTTGACAAATGGAGCACAAAAAAAAATGGAAAAAAAATACCTTTTCCAGATCCGGATTTAATTGCTTCTTTATGTCTATCACTAAGTCATTGGCATCCACTTATTCAATTCTAATTTTTATGGTATTGTTTTCCTCAGTGAGCTTTTGAAACTCCTTTTCCATTTGGACACTTCTTTTTAAGGAGTTGTTTTCTTCAATGAATTTTTGTGTATTTTTTCCATTTTTTTTTGTATTTCCTTTACTAAGTTGCTGACTCTTTTTCTTATGATTCTCTTGCATTTCACTAATATATTTTTCTTCTACTTCTCTTATTCCCTTATAAAAATCCTTTCTGAGTGCTCCTATGAGTTCTTTTTGGACATGAGACCAATTTACCTTGTACTTTGAGGTTTTGCATGAAACCATTAAGGTTATAAGACTGATAGAAGGGAGTGTGGCTTGGTGAAGGCAGTGGTTAGAAGTAAAACATGTGTGAGAGGGACGGGTGAAAGGTAAGAAAGAGAATAAGCAAGAGAAAAATAGGATGGAGGGAAATACAGTTATCATATCCATAAATATGAATAGGATAAACTCACCCATAAAATGGAAGCATATAGCAGATTGGATCTCTTTCTATGGTTAGGTTTTTTTTTCTTTCCTCTCTCTTTTTGTGGTTATTTTATGGCTTGGTAATTTTATGTAAAAGTTAAACTCTGCTCCTGTAGTGGAGAGAACACTGTCCCCCACTTTTTGCTCTGGGACGCAGGGCTTGCTGCCATGCTGTTGGCTTGCACCATAAATGTGGCTTCACTTCCGCTTTGCTCTGAGGTCATAGCCTTGTTGCTGTTCTATCCCAGAAACATGGCCTTGCTGCTGACTTGCTCCTGAGGCAGGGTCTCACTACTGATCAACAGTGCTGGTATTGGGGGATTTGCTGGTGGCCTGCACAAGGGGTGGGACCTTATTCCACGACTAGTCTTCACAGGCTACTGTCTTATCTCAGGCTTTGGCTTTGCTTCTGGTTTACACTGGAGGTATAGCTTCTCCAGTGGCTTTCCCCAAGACTTCTGAGTTACACTGGAGATGAGGGTGTCTCCTTACTTGTGACTTGCCCTGGGATTATGGTGGGGCCCTGATCTTACTAGTGGTTTGCCTCACCTTTCTGGTACAGACTCCCTGGAGTGTGGCCTGTGGCTGCCACTTGGACTATGCTCTTCCCCCACCCTAGTGAGACAGACTTTTCCTGATGACCCTCCAAGTTATCCCAGGCTGGTAAGCTGCTTCCATGCTCCCAAAGTGGTTCTGAGAAATTTTTCAAGGTTGTTTGAATGTGAATTTGGGAGGGCCTCAGGGAGTTCCTGCCTCAAATCACCATCTTGGCATGAGAATAAGCCCAAAATCGGATATTGATATAGCTATATAATATAACTGCCTATCCGACTTTCTCATTAGGAGTTATAGAGTGAGAAGCACCTGGAGGTCAGCTAATCTAACCCCCTCATTATATTTTTGGAATTTTGAAGCATATGTGTATGTGAATGTGCGTATATTTAAAATATAAATGTGTGTATGTGTGTGTGTATATACATATATGTATATATATATACATATATATATATATATATATATACATAATACATATATATACATAGCCATAATGTCTGGAAGAATAAGAAATGAAATGAGGTACAAAGTCCTTACTTGAGGGTTTTTATGCCCCTCTTTAAACTTGTGTTTGCTCATCTATAAAATGAGGATAATACCTGAGATGAATCTTGACATGATAGATAGAGAACTTGTCTCAAAGCTGGGAAGATCTGAGTTCAAGTTTTGACTCTGAAATATGCTAATTGAGTGAGCATGGACAAACCAATCTCTCAGCATTCTTCTCTAAGATTAGTTACAGAAGAGATGCTGACCTAGATTAGTAGAGAAAGTTTCCTTATTTAGTAGTTTCTTCCAGTGAAATTATAGGTCCCATCCCTATTACTTATAATATCTGTAATACTTTACAAGATTGCTTTGTACAGCAGATTTCCAAAAAGTTCAATGGACCAGACTTAATGATCATTGTTCATTTTGTGATCCAAGTTAAAAAGTGCACAGTATGTATGCTGTTTATGATCCTGGTCTGGTCCAGATGCAAATATTGTATATGGAATTATCTGCCAAGCTGGGGAAATGAGTGAGCAAAGGTCTTTGCCTACTACTGGCAGGCTTCACTACTGATTTAAGGAGAGAAGTAAAGCAATGGCAAGTCATCATTATCTACAGGCTAGGCTTTTGCAAATATCAGAGTCCAGAGGCTCACCAGGACAGCTGAACCAGGAGGCTCCCAGTGGGTCTGTCAGCCTGTCATCAGAATGGCACCTCAGTACGAAACAGGGATAGGAAAGACATGCTGCCAGAATAGCATCTGATAATTATTTTGCTAACCCTTTTAGCACTGTGCCTCCTTACCTCTGAACACGACCTTCCAGTCTAAATCATCTGCATAGATTCACAATATCTGACTTTTGGTTCAGCCCCTTTAATCTGATGCTCCCAAGAAACTAATTCTTGCCCTTGTCTCCAATTACAAATGCTTTATGTCCCACTCTGAACCTCAGTTTCCTCAGATGTAACATGGGGATATCAACAATAATGATAGCTAATAATTATATAGTGCTTACTACGTGTCAGGAATTGTATTGTGTTTTACAATGATCTCATTTGATCCTTACAACAACCCTGTGAGGTAGGAGTTATTATTATTCCTATTTTACAGATGAGGAAACTGAAGCAAACAGAGGTTTATTGACTTGTCCAGGGACACACAGTTATTAAGTATCAGACAGGATTTGAAACACACACACACACGCACACACATGTGCACACACACATATACATACGCATACATTTATACATACATACACACAGGTACACTTTGATTATTTTAAGATCTACTATTTCAAAGTCTGTTTCATTGATACTCTCATCTAGTCCAGGAAGATATACAGCTGATCAAAGTTATGTAAACCATTGTCCACGTGCTAGTAACTATGCTAGCAATAATAATTTGCTTTACTAAATCACTATGCTATTCCCAGAACCAAGTGGAGAAAACTAATAGAAAATGTATATACCTCAAATTTCATAGAGGTCTTTCACAACCATCATCTCACCAAGCCACGTCTATAAAGATTAAAGAAGGTATTCGGAGTAGAGGAACACCCTCTAAGCCTATAACCCAACCATTCTAAATGAAATCTAAAGGTCCCAGTTTATATTCACCAGGTTGTGATCACTCCTAACATATAAACTTAAGACAAGGGCAGCCTCTCTCTGGTATAAAAAGATGTATATTTAAGAAGGTGGATTATATCAGAGTCTCATTTCCTGGATACTTCCAGCAGCAGACCTCTGAATAGGGTTACCTGGCTTGAAACCGCTGCTCTAATTCCCGTCTTCCCAGTTCCCTCCAAAGCCCTTGCATTTGACATCTTTGAAAACATTTAATCCAGATCTCATTTATCTTCTGGTTAATGCTTACTCATAGACCCCAGCCCTTTTTCTATAGGATGAATTTTCCATTCCTACAGAAGTAATGAACTAATCATTGACACATGTCTATCCCACATGGGTATTCCAAAATAAGTTAATATTTATATGGCAGCAAGCAATAAATGAACAAGAAAATTTATAGAAGATGGAATTACTCACTAGTATCACACTGATGACAGTATGGAAGCAGTGCAAACAATGTAAACTGGAACACTGAATTTAGTCAGAGAAACTAGGTTTGAATCCTGGATGTGCTATTTACCAATTATAACTTAAATTGTGTCATAGTGCATCCTGACAAAGTATCCTCTTGACAGATAGAAGGTGTAACCTCTTTTGGGCTAGAAAAAGAGAGCTATACATTACAGCATAAGAGGAAACATCTATATCTTTCCCACCAGTCCTTTCTAATATATTTAACATAATAGAACCACTTGGCTGCTATTTACAAAGAAGAGTGCTGTGACCCTCCCTGATTTTGTACCCAACCAAGATTTATTGGTTTGGTTCTTTGTTAGGGGAAACTGACCTCTAATTTTGGGTACCAGAATCCTCATTCTCACATTTATTGACTCCTTATATCCTTACCACAATGTCTCAAGACAATGTTTCTTTTTTGGTTCAATTCTAGGACAGGGAATAGAAAAAGAGGTATTCAATTCACAAGAAGAATTAGATACAGAACAGGTCATTTATTCTTATGCGGGAGAGGATGCTGATCATAAAAGGAGTTTATAGTGCACAACACAAGATGATTTAAACAGGGCTCCGTAACTTAACTTAAAACTCCTAGTACAATCACTAGGAAGGCTAATATTTAAGCCTCTTCAGGACATAAACAGTTTCCTTTCATTTATCCCTTGCTCATCCAAAAACTCTTCTAATGAAATCCTGATGGCAAAATAGCCAAAGTGGGCCAGTCCTTTATTTTAAGTGGCCATTCTCGCTGATGTTGATGGTTTGCCTACATTAGCTACTAATGTTTCAGTGGATTACCACCATTACCATCACTGAGCTCTGAAAACCAATGAGATCTCCAAAGAGTCTAAACTCAAAAGGTCCTTGGGGTACAGTCTTCTCAGAGTACTTGTTCATTTCAGAAGGGAATAAATACAAAAGGACAAACTCTACCAAGGACCCCAGGGGCAAGCCCACCTTCTTGGGGAAGGGCAATGGGGTTTCCACGATAGCAGGATATAAAGAGATTGTCCCCTTCCACTCAGTAGAATATAAAGTTATTACATGTAGACAGAAAACTGAAGTCAAGAAAACTGGAAGCTCTCACTTCTTTTAAAAGCTACCTTGAATCATTAATTCCTCTGACTCATTGACCAGATTGGGCATGCTTTATCTTGTTCTGTTTGAAACTCAACCCAAATTTAAATGTGCTTACCAAGAATGATGACTGAATATACACCATGGGAGGGACGTCCACCCACTATGTGTACTTTCACTTAACAACTGTTTCTGGTTTTCTGTCATTAGAACATAGTTTACTTTGTCATATTTTTTTCAGGAATAAAATATTTCCCTGTTGTTTAGGGTAGATATAAAAATCAGTGTGTGCTTATATTTAATTTTCATAGATTTGTTGCTTATAACAATTGCCCTAGAGAATATGCATTCAAAATTACAGGTAAATTCTTTTTTTAGGAGTCATGGGCAAGAAAGCATAGAAATATTAATGTCTAGGTTGTAACTTGACCTTGCAGATCAAGCCACTCTGGGAAAATCTTTATCTCTGGTGGGAGAGGTGGGGAGAAGGGTGATTGGGATGAAATGGTTGCTGCCACCTAGATTGACTTACTAAAGAACACTACTCAGAGTGAGCCATTTGATTTTTATCAGGTACCATATCTTACGTGGATAACCAACCTTGAATATTTGCTTTAGACAAAGGGAGTGAGGAATTTGGACTCAGGCAGCCAACTCAGTCCTTTAGCGTTTTCAAGCTGAGCTCCTCAAAGCCTAACAATTGTGGGGTGGGGTGGGGGAGGGGGAGGATGAATTATGGAGATGGGAAGAAAAAAAAGAGGAGAAAGAGTTATACAGAGTAGTATGTAAAGGGCTTTGAGTAGTTAAAAAAATGTATTGAGAGTCACCCTGTAGCATAAAGCACATAGATTATGTATTCCTATTCCTTAAAGTGATTATAAATACAAGCTTCTTCAACCTATGCATAGCTGCAGATCTTTCTAGGGTATTTTGACCTAAAAATTGATACATAAATTCCTCTAAGGCAGTACAGGTCAAATTATAACCTAGACATTAATATGTTTATTTTTCCTTGATCCATTCCTACTTAAATATATATAGGTATACATACATATATTTATGTATATACATATGTACACACACACATATATATTTAAATAGGAGTGGGGCAAGGAATTAAAAATTCAAAATTACTAGGGGGAAAAAAATATATATATATATATCTATATTCCTGTAATTTTGAATCCATACACTAGGGTAATCATAGAGCATCCTTGTTTTAATTGTGTATGTGAAATAATAATGATAAGAACACATTTATATGGCACTTTACAGTCTTTATATTTTGTTTAATGCTCACAACAGGACTGTGTCTATCACAACCCAGCTGTTTATACTTATGTGGAAGAGTGTAGAGGGGAAAAGGATGTGCTTAGTACCACGCTTTTGAGCTCAAGATAGCATCGCTTCAGGCAAACTGACCCAAGCAAATTGTACCCTGGTTTCTGAAACTGGGACTCTTCTCTCCTTTTTGCCTTTGGTCCTAAGGTCTTTCAGAAAAATTCAGAGTGATAATGCTAATAAGGTAGACCTAAAGCAATGAGGTGCACAGTGGATACAGTCCCCGGCCTGCAGCCAGGAAGACTCACATTCCTGAATTCAAACCTGACCTCAGACACTTACTTCCTAGCTGTGTGACCCTGGGCAAGTCACTTAACCCTATTTGTCTCAGTTTCCTCAACTGTAAACTGAGCTGGAGAAGGAAATGGCAAATCACTTCAATATTTGTGCCATGAAACCTCAAACAGGATCACAAAGAGTCAGATACAACTGAACCACTACACAACAACCGCAAGACAGATATAAAAGGGACCTCAGAGGTCATCTAACCCAATACCCTCATTTTACAACTGAGGAAACAGAAGCATGGGAAGGGTAAGAGCAATCTGCACAATGTTAAACAGGGAAAAGGTAAGACTTGAATTCAGGTCCTCAGCTCCCAGAATACTTGACAGAGTTTTCTTTGAGACTAAATTTTTAAGGAGGTTGTTTGGACAGACAGTCCTGGCGGTTTAAGCTAGCACAAAACACCCTGCTCCTCCCTCAGAGCTGAATAGAAAATTTTACTGTCTTTCACTAGTCACTATTGTAATTGGGTGGGTGGGTTCTCTCCTGTTTGTCCTTGAACCCGTGACAACTAATCATCATCAGATTATATGTATCATATGAGTATAGTCTAAGGAGCAAGAGTGATGTCTTTTTGCTGTGTTTTCAGTCATTATTAAATGCAAACAGTAAGAAAACCTGAAAAATGTATTAAAACTTGTACAGTTCAACAAAATAATTATTAATAAATATTAACTAAAATTAAATAATATTAACAAATATTAACACAATTTCATGACAAATAAAAGCTATAAGTGCAATTAATTGACAATCACTGAAATTTCCCCTTTTTTTTTAATATGGTCTATTTGCAAAATGGTTTAATCATTCATTCTACCTTTACTTGGAAAGTGAGCCACTAAAAAATCCTATCTGTGGCCCGAAGTTTATCCTGTTTTAATTTTGGCCTCTGCCTACTACCAAGTTGTGCAGGTCTGTCCTGGTGCTTACAACTCCCACAAAGCTGAACTGACCCCCTCCTCACAAAACACACAAGGTCCTGGTCAGGGAAGACATCGTATGTGATTCTGGGTTAAAATTCAGCAAATATATTTCAGAGCACTTCACTATGACTTCTAAGTCCTTGTATCATGCTTCTGAGAAGTAGTTCGATGGTATGTATTTCTTCTTTATGACAGAGGAGTTGAGGTTTCAAACGATTTGCCCTTTAACCAATCAATGTATCCAGAAGGGTGAAAATTCTGTCTATAAAGCCTTCAAGCTAGTGAGGAGCAAAAATCTACTTCCAGGCTTTTCGATGTCTGGGCTATCCTCCACCTTCAAAGGTGACACTTCAGAGGTCACTGCAAATGATGCTTGCTTTTTAATCACAAGGACAGAATCTCTCTATGCACAGCTGGCTGAACGGATGCATGACACATCTGGAGGTTGCTTCTCTGCCATTCAAGGAACAGCAGAATGCCATCTCCTTCAAAAAAAGAAAACAAAAACCAAACAACTCATCATAGAAGGTTGCACGGAGCCGAAAATTCATTCATTCCTAGAGATTTGTTCATTGTCTGAGACAGGCTGCTCTTTTAAATATAATTACATACCATCGAGTCACCCACACCTTTGGGGAAATTTGTTTAACAGAGGTTATACTGCTAAGAAATGAAGTAACTAGGGATTTGGGGATGGTGTGAGACATAGAGAAGACAGAAGATTAGAAATGGGGGAGGGAAGAGACCTAAAATAATGTGATGATAAGAATAATGTGGCTTACCCATAACCAAATGAAGCATAAAGTCCCCCACAAAGAGCTTGCGCTAACATTATAGAATTTCTGCTTTGTCAGTTGTGAGATATTTTTTTTTAGGAAACCATGTACCATGAGGATTTTCCAGCTGGTGAGACTACATACTAGAAGGGAACCTATGACTTTCAAGCAGCATCTCCAGTGCCTGGTGTAAGCAGTACTGTCATTTTATTACAAAGGTCTGTCTGGATATGACTTCATCCAAAATGTCTTTATCAAGGAAAACCTTGATTACACTGTCAGGGAAGTATTAGTTTCAGGCTTTGGGATTAACCTCCTCCTTAATCAATAAACATTTGTAGTTCAGTCATTTCAGGCATGTCTAACTCTTTGTGATTTGGGTAAAGATAGTGGAGTAGTTTGCCATTTTCTTTTCCAGCTCATTTTACAGATGAGGAAACTGAGGCAAACACGGTTAAATGACTCATCCAAGGTCATCATAGCTAGAAAGTGTCTGAGGCCAGATTTGCACTCAGGAAAATGAGTCTTCCTGACTCCAGGGCCAGCACTCTTATCCACTGTTATTTACTTGTCCAAATAAAATTTTATTAAGCAACTAATATGTCCCAAGCACTGGGCTAAACCAGGAAGATATAAAGACAAAAGCAAAACAGATTCTGCTCTCAAGCAGCTTATGTTTCAGCCAAATTACTTTTGAGAATCCCCTAATTTTGGATTTTATAAAAGTTTCTATTCTATGGATTTAGACTACTCAATAAGGATGAAAGATGCTCCTCCCCAGTGAACAAGAAAGAAGACTCCTTCTATCCCAGACCCTCCCCTCCACACTACCTCCCACCTGATCCCACAGATCTCTTTCCTGTACCCAGTGTAGACAGGAGCTTATATAAAGTGAGATAACAACTTGGCATTGAGCGCTAGACGTGAAATTAGAAAGACCTGGTCTCTGACACTTGCTAGCTGAGTGACCTCAGGTAAGTCATTTAAATTATTTGGTCCTCTTTCTACATCTGTAAGATGAAAGAGTCTATTAGATGCTCTCCAATGTACCTTCTCAGCTCCATACCTGTGAACGTGAAATTCTGTGATTTGTTTCAGCTGAGGGGGAATAAGAAACAGTTAAAATGAGCATAAAATGAAAATACAGAATAACTTTTTTTCCTGCCGGCCCTTCTGTCTAACTTGTACTTCATAAATTATTTTTAATTGAATTCCTGCTAAGGTTTTAACTAACAAAATCTTCCCAGAAGGAACTCTTGAAAACTAAAAATCCTTCAAGAATCAGAGGAATTAAGCTATGATGATGAAATTAGAGTTGGGGGGTAGGGAAAAGATATTTTTAGACTGAAAGTTCTGCCACAATGCCTAGCAAGTGTCCCAGAAACAAGATAGTTAATCACTTATTTACCCTTGTCTATTCAAGCTGCTTCCATTGAAGGCAACCCTGGGCAAAATTGTGAATTAAAAGAAACAAGCTTGTCATAGCAGCCTCCCAAGAAACCTTTGGTCGTTTGCCTTTCCTAAAACCACATCACTTCTGACATAGGTACCCTGGAACCTCAGGTTTTGATTCATTTGTTTTTCATCCAAAAAGCACCTAGTAAATTCATCCACACCGAGAAATAAATAACTGATAATGTTTAATATTCATCGTTTATATTCCTCTATGAGATATTTGCATTTTAATAAATGAAAATGCTTAAATCCAAGTAATGTCTCCACTGTATATAAAACATTGCATGGTATGCAATACTATCTAAATGCTGGTTAGTTTTGCAGAACTATTTTTCTTCTTTTTCAATATTCTTTTAAGGATAGCTTTCTGGATGGAACTAGAAAGAGTATAGTGGGAAATGTAGGTAAAGTAAAAACAAAAGATTATAATAAAATTCACTTTTAAATAGCCTATACTAAGGGATGAGTGTGCTAGCAGTTAGGGTATTAGAGAAAGGTTTTATGTAGAAAGGAGCACTTGAACTATATTGCCCAGAAAAGTAGAGAGTCCAACAGAAAAAAGTGAAATTTGAAAGAATTTCAAGCTTACGGGTCAGCCAGTTCAAAGGCACAGAGATGGGAGATGGGTATCACAAATGGAAAACAGCAAGGAAACCAATATAGCTGGAACACAGAGTATTTGGAAAAGTGTAAGACAAGAAAGTTAGAAATAGGCAAGCTTGTAAAGAGCATTCAGGGCCCACATCCTCATATCTCTCTCTGTTTTTGTATATTTTGTACAGTTTATCTTTTCACTCAAAGATGAACTTTATATTTAACCCCTTCTAAATTGAATTTTATCTTATTTGGCCCCATCCTCCAATATGACCAACTCATTCCAGCCATCTAAATCCTTTTGTGTCCATCATCTGAAACTTTAATAAGCATGCTATCTGCCTAGTCATCAGTAGCAGTGTTAAATGTTGCAAAGGACGGGGTTCTAGCTAGAGCAGTACATCAGAGACATCTTCGCAGGTTTGCTTCAATCCATTAATCACAACTCCCAGGTCTGGTCTTTCAACTAGCTCTGAATTCACTTATCTATATTGTCTACTTCTGTCCATCATCGAAATTAGTAAGAATAGTAACTTGTCACTTACTATCTGCCAGGCACTGTGCTAAGCACTTAAGAAATATTAATTCAGTTCTATTTTTATTCCCATTTTACAGTTGAGGAAACTGAATCAAACCGAGCTTAAGTGACTTCCTCAAGGTCACACAGGTAAAGTCAGAGGCTGGATTTGAACCTAGGCCTTTCTGACTCTAGGCCCAGTGTTTTATTCAATTTGTCACCTAGCTGCTTCCTAAAATATAAATCATATGAAACAAAATGAAAATTTTTTTCAAGTAGTATGCTAAAATCTAGTTATACTATATATATATATACATCATATATACAGTATACTATATATAGTATAAATATATGTGTGTGTGTATATATGTATATGTATATATGTAGTATTCCCTTTACTTACCAGTCAAGTAAACCTTGTAAAGGGGCACAGTGGATAGAGCACTGGGCTTGAAATCAGGAAGACTTACCTTTCTGAGTTCAACCCTCAGACATTTACTAACTGTGTGACCCTGGGCAAGTCATTTAACCTCATTTGCCTGTTTTCTCATTTATAAAATGAGCTGGAGAAGGGAATGGCAACTCCACTCCAGTACCTTTGCCACGAAAGCCCCAGATGAGGTCACAAAGAGGCAGACGCCACTGAACAACAATAAACCCTATTAAAAAAAAGAAAAAGGGATCCGAAGTTACTCTTGCATAATTTGTTATTTTTTAAAATTATATAATGCCTTTTGCTTTTACATGATATTCATTGCTAAATATACTTTCCCACTTCTCTACCCTGGGAACTTCTCCTTGTAACAAAGATGAAAAATAAAAGTTTATCCAAAACCAACCCTGTCCAGCAGCACGTTCAACATTCCATACCCATCCCATATCTAGCCAGTTCCAGCTGCCTAGGGAAATTTCAGTCCCTCTCCCAACCCCCTTCACCTTGCCCCCTAGTAGCACATACTTCCCAGCTTTTTTTCTCTTCTGCATATATCCTCCCGATAGTATAAAGCTCTTTTATAGCGAGGGTTGTATAGTTTGTTTCTCTTTGTGTAACCAGCACTTAGTACAATATCTTACACATAGCAAGTGCTTAATAAACATTCATTCATTCATTCATTCATTCATTCATTCATTCATTCAATCCGTCCAGCCTTTAGACAGTCATTTCCCCCGTTCTCTTAAAAAAAAAATAAAAGGTGTATTTTTTTCACTGCTTTTTTGGAACTAAAACTTGGTGATGATGACTATACAACATTCACTTTGATTTTTTCTCTGTCCCTTTACATTATAGTGAAGAGTGTCTTGTTTACTTTTCTTCTGGTTGTGTTTATTCTTCATCGGTTTTTACATGAGTCTTCCCATGTTTCTTTGAATTCCTCATATTCATTTTTTTCTGCCATGATAATATTCCCTAAAAATAACCTACTACAATTTTTTTAGCCATTTCCCAATGTAAAATGTATTCTTTTTGTATGTTATGTTTTGCTTTTACAATACATTCATTTCCAAATATATTCCTCCTCCTACCCAGAGAACCATATAAAACATTCAGGAATTTTGCCAGAAAATGGTGTTAGACTCACCAGCCCATGATGTGAAAAAATCTACCTGCTTCCTCATTTTGGAAATTGAGATATTTGGGGATCTCCAGTCTCATAGGAATTCTCTCAGTCACCAGGATTCCTCAGGGATTGCCAACAGCAGGTCACCAGTCACATCTATAAGTTCTCTCAGGACTATCACGTGTAGTTTGATAGGACTAGATCGCTTGAACTCATTTAGGGCAACTGAGCAATCTTTTATCTCCTTGCTTGTTTTGGGATAGCAAATCCTTAATAAGTCTTTTCCTGCTATATCCTTCTCAATTTATGGTCATTCCTTTTGATACAGAACATAGATGCAAAATAGAGCCAAAGCATCATTATTTTTCAGAAAATTATAGTGATAGCTTTATTTTCTTTATTCTCATATTTAATGACGCAGTGGAAGTGAAACTGTCACTTGATAAAGATGGTTACATTTTAAATCTCATTAACCTTTTCAACAGAAGGACTTATTCACTGTATCTCATCAATAATGCCAATATAGCTTACAATTTCACCAAAGGGCAGGGAAGATCAAATCCTTTTGATGTCTTTATGTTACAGAACAATTTGCTCCCTTAAGTCAGGTGATAAAAGATCTTTCTTTAACTATTTCCCACATGCAGTAAAATAAAGTTTACATTTTTTTGGATGGGGTTTTTGCTCCAAGATAAATTATTACAATCCAAATTGGACAATTTAAAATGTAACAAGTGGCAATCAATTCCAACAAAGTAATTGTACATTTGGAATACATATACTAGGATTTTTAAATTGTGTGGAAAAGAGACCTAGAACAATGTCCTGGACGATCATAATGAGCAGGGAAGGGATAGATTAAACATTCCCATAAATCTTTTGGGGGAAAATCATCTATTTAGTGTTATTGTAACTTAATAAAAAGTTTCTCTTTTTTTCTATCCTTTTCTAAGGTTTCTAAAATTGCTGCCATTATTCTTTATTAGTTTCTATAGTTTTAAAGATCTTTTGGGTCATTTTTTGCATTAATTGGAGAAAAAGATACAAGATATTGCAACCCTATTCCATGAGTTTGAGATTTTAAGCTGAACAGCATTTGCAATGTTTCCTCAAATAGTGTGTGTCAATACAGGTAGCTTCACCTTAGAAATAACTAGTGCTTTTTAAAATATCATTTTATTTTTTCCCAATTACATCAAGACAATTTTTAGCATTTGTTTTTACAAGATTTCGAGTTCCAATTTTTTCTCCCTTCCTCCCTCTCCTCTGCTTTTCCTAAAACGGTAGGCAATTTCATATAGGTTATACATGTGCTATCATGTAAAATATATTTCCAATATTACTCACAGTTGTGAAGGAAATAGATCAAAAGAAAAAAATACAAAAAGGAATAAAGTATGTAAAAAAAGTATGTTTCATTCTGTATTCAGAGTCCATCATTTTTTTATCTGGATGGAGATAGTATTTTATTCTGTGAGTCCTTTGTATTCGTCTTGGATGATTGTATTGCTGAGGAGAGCTGAGTCATTCATAGATGATCATAAAATGGTGCTGATATTGTGTGCAATAGTTTCCTTGTTGTGCTCATTTCACTTTGTATCACTTCATGAAAGTCTTTCCAGGTTTTTTTCTAAAATCTACCTGTTCATCATTTCTTATTGTACAATAATATTCCTTTACATTCATATACCACAGCTTGGTCCCTGCCCAAGCTCTACTTAATGACTATATTTTGGACCCTTCTGGCTCTGAGTAAATGCCAATAGTAACAGTTTCTCTTTTGACCAGTAACCCTGAGGGTCTTCCCCTCTCAGTGTGATTTTTTTTTCATTAAAGGGGCCATCCCTTGACTCCCTTCTTTTTTTCTTTTTTATTTATTTTACTTTTCAACATTCATTTCCACAAGACTTTAAGTTCCAAATTTTCTTCCCATCTCTCTCCTCTCCCCACCCCAGGACACTGTGCATTCTGAATACCCCTTCCCCCAATCTGCCCTCCCTTCTATCACACTCCTCCCTTTCCTTATTTCCATTTTCTCTCTTTTCTTGTAGGGCAAGACGGATTTCTATACCCCATTACCTGTATTTCTTATTTCTCAGTTGCATGCAAAAACAATTCTCATCATTCGTTTCTAAAACTTTGAGTTCCAACTTCTTCTCTCCCTTCCTCCCTCCCCACACATCCCCACTATGAAGATGAACAATTCAGTGTAGGCTGTGCATGTGTACTTATGCAAAAGACTTCCATAATAATAATGTTGTGAAAGTCTAACTATATTTCCCTCCATCCTATCCTATCCCCCTTTATTCTGTTCTCTCTTTTGACCTTATGCTCCCCAAAAGTGTTTACTTCTAATTACTCCCTCCTCCCATTGGTCCTCTGTTCTATCACTCCCCTTACACCCCATTCATCTCCTTCTCCCCTACTTTCCTGTAGTGTAAGATGATTTTTCATTCCAAATTGAGTGTGCATATTATTCCCTCCTTAAGCCAAATGGGATGACAGTAAGCTTCACTTTTTCCCTCGCACCTCCTCCCTTCACCCCTCCATTAAAAAGCTTTTTCTTGCCTCTTTTATGAGAGATGATTTTCTCCATTCCATTTCTCCCTTTCTCCTTCCAATATATTTTTCTCTCACCCCTTAATTTTATTTTTTTAGATATCATCCCTTCTTATTCAAGTCACCCTGTGCCCTCTCTCTATGTGTATGTAATCCCTCCAACTACCCAAATACTGAGAAAAGTCTCAAGAGTTATAAATATTATCTTTCCATGTAGAAATGTAAGGGGTTCAACATTAGTAAGTCCCTTATCATTTCTCTTTTCTGTTTATCTTTTCGTGCTTCTCTTCATTCTTGTGTCTGAAAGTCAGATTTTCTATTCAGCTCTGGTCTTGTCATCAAAAATGCTTGAAAATCCTCTGTTTCATTGAATGACCATTTTTCCCTGAAGTATTATACTCAGTTTTGCTGGGTAAGTAATTCTTGGTTTTAATCCTAGTTCCTTTGGCTTCTGGAATATCATATTCCAAGCCCTTCAATCCCTTAATGTAGAAGCTGCTAGATCTTGTGCTATCCTGTATTTCCACAATGCTAGAATTGTTTCTTTCTGGCTGCTTGCAATATTTTCTCCTTCACCTGGGAACTCTGGAATTTGGCTATAATATTCCTAGGAGTTTTTCTTTTTGGATCTCTTTCAGGAAGTGATTGGTGGATTCTTTCAATATTTATTTTACTCTCTGGTTCTAGAATATCAGGGCAGTTTTCCTTGATAATTTCATGGAAGATGATGTTTAGGCTCTTTTTTTTGATCATGGCTTTCAGATAGTCCCAAAATTTTTTAATTGTCCCTCCTGGATCTATTTTCCAGGTCAGTTGCATTTCCAAATTTCACATTGTCTTCTATATTTTCATTCTTTTGGTTTTGTTTTGTAATTTCTTGGTTTCCCATAAATTCATTAGCTTCTATATGCTCCATTCTAATTTTGAAAGAACTATTTTCTTCAATGAGCTTTTGAACTTCCTTTTCCATTTGACTAATTCTGCTTTTTAAAGCATTCTTCTCCTCATTGGCTTTATGGAGGTCTTTTGCTATTTGGGTCAGTCTATTTTTAAAGGTGTTACTTTCTTCAGCATTTTTTGGGTCTCTTTTAGCAAGGTATTAACTCACTTTTCATGATTTCCTTGCATTACTCTCATTTCTCTTGCTAATTTTTCTTCCACCTACATTATTTGATTTTCAAAATCCTTTTTGAGCTCTTCCATGGCCTGAGACCATTTATTTTGGATACTTTGGATGCAGAAGCCTTGACTTTTATGTTTTCCTCTGATGGTATGCTTTGTTCTTCTTCTAGTCTTATTTTTTTTTTCCTTTTTTGGGCATTTTTCCAGCCAGTTACTTGACTTTTGAGTCCTTTGTCAAGTGGAGGGCATACTCTAGGGACCTGTAAGTTCTCAGTTCCTCCAAAGTGGCATAATCAAAAGAGAATTTTCTCCTCTACTGGCCTGCATTCTGGTCTGGGGTCAACCACAAGCTTTTCTTCCCAGGATCTGCAAGTAGAATTCCTACTACAGAGCCTGCACCAGCTCCTCCAGGCCAGTGCCCCTCCTCACCCCAGTACTGCCACTCAGTGCAGAGACTCACATCAGGCACTTGATTCCCTCAGAGTCTTTAGGCCAAGGGTTCCTAAAATGGATGCTGCTGCCTCAGTTACCTCTGCCACCCTGGGGCCAGGCCACACCAAGTTCCCTTCTCACACAGGTGAAAGAATTTTCTCACTGACCTTTGAAGCTGTCTTTGGGATTTGTGGTTTGAGTAATCTGAGAACTGAAATTGCTACCCATGATTTGCTCCCTGAAGCCTGCTCTAGTCCTATCTGTGTCTGCACCACTGAAACCTTTCCTTCCAGCCTTCCAGGCTGTCTTGGGATAGAAATCACTTTGACTCTGTCATTTTGTGTCTTCTGCTGCTCTAGAATTTGTTTAGAGTCATTTTTCACAAGTATTTTATGAGCTATGGGAGGGGAGAGCTAGAGCAGGTCTGTCTTTCTACTCTACTATCTTGGCTTCATCCCCTATAGCAACTTTAAATGAAATTTCTCTTTATGTCTCTTGCTGATCGGCTTTGTTAGTAATATGTATATAGAAATACTGATGATTTGTGTGGGTTTATTTTATATCCACAACTTTGCTAAAGTTGTTAATTATTTCAAATAGTCTTCTAGATAATTCTCTAGGATTCTTTAAGTATTTCATCATATCATCTGAAAAGAGTGATAGCTTTGTTTCTTCTTTGCTGTTCTAATTCCTTCAATTCCTTTTTCTTTTCTTACTGCTAAAACTAACATTTTTATTATAATATTGAGTAACATTGGTGATAATAGATACATTTCTTTCACCCCCAATCTTCTTGGAAATGCTTCTAGCTTATCCACATTACATATAATTCTTGCTGATCGTTTTAGATAGATGCTATCTATCATTTTAAAGAAGACTCCATTTATTCCTGTGCTCTCTAGTGTTTTTAATAGGAATGAGTGTTGTATTTTGTCAAAAGCTTTTTCTGCATGTATTGAGATAATCAATATTGATAAGATAATCAGTTGAGATAATTTCTGTTAGTTTTTTTGTTGATATGATCAATTATGCTGATAGTTTTCCTAATATTGGACCATCCCTGCATTCCCAGCATAAATCCTACCTGGTCATAGTGTATCATCCTCAAGATAAGTTGATGTAATCTCTTTGCTAATATTTGATTCAAAACTTTGGTATATTCATTAGGGAAATTGGCCTACAATTTTCTCTCTCTGTTTTGACATTTCTGGGTTTAAGTATCACCGCCTTGTTTATATCATGAAAAGAATTTGGCAGGACTGCTTCTTCACCTATTTCCCAAATAGTTTATATAGTATTGGATCTAATTGTTCTTTAAATATTTGTTAGAATTCATTTGTAAATCCATCTGACCCTGGAGATTTTTTCCTAGGGAGTTCATTGATGGCTTATTCAATTTACTTTTTTTTTTTTTTTTCTGAAATGGAGGTAAGTATTTAATTACTCTTCTGCTAATCTGGGCAACTTTTATTTTTGTAAACATTCATCCATTTCACTAAGATTGTCAAATTTACTGGCATACAGTTGGGCAAAATATTGCTTTACTTTCCTCTTCATTGGTGTTGAAGTAACCTTTTTCCTTTTTGGTTTTCTAATTTCTTTTTTTAAATCAAATTAGCCAAAGTTTATTATTATTATTTATTTTTACAAAACCAGCTCTTAGTTTTGTATATTAGTTTAATAGTTTTCTTAATTTCATTAATCTCTCCTTTGGTTTTCAGAATTTCTAATTTTTCTTAATTGAGGATTTTTGTTCATTTTTTTCTAACTTTTTTAGTTGCATGTCCAATTCATTGATCTCTTATGTAAATCATGTAAACATTTAGAAATATGAAACTTCCCCCAAAAACAGCTTTTGCTGCACCCTATAAGTGGGTGGTGTCATCATTGTCATTCTCTTGGATAGATGAAGTTATTGATTGTTTGTATGATTTATTGTTGGGCCCACTCACTTTTTAGGATTAGATTATTTACTTTCCAATTAATTTTCGTTCATCTTTCCATGACCTTTATTGCAGAGAATTTTTATGGCCTTATGATCTGAAAAGGATGTGTTCAATATTTTTTTCTGCATTGGGTTGTGAGATTTTTATGCCCCAATACATGCTCAATTTTTGTGTAGGTGCCATGTATAACTAAGAAAAAGATATATTTCTTTTACCTCCATTCAATTTTCTGCAGAGATCTACCACATAACTTTTCTAAAATTTTATTCATCTCTTGACTTCATTATTGTTTATTTTCTAGCTAGATTTATCTAGTTCTGTGATGGGGTGGTTGAGTTCTCCCACTATTATAATTTTGTTGCCTATTTCTTCATCTAATTCCCTTAACTTCTCCTCTAAGAATTTGTATGCCATGCCACTTCATACATATATATTTAATAATGATATTACTTCATTGATTATGGCGCCTTTCAGCAGGATGTAGTTTCCTTCCTTATCTCTTTAAATTAGGACAATTTTGGCTTTTACTCTGCCTGAAATCGGGATTGCTACCCCTGTTTATTTTTTTACTTCAGATTAAGCATAATAGATTTTCTCCAGTTACTTACCTTTAATCTATGTGTGTCTCTGCTTCAAATGTGCTTCTTATAAGTAACATAGTGTAAGATTCTGATTTTTGATCTACTCTGCTATCTGCTTCCATTTTATGGAAGAGTTCATCCCATTCACATTCACAGTTATGATTACCATGTATTTTTCTCTATCCTATTTCCCTCCTGTTTGTTCATTCTTTCCTTCACTCTTTCCTTTCTTAGTAGTGTTTTGCTTCTGTCTGCCTCCTCCCCCAGACTGACCTCTCTTCCATCAGTCCCCGCTCACCCCCATCCCATTTACTTAATCTCTTCTCCTCCTACTTTTCTGTTAGGTAAGATAGATTTCTATATTCTACTGATTGTGTGCATTATTCCCCTTTGAGACAACAGTGATGAAAGTAAGGTTCAGGCGATGCCCATCATTCACTCACCTATCTTTCCCTCCACTGTAACAGGTTTTTCATGTCTTTTCATGGGAAATAATTTATCCCATTCTACATTTTCCCTCCTGCACCCACTGTACTCCTTTTTCTCATCTTTCAACTACACCTCATACCAGTATTCTAGCTGTTCTATTAATGGTACAATTTTTAAGAATTATAGGTATCATTTTCCCATGTAAGGATGTAAACAGAACAGCTCCATTGAATTTCTCAAATTTTCTTTTTCCTTTTTTTTTAGACTTCTCTTAGGCCTTGATATTGGAGATCATATTTTTTGTTTATTTCTTATCTTCTCTTTATGAAAGCTTGAAATCCTTCTATTATATTGAATGACCATTTTTTCCTATTGAAGTATTATGTTTAATTTTGTCAGGGAGATGATTCTTGCTTGTAGTACTAGTTCTTTTTCATTCCAGAATATCGTATACCATGACTTCTGATTTTCTAATGTTGTAGCTGCTAAATCCTGGATAATCCTGATGGTGGCTCCCTGATACTTGAATTATTTCTTTCTGACCGTTTACTATATTTTTTTCTTTGACCTGATGGTTCCTTAGATTTTTTTTTTTTTGAGATCCCATTCCTGAGATGGTTGGAGGATTCTTTTAATGTCCATTTTGCCCTCTGGTTCCAGGATATCAGGTCAATTTTCCTTGATAATTTCTTGAAATATGCTGTCCAAGTGCTCCATTTGATTATAGCTTTCAGGTATTCCAATAATTCTGACATTGCCTCTCCTGGATCTATTTTTCCAGGTCAGTTTTATTTTTGTTTCATTCTTTTGAATTTATTTGATTGTCTTATCTTGATCAAGACATATCTTGATGTCTTATAATCATCAGCTTCCACTTGCCCACTTCTAAATTTTAAGGAGTTGTTTTCTCAGTTAGCTTTTGTACTTTCTTTTCCATTTGGTCAATTGTGTTTTTTAAAGAGTTGTTTTCTTTAGTGGATTTTTGTATCTCATTTTCCATTCGGCCAATTCTACTTTTTAAGCTGTTGTTTTCTTTTTTTTCAAGCTGTTGACTTTTTCGTAATTCTCTTGCATCATTTCTTTTGCCAGCTTTTTTCTACTTCTCTTATATGACATTTAAGCTCCTTTTAAAACTCTTCCATGTGTTCTTTCTGGATTTGAGACCACTTCTCATTTTGCTTTGAAGTTTTGCTTATATGTTTTGACACTGCTGTCCTCTTCTGAATTTGTTTCTTGATCTTTCCTGTCACCATCATAACTTTCTATGCTCAGATTCTTTTTTGGTTTTGGGGATTTTTTGTTCATCTTTTTTTGACCCTTTTCCTTTTAAACTTGAGCTCTGTTCCTAGGATAGAAGGGGAAGTGACTTAGTTTTCTTGTTCCAGGGGCTGAAGGCCCTTTCTGTTTGCCTGGAAATATACTTGTCTTGCCCTGATGCCTATGAGGGACTCTCATATCTGGTGCTGTGCTGAGAGGGTGCAGTGGGGAGTGGCTAACACTTCTGGAGGCCATGGGAATCTGGCATCTTATCTCGTGCTAAGCTAGGGTCCTAGTGCTAGTGTCTGGTGCATGCTAAGGCCCATGGGGTGATTTTTTGTTTCTCTGGGTAAACACTGAAGCACATGGTGGTTCTTAAAGCTGGAGTATGCCTACTCCCCTGACTACCCTGAGGCATGCGGGGAGCCTGATGTTGATGTTTGCCTGTTCCACCAGACTGGGGATCAGGATGTTCCTCTGGTTGGCTATGAGGTTTGTTGCTGGCTTGCTGAGATACTTCCTGTCCTGGACTGAATTTCCCCAATATAAGCAAGAAATATCTTTCTTGCTGGTCTTCTAAGTTTCTTGGGCTAAAATATTGTTTCACCTTGTCTGTTCACTGGTTCTGCTTTCCAGTATTTGTTTTGGGACATTATTTTATGGTTGTTTGGAAGTGATTATGGAAGAGCTATGGTGATTTACTGCTTTCTCTGCCATCTTGGCTCCCAGAAGTTCCTGATTAATGCTTTTCAAAAAATGTCTAACAAATTGCTGAGGCAGCTAAGTGGTACAGTGGATAGATCACCAGTGCAGGAGTCAGGAGGACTTGAGTTCAAATCTCACCTCAGACACTCGACATTTACTAGCTGGGTGACCTTGACAAGTCACTTAACCCCAATTGCCTCATCCTGGGTCATCTCCAGTAATCCTAATGAATATCTGGTTGTTGGATTCAGATATCTATGGAGGAGAAGTGAGGCTGGTGACCAGCACAGCCCTCTGTCACTCAAAACAAAGCCAAGTGAAAGTCATGTCATTATTTCTCTGATGGCATGGTCTTCTTCAGCAATGAAGAATAAACACAGACTAACAATTGCTGAGATAATCAAGGAAAATCAAGCTTTGGCTGAGTATATTTTAATTAATTATATCATTATCACTTTAAGAGAATCATCTTCAGATGACTTTGGTGTAAGTTAATAAAGGAAACTTAAGATATGGATTGTATATCTCTTCTTAAATAATAAATTATTTGATCCATGTGTTTAATGCATCTGCAGATCCTTCCAACATTAGGGTCAGAATTAAAGGGGTAATTACTGGGTTGTGACTATTTAATCATAGCTTTTAAAATCATAGGTCCTACCATAAGTGTTTTCCAGGGAATCTACCCAAGTTGCTAGGGGCTTTCTTCTGGAAATCTTGACATTTGTTGAATGTTCATGGTGTACATGGAACAGCCATCATGTATCATTTGCTCTTGCTATGTGATCACCATATCATTTCTTCCAGAAATACATTTTTTGTTGATCTTTGTTACATATCCTCCAAAGTTCTTTGTTGATGTGTTGTAATACACCATGCATCTATCCATTGTCCTTTGCATAACCTACAAACCATGGTATTTCAGAAATCCTAGGCATACAGAATCACCAAAGAACACCATTCTATAAAAGATGTATTTCTATTTGTAGGAGAAGCTTAGATTCTTAAAAAGACTATAGCATTTCTGAAAGAAATCTACCCCACTGTTCTCTTTCTGTTCAGGTCTAGACTCAACTCATTTTCCATTTACAGGGCTTGTTCAGAAAATAGTAGATGTACTCATGGGCCAGTTTTATTGATTTCTCGTACCATTTAATATCACAGGCTAGACAATAGACATTTTTTATCTATTTGGTCTTTCCTGTATGGAGAGTCTGATCAAATTCTTGAGTGATTAGAAATGATAAAAAAGTTTTTTTTTTAAAGTTCTATAAAAACCACATAATTTATTCATTCTATACTTAGCATGTTGCTCAGGACATAGTTCCAGTTCTTTGTGCATTGGCACATCTGGAAAATTTTCTTTTCTCAAGAAAGAAGAGCCTGTTCAGTGGGAGATGGAACAGAGCTGAAGGCCCTCATATCAAATCAATTCAATTTCTCTTTTCTCCAGATGCTTTCTGGGAATCAAGGCATACAAAGTTTATGTTTTATATCATCAGTTACAGTCCAATTCAGGGTGACATTTTGAAGGAGGAGAGGGTAAAAGTCTTCTAGGGTAGATAACCACGACAATTTAAAATGATCTGACTAGCATATTTTTTTTCCTTTCTTCCTGGGCAATTGTGTACAAAAACTGACTCAGAAAAAAAATTATTCAAGTCCAGCAAATAAATCTTTTCAATTATTCATGCCACTAAGGCTTTGTCCTTCATCACTCTAATAGCATTTTCAAAATGGAAGTTTAAAAGAATAAGAAAACAGATTCTTTGTGGAGAAAACTATTGAAAGAAAACTATTGACTAGACATAACAACCCTATGAATAGGTGCTGCTATTATTCTGATCTTACAGATGAGAAAGCTGAAGCTGAAGGAGATGTTAAGAAACTTAGCCAGGGTCACACAACTAATATCTGAGGCAGGATTTGAACTAAAGTCTCTGAGGAGTCTCAGATTCTGAGTCCAATGACTCAAAAGAAGAAAAAAGAAATTAGTAAAACAAACAAAAATGCTCCTATCCCTCCTGAATATTGTAGTATTCAAAAATCCAGATGGAAATCCAGAATATATGTCTGTATTATAATTTTCCAAATTGCACATTCAATTAAACAAGCACAGAAAAACTAGGTAGCTATCAATAATGATGTCATTCACCCAAGTAACCATCTCAAAAGTTAGGGAAGACAATATTCATTCTTTTCAAAAGTACAAAATAAAATTCCTAACTAAACTAAAAAGTCTACTCATCTGAGGCAATACTTTCTTCAGAAAATATACATCCAAAAGGTAACTTCAGGTGAAAATAACTTCTCTAAGTAATTTCTTTGAGGGACTGGACCTCCTCTTTTTGGTATATATAGATTATCTTATCATTGTTAAATGTCTATTATTTAATTATAAAACTCCAGTGATAGGAGTTTGGAAAATCTTACCCTGGAGCACCTGAAGTCAGATGTCATAACCAGCAAAGGAGGTAGGTATAGCTGATAAGTCAACTTTGAGCTTACATTCAAATCAAAGGCTGAACAGTCAGTCATTTCTATAAACACAATTTCAGCAGGATGCCAAACATCAAAGTCAAGGTATATAGAGTGATCAAGTGTGTGTGTGTGTGTGTGTGTGTGTGTGTGTGTGGTGGGGTGAGGGATGTGGGGAATGCTTCCATTGTTCCCCTTATATTGTTTCAGATGATCATTTTCAAACCTAAAGAACCTAGAGGTATATTGAGTTGACAAATTGAGTTGGGGGGTTGTATTGATTCATGTGAGTGGGGGACAAGTTAAAAAGGCAGGGAGGAAAGACTCCTGGGGAATGGGAGGTTAGTTAATATTCTATTTCCTCACAAAATAGGAAAAGAGGCTTTGGGCTATTATGACTGGTCTTGCTTTGATAGAGTATACTCAACTTTCTTATTAGGGAGTTATGAGCTTCTCTGGCATGGGAGTTTTCAGTTATGTTGTCTGATACCTTCAACAAGGACAAAAAATGACATCAAAGTCAGCTACCACACTGATGGTAAATTATTGAACTTGGTTACAAGTTACAAAGTTATAAGCCAAGATTAAAGTAGAGGGAGAGTTGGTGCAGGACTTTTTACTTGAAGATGATAACTCATTCAATGCAGCCTCTGAGGTTGAGATGCATCAAAATATGGATCAATTCTCTGAATCTTGTGCTAATTTTGACCTAACACCAAGAAGGCAGAAGTTCTCTACCAGACAGCACCACACCATCCATATCTTGGACCATGGGTTACAGTAAAAGGAGAAATTTTGAATGCTGTGGATAAGTTCACTTACCTTGGCAGTAAACTTTCCAGGGATATACATATAGATGATGAGGTTTGGCACTTGAATCGCTAGAGCTGATTCAGTGTTTGGGAGGCTCAAAAGGAAAGTATGGGAAAGAAGAGGTATTAGATTGACTATCAAACTGAAGAAACATTGTGCTGACCTCATTGTTGTATGCCTATGAAACCTGGACAGTCTACCAGTGCCACACCAGGAAACTTCATTGCTTCTATTTGACTTGTCTCAGGAAGATTCTGAAGATCATCAGACAAAATAAGGTACTATGCGTAGAGGTCCTTTTTCTAGCTGAATTGCCAAGTGTCCAAACTCTACTGCAGAGAGTGCAACTTTCATAGGCTGGCCATGTTGTTCTAATGCCAAAAGTGCGTTTACCTAAACGCCTATTTTATGGAGAACTCACACAAGGCAAGCACACACAAAGAGGTCAGAAGAAGCCATACAAGGACACTCTCAAGGTCTCTCTGAAGATCTTTGGAATCAATTGAGAGACATGGGAGACAAGGCCACAGGACCTCTCAGCATGGTATGCCCACATCAAAGAAGGGACCTTACTTTATGAGCAAAGCAGAATTACAGCAGTTCAAACAAAGCATGAAATGCAATAATTTAGAGACATTTCCACTCAAAATGTCCATATTTGTGCCAAACCTGTGGTGGAACCTTCCAAGCTCATAACTGGTCTGATCAGCCATAGTAGGGCACACTGTACCTTGAGTTCAACATAGTGATGTCACTTTGGTTCTCTTTGAGAACAAAGGACAACAGCCAACACCAAGGAAAGCCTACTGTATTTCTTGCAGACACCAACATTCTTTTAGACAATCAAACTTGTAAACTTGGAGTCATACTCAACATCTCACTCTCATTCATCCCACCTCCTCATGGCCTGTTGGTTGCCAAATGGTGACCTCCAGTTGTTGATAACACCTATCCACTTCTTGTGCAACTAGGTTGACTCATCTTCCTGAGTTCAAAGTCAGCCTGAGACAATTACTAGCTGTGTGACCCTGATCAAATCACTTATTCTTTTGTAAAATGAGCTAGAGAAGGAAAGGATGCTCCAGTGCATTTGTCAAGAAAAGCCCAAATGAGGTCATGAAAAGTTAGACATGACTGAATAACAAAAGGAGAAAGAGAGATGGAGGCAGAGAGACATACAGAGAGAAACACAGGGTATTAGTATTAGTTGTGTGACTCTGGGTAAGTCACTTTATCTCTCTGATCATAAATTCCCAAATCTGTGAAATGGGGTTGCTGGGAAGATGTTAAAAATTTTGCAAGCCTTAAAGCTACATAGATTTGAGCTTTTTCCCCACGGACACAAAGAATTGTGTAGGCAAAGACACAGAGGTAGGTATTAACTTCATTTACAAGAAATTACTTTGTTCTTAAATAGATTAAGGTATCAACCTCTACTCCCATCCCAACCAAAATAAATTATCACTTTTAAAATCTTAAAATATCAATCATATACTTGCCCTGAGTATTTTATCTCTATAATCCTATCTCAATTTACATACTTTTTCCTCTTTGGCCTCCTGCAGGGCAGTCAAGTCCATGAACCTTACATAGCACCTTTATGTAATAATCAGACCTATGAAGGAAGACTTTGTACATTAGTATAGTACTTTTGGAGGTTTAAGTAAGCCTCACTTTGCTATTAGCAGAGTACTCTCAAATACTTTGAGGTTTTCCCTTACATCATTATCTCTTATTCTGAGGTGACATTTGAACTCAGGTCCTCCTGACTCCTGCATTTGTGCTCTATCCACTGCACCACCTACCTGCCCTAACTTGACATTCACTAGCTGTGTGACCTTGGGCAAGTCACTTAATGCCAATTGCCTCATCCTGGGTCATCTCCAGTCATCCTGAGGAATATCTGGTCACTGGATTCAGATGGCTCTGGAGGAGAAGTGAGGCTGATGACCTGCACAGCCCTCCCTCACTCAAAACAAAGTTAAGTGTAAGTCATGTCATTATTTCTCTCATGGCATGGTCTTTTTTGGCAGTTTAGGACAAACACAGACACATCTCTTATTCATTTCTCTTAAACCATTATCACAGCTTTTATTAGTTTTATTACCTTCCTATACATTAAAATTGATACTTTTATAATTGGAACATTGAATTAACAAGTGTCTGCTTATCATGTTACCTTCAAAGTGGGATTTATCCATTCTGTTCTATCCTTTTTCGTTGCCTCATGTTTCTGAGTTAGGGACATACACTTGACTTGCTTACTCTAAGAAGATAAAACAAATACTCCAAATGAAAACAGATACTACATTTAGCATCGTTTTAAAATGCACCGCACCAGCCATCTCCTCTTATTCTAGATATCTTATCTCAATTTATCTTAGAGGTAAAACAATGTCTAGTAATAGCATCAGACCTAAAATTCCCCCACCTTGCGGCCTCTCCGCACACCTACGGATGCTTTGCCTATCTGTTTTGGTACACTAAGCTCCCAAACCAAAGTTCCCTGGGAGAGGCTTATCATTGCCCTAGAGAACTCTCCTAGTGCTATGGAGTGAAGTAGAGGAAATCAGTTTACCCTCCAAGGAACTGAGAGAACTGGAAGGACTGCTGTGTGACATGAAATAAATGAGGGGAAAATGAATGTGGAGAAAAGGAGCAGACAAAAGGCAAGGCTGCATTTTCTGTCCTGGAGGGCCAGTTGTTAAGGTTTCAATGACTCGGGCAGATGTTGGGGGGACATAACACTGCACAGACAAATGGACATTGTCTGCATTAGTAGACTCATTTCCAATGCAGTTCTTTTCTAGGTTCTCGCCACATCTCAGCTATGAGGTCTACTACTTACCCCAAGCAAAATAAGGCCACCAGCCACCAAAGAGTGAATCTGGGTGTTGCTTCCAAAACTTTTTGTGTCCTTTCCTGATCAAGCAGAAAAATTTCCTCTGAGCACTCCCCTGCTTTCCGGGAAGACTTCGTGATAAGAAACGAGAGGTGGCGAGTCAGTTTGTTGGACCTTTGTGCCCCTTCTGTAGGGGGTTAGTAACTCGACAATTTTTTTCAGTTTCTTCTCTTCCCACTTTAGGAGCTGGTGTGTTTGAAGGTTAGTGATCATATGTGCGCAAAGATTTCTACTATCTCCCTTCCTCTTCCTGGGCTGGGGGAGGGAACGCTACTGCCTTTTTGAGTATCTCAAGGGAGAGAAAGAAAAGGCAGTTTAGGATCCAGCAGAAAGAGGAACAAAGGAATGAAATGGTGCTACTAGAAGACCCGCTCTGCTTTCTCCTCCCTTTTCGTCCCTTACCTCCCACCCCTCCAGGCATTCAACCTTCCCTTCTCAGTCTTCAGATAAACACGTGTGAGTGCACTCAACACACACAGCAGGCACCCGGAGCGCGTGCACATGTCCACTTTCTGTATGTAAACACACATTTCTAGTTACCCATGTGTTAATGTTAATATTTATCTCTCGCGCCTTTGTACTGTCTCTCTCTCTCTCTCTCTCTCTCTCTCTCTCTCTCTCTCTCTCTCTCTCTCTCTCTCACACACACACACACACACACACACACACACACACACACACACACACACACCCCGCTTAGTAAGAGGCATCATTTAGAAAGCTAAAAGCAAAAGCCAAGTCTGGGCTTTGGGTTTCCAGAAGCGGGGTACACGGGGAAGGGGAGGGGAGCGCTAGTGGGCTGAGCGCGCTCGGCTTTGTCCTGTAACCTTCTTGTTAGCGTTCCAGGAGCCTAGCTGCTATTAGGTGCCACCACAAGAAGGGACTAGGCTGGGAAGGTCCGAGTGGGAGGTTGGGGGGAGGGTCGAGGAGTGCAGAGAGAGAGCCGGAGAGCGAGCCTCGGGAGGGGCACAATTGGGAAGCCTGCGGCTCTAGCCGGAGCGCTGGCCGCGATCCTGAGCAGCGGAGCGGGCACCCCGGAGCCGCCTCCTTCTCGCAGGGTCTTGGGCCGTCCGCTAGTCGCTCTCGCAGCCCCGCGCCGGCGCTGACGCTGCAGCTGCCGCTGCTGCCGAGCTTCCCAGAACAATGGGGCCGGGAGCGCGGGAGGCGCGGAGCTGAGCGCAGCCCCCTCCCCGCCTCCCTCGGCACACTCCCTCCCTCATTCCCAGAGCGAGCGAGGACTAGCGCCAGCGGCCGGAGCCCCCGGCAGCGGCAGCGGCGCCTGCGGCAGCGGTCCGGGAGAAGGGAGAGCCGCGGAGGGGCAGAGCAGCAGCGGCGGCCGGAGCAGCAACGGCGGCCCCTCGCCGGCTGCAGACCCCGCAGCCTCAGCATGTCCGCCCCACGGCAGCCACCGCGGACCTCGCCTTCGCCCGGACGAACACCCTCCCTGCATCCCAGGCGGCCCCAGAAGCAGCCGAGGCACAAGCCGCAGCTCCCCGGCTCCCCCGATCTGTAACGCCCCGGGGGAGCCCTGCTCCTGCGCCGCTCCTGCTCTTAGGTAATCCTTGAGCCCCACCTGATGACCCAGCACCCAACCCTTCTGTCCAGGTTAGCATCGAGGCAGCGAAACCTCGCGGGCGGGGCTGGGGCAGCGGAATGGCAGGGCTGGTTCTGTCGGCTGGGGAAGAGTCCGCTCTCCTTAACCATGTGTGTGCTCGCCAGTTTGCATCCAGCTCCTGACATTGCACGGCTAGGATACCTATCTAGACGTTCTCCTGTGCAGCGTGACTCGTGTGTGTGTGTGTGTGTGTGTGTGTGTGTGTGTGTGTGTGTGTGTGTGTGTGTGTGTCCTCGTGTGCGCGCGCCCGTAAAACTGCTTGGGAATAAAAATGTGGCACACTCTTCCGACTACTGCCTTCCTCAGCCGGAGCGCCGAGGTACCCAGAGTATTTAGAAGAGGCGTTTGAGAGAGGGTTGGTTAAGAGGGAAAGTGGCAGGGGCGCGGAGGCGGGCGATGCCTTTCTTCTTGGTACAAGAGTGCCGGTGTGCGGTGAGGATACAGCGCTGAACTACAGAGAGAAAGAAAGCCTTGTATGTTGCGAATTCATAGAATGAGTGCTGTGTGTGTGTGTGTGTGTGTGTGTGTGTGTCTGTGTGTGTGTGTGTGTGTGTGTGTGTGTGAAGGAAGAGGTATCCGCAAGCTCTGACATGTGAAACCTGGTGCAACATGACAAGGTTGCATCTTTAAAACTATGTGAAAGGAAGCTTTTCCTTTTTCTTTTTAAACCTTTGGTTTTTAAGAGAAACGGTCTCTCATGATTGTCCTTTCCTGGCCGTTTTCTAGTGGCACCGAGACATTAATTTGGATTTTAAAGGCACTGCTTATTTTCCAGTTCTCTCCAGCTCCAGTGTTGCCAGGTAGAAACACCTCAGAGTCAGAACTGCCCAGGCGTTAATTCTTCTGCAGTGGCACAAGCAACGCTACTTTTTATGGAAGGGTTCCCCACTTTTCACAACGTTGGTATTTCGATGTCTTTTAAACTCTCTGGAGTGTTGAATGTTCGTTGTAATGTGGTATACTTGTATATAGCTTGGTCTGAGGAGTGCAGGGCATAGCGATGCTAAAATCGTGTTTTCAGTAGGACTTGCCTGCTAAGGGGAGCTGAATAGATGTTTAGAGAAGCTGTGCTTTCCAGGAATTTAAATGAGACTTTTTGTGATTGCCTTCCAAGTCTTTCCTACTAGTACCATATTTGTTTTGTCAGGTTGAACTTTCAAAGCTTTTTCATGTTGGTGTGGATCACTTTTTTTTCTTCTTCAGAGAAACCAATGTTTGGTTAGATTTTTAACTTATCTTTACTGGACAACACTGATGGCTTGTTCCGGAGTGACATACATGTTGTCAAGATCCTTATCTTTTCTGTAATTAGAGCTCTGGTCAAAGTGAAAAGTTATCCGTTTAAGGTTATCTGTCTAAAGCAAGGAATTTATCTGAGGGTGCAAACGAATAGTTTGATAAGGTGATTTATGACACAGTTTGTGTTTTATTCATCTAAAGTATTGAGTAAGCATCTATTACGTACAAGGCATCATTTAATCACATTTTGCACATTTAAGCAGACCGGATGCTTGAAGTTACTCAATATTTTACTTCAAAATTGGTAAAACTGTGGTTCATGGAGGAAGCAGTAACAGAAACTAGGCAAAGGCAAATTTATCACTTTGAGGGCTATAAATCAAAAGATCACTCTGCTATTAGAAATTCACGGTTAAGGTTTCTTTTAAATGAATCATGTTTGGACTTATGTATGTTGTGTAAAACTCCAAAAGGACTTTTTTCCCCCACTCCTGAATGATACTCTTGGTCAGTATTTTTATGACCCTTTATGGATATGCTACTGGTGTGCCTTAGAGTCACATTGGGAAATAGCAATGGTAGATGAATAATGGCTAACATGCAGAGAAAAGCCTAAAAGACATCTTTTTTGGTTACTGTAATTATAACTAATTCAGACTTTATTTTGGGAAGGAAGAAATTAAAAATTGTAGATATAAGAAAAGGTTGAAGATGCTGAACTCATAGAGGCTTTGTGTGGAAGAATAACTTTTTTTTGCGCTAAAACACTTTAATAATCAATCAAGTAGACAACTTTGAAAGTATAAACTATGCTACATTTTAAAAAAATCTCTGATGCTTTCCAAACATTTTGCAATGAGATTTAGTTTTGAATATTTCACGGATCTTTGGTTCTGTTTTTCTAGTTTTTATCACTTAATACTAAATCAATTTGAGTCATATCTGGGAATCTTGAAATGATGTAAGTTCAATTTGTGTCCCATAATTTTAAAAGGATGTTGTGTGTTGGACAGAGGCCACAGGGGCTCAAAAATAAGGTAGTCAACTTTGGAGACCTAGGTGTTATGAACTAAGACTAAAGAAACCATGATTATTTAAATTAGAGAAGAGACAGGTGGGTAGATGATTTAATACTGTTCCCCAAACAATTTAGTGTTAAGAGTATGGATCATTTCTACTAAAGACAGATAGATTAAGAGAAAAAAGGACTTAAACTATTTTGGGCTCTATGGAGAATACAACAAAATGTCTCAGCAATAGGTTGTTGAGTAGAGCCAAAGACCTCTCTTGTATTAAATTCAACAGACATTAAATGCTTGCTGCATGCTAGGTATAGCCCTAAGCCTTTAATGGAGAAAACATATTTTCCAAAATTTGTTTTTATTAAAGTGAATTTTATTATTTATAATTATAAAAAGTAATATGAAGTAGACTGGGTTCATACTAATGAGTAGAGAGAGGTCTTTGGGATCTGCTTTGATAGAAGAGAAAAGAATATATGATTTCTTAATTAGTAGTTTAACTTTATGTAAAACACCAGTTTTCTCTCCTAAGCAGGCTGAAATGCAAACTGAAATCTTATACATACAAGTATATTCCCAACTAAGTACTACTCTCATCTCAGTTCATTAACTGGTCTCATAACTCCAATGGATTTTTGGTGGAATTAGAGCAATGTTGTTAATGGTCAAAGGACCTTCGAAGTTTGCAAAGTATTTTCCATACATTGTTGTATTTATTCTTCACAATAACCCTGTAAATTAGGTGCTATGATTCTCTCCATTTTACTGGGATGAAGAACACAGGGATCATACATCCAAGTCTCTGATTCTGTGTTCAAAAGAGTATGTGTTATGGGGAGGGGAGATTTGCAATTTTACTGCGGAATTTGGTTACAGTATGGAGGATACCATTGTAAAACAATTTTGCTTGGGCAGTTGTGTATAGAGTAGGTACATTTGTTGGATAAAAACAACAGTAATAACATTAAAATACATAGCTATAACTAGCTACAATCATATGGAAGACAATTCACTGGGGGAGGGAGAAAGAAGTGGTATGAACTGATAAAATAGTGACAGAAAATAGTTGCCAGTGGAGGGGGCAATTCAAGGAACTAGTACACTCAGGCATTCCAAGAAAATAAATAGTAAGCTCTCCTCCTCCTCCCTATTAAACTAGGGCAAAGTTCATTTTGGCCTCTTTTATTTGTGGTTCTGTTTATGTAGAATTTTGAAGCTTACAGAATGCTTTTTATCAAAATAATACTCTGAGGTAGAAAGTAGAAACATTATCCCTATTCTACAGAGAAGGAAACTGAGGCCCAAAGAGGCAAAGTGGTGGATCCTAGTTATATAGGAAGTATCAGATCAAGTCACTCTACTGTGTCAATACTTTTACAAGTCACCACTCATCCTCTGGGCTCACTTCTTTCTCTTCCAAATATCTGCCTTTTAGCACTACTTGATTTAGACCACTCATGAGTAATCAGATTTTAAGTTAATAGATATAGAGCCAGAAGGGATTCATATAATCCAACCTTCTTGTTTTATAGATGAGGAAACAGGTTCAGTGGTTAAGTGATTTACCTATTTTGCTATTCATCTGTTTCCTAACCCTTAAACATTTTCCTCCATTTTTTCTTCAGTGGAATCCAGCAACTCTGGATTAAGTTACACAACCATACTGACTGGATTCACTATTTTTAAAAAAAATCTGTCTTAATTGGACCTTCACAGGTGCAGATTGATCCCTTTTCCCCTTCCCTGATGGTCAGTTCTGTTGAACTCCCTATAGCAGTTTTTCCAAACTTTTCCTCTCCTCTCATTCCCTTTCCTCTTTTTTCTCCTCTACTATCCTCTTCCTCTCGTTTTCTTTCTTCTCTCCCCCTTTCTGTATCCACTACCACATCCCTCTCACTCTCCCAAGACGTCTCCTCATATTTTATTTTGAGGCAATCACAGCTAAGTGATTTGCCCAGGGTCAGGCTGCTAGTATTCGAGTCTGGATTTGAACTCAAGTCCAGAAGACTCCAGGGCTGGTGCTGGATTCACTGTGCCCCTGCCTCATACTGTATTGGAAAATTAAAGTCCTACATCTTGAAGTACTTCATTCGACTCTTCAATTCTGTGATTTAAATCATCTTAGAATTTTTGTCTCTAACATAGTTCTTCTCCTTGACAATGCTAAACCCTTTACTTGTAGCCTAGATTCTATTGCATCTTCCATCCTCCAGGACATTTCCCTTCCACTATCAGTTCTTTTTCCAAAATTTTTAACTTCTTTACCTGTTGCCTTTTTCTTTGCTACCTATAAACACTCCTAGCTCTTCCCATTCTTAAAAAAAAAAAAAAAAAACCTCTCCATCTTTGAGGGGATGATCCTACTGTCCAATCAGATAGTCATCCTATCTCTCTACACCCTTTCTTGGTGAGTTTTGTTTTGTCTTAGAAAAATTCCGCTTATACTCACTGTCTCCACTTTCATTCTCTCTCTTTTGGTAATCTTAGCAGTTCCAGTAGATACAGCCATCACCTATACTACAAATGACTTCCAAGTTTATATCTTGAGTCTACCTTTCTAATCTGAGCTCCAACCTCACATCTTTTGAAATCCCCAACTAATTAGTGGTCCTATTAATGTCCCAAATGACATGTCAAAGGCAGCATGTTTAAAGCAGAACATATTATCTCTCCCTCAAAACTTATCACTTCTAACTTCCTTTTTTATTGGTAGAAGGTACCATCCTATTTCAGTCACCCAGGTTTGCAGTCACAAAGTCATTCTTGACCCTTTATTCCCTGCTATCTTCCCCTTCCTATGTATCCATTAGGTTGTCAGATCTTTAGATTAAACCTCCTACTTATTGTTTCAGCTTATTTGTATACCTCTCTCTCCTCATACCACATCTACTCCTCATTTAAGCCCTTATAAGAGCCTGTTGAATGACCTCCTTTCATGTTTTTTCCCTCTTCCTTTCATCCTCCAAACAGCAGTCAAATCAATGAATATATACCACAGATGTGATGACCATGATATTCCTCTTAAGATTTAGTGGCTGGCTCTCTGTTACCCTTAGGCTAAAATACAAAATTCTGTTTGGCATTCAAAGCCTTCACAATCTAAATCTACCTTATCTTTCTAGGTTAATTATATATTACTCTTCCCCTTGGCACTCTTAATGCACCAGGTGATCTGATCTGCTTCTTCTTCCTAAATGATGCTCTGTTTCTCACCTCCATGCCTTTGTTCAGCTGCACCAATGCTCCCTCTACTTTCCTTTTTTACTTTCACCTCATAGGTAAAGTTCTCAGTTCCCTTCCAGTCACTGCTTAAAAGACCTTATTTGATTCCTAGCTGTTCGTGGCACCAGCCCAACTCTTCATGAGGGTTTTGTCTATGTCATTTATGTACTTCTGTGTGAACATGTTGTATTTAACTTGTAGAATGTAGGAAACAGGGACTGTTTCATTTTTGTCTTTATAGTTCCATCATTTAGCAGAGTACCTGTGGCATGTAGTAGACACTCAATAATACTTAAGATATATTACTTTAAGGTTTAGTATTTTATCTAATTCTCATATCTACTCTGTGAATTAGATGTGAATTTTTCCTATTTCATAGGTAAGGTCCCTAAGACCGAAAGAGGTTACTGATTTACCCAAGGTTACAAAACTAGAGTTTAAGACAAAATTTCAACTCAGGTCTTTCTGATCTAACCCTGGCATTCACCTTTCTCACTGATTTATTGATATATTTGAATTATAGGTGCTTTTTTTCAAAGGTGTAGCAAGATTAATATCTTTCTAGGAATTTTTGATACGAGAATCGCCTCTGCCTCTTATCAACGGGAACTGATATTTCAGCATATCTCATACATTTAGATGTCTCCTAAAATGTCTATATAAGAAGCAGTAACATCATTTCCAGGATTATGCAACTCTTCTTTTGGCAAATAAACAAATGAAGCACATCCTCACCCAAAACTTTGAAACATTGGTCCTCGGGGAGACTCTTAATTAATTCACAGATTTGGGGCCTCATCAAAATTCTTAATACTTTAGAGTAAAAAATATCATATGCATGATAATAGGAAGATTTAAAAAATCCATCTCTGCTTTGAGAGTGCAGCAGTGTTGGAAAAGATATTTTCATATTTTTTTATTATAAGCACTTACAGTTTGAGCTGGTTAAATTAAATTGGGGGGTAGCAAATTTATGTAGACATCCTGAGGACACTACTTAAGAGGTAAGCTTTTAAAGGTAGAGGTGTCTTCACTTAAAAAGGGATGAGAAATGGTCTTCAGGCAAAAACCTCCGAAAAAACCTGAGTCAAAAAACTGTGTCAAGACAGGTTCCCTCAGAGTATGATAGAGAACATGGAATCTGTACTATTTGTACTTGACTCCTATACTTCTGTTGTGTTAAAATTGAACAGAACTTTAGAGATCATCCAGTTTAATCCTATTTTTGAATAAATAGAGACTCAAAGAATCCAAGCTGGGACAGGAGTTGGGTTGAGTGTACTAGTGAACTAGAGTACTAAGGATAATAAAAGGAATTTTTTTTTAAAAAAGCCTATATGGAGTATGAGGAAAATCAAACAAGTTATAGCACCTGCTGCTGGGAGGATGGTATCATGATCTGTCTGTCTGCCTTTCTGTGTTCATCCTTCGGTTTTTTTTTTAATTTATTTATTTATTTAACTTTTAACATTCATTTTCACCAAATTTGGGGTTCCAAATTTTCTTCCCATTTCTCCCCTCCCCCCACCCAAAACGCTGAGCATTCTAATTTCCCCTATCAGCGATCTGCCCTCTCTTCTATCATCCCTCCCTTCCCTTGTCCCTATCTTCTCTTTTGTCCTCTAGGGCCAGATAATTTTCTATACCCCATTACCTGTATTTCTTATTTCCTAGTAGTAAGAACAATACTTGACAGTTATTCCTGCAACTTTGACTTCCAACTTCTCTTCATCCCTCCCTCCCCACCCTTTGGGAAGCAAGCAATTCAATATAGGCCATATCTGTGTAGTTTGCAAATGACTTCCATAATAGTCATGTTCTGTAAGACTAACTATATTTCCCTCCGTCCTATCCTGCCCCCCATTGCTTCTATTGTCTCTTTGGATCCTGTCCCTCCCCAAGGGTGTTGACTTCAAATTGCTCCCTCCTCCCACTGCCCTCCCTTCCATCATCCCTCGCATCCCTTCTCCCCGACTTTCCTGTATTGTAAGATACATTTTCACACCAAAATGAGTGTGCATTTTATTCCTTCCTTTAGTCAAATGTGATAAGAGTAGGGTTCATGTTTTTCTCTCAGTTCCCCTCTTTTTCCCTCCACTGAAAAGCCTTTTGCTTGCCTCTTTTATGATAGATAATTTGCCTCATTCCATTTCTCCCTTTCTCCTCCCAATACATTTCTCTCTCACCACTTAATTTCATTTTTTTAAGATATGATCCCATCCTATTCAATTCACTCTGTGCTCTCTGTCTCTGTGTGTGTGTGTGTATGTGTGTGTATGTGTGTGTGTGTGTGTGTGTGTGTGTGTGTATAATCCCACCAACTACCCAGATACTGAAAAGTTTCAAGGGTTACAAATATTGTCTTTCCATGTAGGAATGTAAACAGTTCAACTTTAGTAAGTCCCTTATGACTTCTCTTCTTGTGTTTGAAGGTCAAATTTTCTTTTCAACTCTGGTCTTTTCATCAAGAATTCTTGAGAGTCCTCTATTTCATTGAAAGACCATATTTTCCCCTGAAGTATTATACTCAGTTTTTCTGGGTAGGTGATTCTTGGTTTGAGTCCTAGTTCCTTTGACTTCTGGAATATCATATTCCATGCCCTTCTATCCCTTATTGTAGAAGCTGCTAGATCTTGTGTTATCCTGATTGTATTTCCACAATACTTGAATTGTTTCTTTCTAGCTGCTTGCAATATTTTCTCCTTGACCAGGGAACTCTGGCATTTGGCCACAATGTTCCTAGGAGTTTCTCACCTTGGCCTGTGGGCCGAGGGATCTGAGGACCCCCTACTGTGACTGGAGATTGTGCCCCAGAGGTTTCCTCCACCCAGAGTCTCATCGTGCAGCGCCGCTTGGCCAAGACTGGGCTAGGGTCCACGCTTGACTCCGTTTCCAGTGCAACCAATGTTTCCTTGGGCCTTTCAGGTCACCATGAGCTGGAGATCTCCTCCACTCTTTTCTCCACTTCTGCTGCTCCAAAATTTGTTGAGGGACCCTATTTTATGGGCTGTGAGAAGGACTGTGCATAAGTGTGTCTTTCTAGTCTGCCATCTTGGCTCTGCCCCTCATCCTTCGTTTTTGAGGAAGACCATGACATCAGAAGAATGACATGACTTGCATTTGACTTTGTTTTGGATGAGGGAGTGCTGTGCAAGGTCACCAGTCTCAATTTCTCCTCCTTAGCCATGAGAGATGATGGAAAGAAGGGAAACACTTTTTAACTTTAATTATGTTTCTGTTTTCTCTTATAAGGAGAATGATGTTTGGTCTAAGAGGACAGAACAAAGCTGTTTAAAAAGAAGTTGAAATGAGTTAGGAAGTGGCAGTAAGCATCTGGTTGTCCTTAGTGAGTACAAGTCACCTGGTCAAGATGAACTGTTATCTAGGGTACTGAAAGAACTAGAATATGTTATTGTTAGCAGTCTATGAGTTTTGAAAAGTAGTAGACAGTAGGAGAGGTGTCTGCATGACTGGAGGAGGGAAGGTTTTATTGGTAGTGTAATAGAGTGCAGGGCCTGGTATCAGGAAGACTTGAGTTCAAATCTGTCCTCAGATACAACTGGCTGTGTGACCTTTGGCAAGTCACTTAATTTCTCTTTGCCTCAGTTTCCTAAACTGTAAAATGAGAGTGATAATAGCACCTACCTCCCAGGGTTATTGTGAGGATCAAATGGGATAATCTTTGTAAAAAAAAAAGGAAGAAAAAGTACTTAGAAAAGTGCCTGGCTCAAAATAGATGATATATAAATGCTTATTCCCTTTGTTTTCCTTCTCTTCCCTTAATTATTAAAAAAAAGGCAAGGAAGGTTGGTGGGTTCTGTAGTGTAGACTATAGGTCAGTGGGCTTCTAGTCTTGGCAAAATTCTAGAATTCATTTCTAAAGGGATGATTCATGAACATTTAGGAAGGGAAGCAATGGTCTTCAAGGGTTTCATTACTAACAGATCATAAAAACCTAGCATCATTAAAAAAAAAAACCCAGAATAACTCCACTGGTAGAAGAGAGAAGTGCAGTAGATACAGCATATCTAATTTTTAGACAAACTTTTATCAAAATTCTTCATAGTACTTTGTAGACAAAACAGAGAAAAGTAAACTACATTTTATACAGTTAGGTAGGTTTAGGACTGGTTGAATGACTACTTAAATATGAATAAACTTTTTTTTAACCACTGAGTTAGATCATCACCTCTTAAACTGTGGGTCCCGACCCCATATGCAGCTGGGACCCACAGTTTAAGAAGCACTGAAGGGGTCATGAGTGGGAAAAGTTTAAAAAGCCCTGACTCAGATGATGCTATATAGTTGACATCTTTAATTAAATCTGCTGAAAAGTATAAACTGAGCAGGAGAGCTAACACGTTGTATGACTGAGTTAGTATCCAAAATTACCTCTAGGTTCAGACACTGGACCAAGTCTAAAAGTATGAAACCTAATAGGAATATTTTTTTTTAAAGTTAAACAGTTGGATTAAAAAAAAAAAACCATAACAAATATAAAATATAGGAGTTGTAGTCAATCCCTAAGAAAAGAGCTGGAGATTTTAATGAGCCTCAAGCTTGAAATTTATCATCGATGTCACATGGAAGCCATAAAAGTTAATGCTTTTCTTGGCTACGTTGAGAGGTTTAGTATGTTGAAAAAGAGGTTACAAACTGTCCCACTGTACTTGGCTCTAGCAAGACTATATCTACAGTATTGTGCCCATTTCTGAGAGCCAAGTTTTAGAAGGGAATTTGATGTGGAGTGTCACCAGGATGAGGAAGAAAATAGAGATCAGACAATACAACATCTGATTAAAGGAATTAGACATATTTACCCTTAAGAAGAAAAGATTTAATAAGGGTAGGGGAGGCATGATTACTGTCTTTAAATATTTGAAAGGCTGTTATGTAACAGAGAGATTAAGGGTATTCTGTTTGCTCCTGTTAAGTACAAACTAAAAACAAAAGAAAATTAAATGGAAACTGAAGAGTCACATTTATGTTTGATCTAAGAAAATACTTCTTAACTACTAGAGCTGCCTTTTCAAGTGGTACCATCCTCCACACTGGAGGATTTCAAGTAGAGTCTGGAGTAGGGACTCTTAACCTTTTTTATGTCTTGGGTCTCTTTATAAGTCTGGTGAAACCTATGGCCCCTTCACTGAATAGTGTTTTCAAGTGCATAAAATAAAATATATATTACAAAGGAAAATAATTATATTGGCATAGTTATCAAAATTAAAAACAAATTTCAAATTTGGTTGTCCCAAGGTAAGAAACTCTGGTCTAAATGAATACTTGTTGGGGAAGCTGTCAAATACAGGTTAGTAAATGAATATTTCATAATCCTCTGCTGACATTTACTAAAGCCTACTTTTGATATCTCTTTTTGGATCTCTGAGTGAAGAGGTCAAGGTTTGAATCAGCAGATAAACTACACTATGTTCCTATTGCTCAAAATATTAGAGAATATATGTCATTCTTGAGTGACATACTGCCTAATGAATGAAGAAAAGCTTTTATTCTCTGTAAAATAGGCACTATGAATTGATTAACATGATTAACATGAATTAATTAGGTAAAAATCTCTGGAATCTCAGATTTTTTTATTCTCTACCTTTTTCCTCTATGTGATTTTGGATGCTTTGAGTATTGGAATACAGACTGAGTATTGGAATAAAGGCTTGAAAATAGCCCCAGAATATGTTTTGTTTCCTGAAATGCTACCTTTGACCTTGCATTTCCCTTGTTCTGTTCACTTGTGCATGTCACAACCTTCGCTGTACCCAAGCTAATCTGAGAGCCCCTGATTGCCCCCAAATTAACCTGAATCTGATAAACCAGTCAAAATGTTCTTTGGTTCTCTAGGAGAGTTATGGGTTAAGGGGAAAGGGCATGAATAATATAAAATACAAATGATATGTCAAATGCCTACCAATGACATTTTGTTGTCAGTCATTTCAGTCATATCTGATTCTTTTAAATCTCATTTGGGTTTTTCTTGGTTAAGATACTTGAGTGATTTGCCATTTCTTTGGCCAGCTCATTTTACTGATGAAGGAACTGAGGCAAAGAGTTAAATGACTTGCCAAGGGTAACACAGCTAGGAAGTGTCTGAGGCCAGATTTGACCTTACAAAGGTCATTTTTCCTGATGACTCCAAGGTCCAGTATTCTATCCATAACGCTCCCTAGCAACCAGTGACAAATATAACATGTTTTAACCAGACACCATTCCAACATTTGCCAGATATTATCACTTCATTACTTTAAAAGCTAAAAGGTCTGAAATGTCATTATCTACAAATTGTTTCACTACCCTTCAGCAGAAAATAGAAATATTATGGCAAGCAAAAGACACACCCACATTGCTTTATCTCCCCAGATCCCTTCTTTTCCCTAACATGGTTTCTTTGATCTCCTGATGTCTTCTTTAGATGTCAGAGTGGATAAAATATTGGACAGGAAGAAAAGAGCTTTAATCCTGACTTAGATACTTATTGTGTGTGACAACACAGAGGGTCATGTATGACCATGTCTGTCTCTGTTTCCTCATCTGTAAGAATAATACCATGCACCTGGTTGATAGGTTTCTGGTGATGAGTAAATGAGATAAATCATATGCCAAACTCTTTAAAGGGCTCTACAAAAGTTATCATCATCTTCATCATCACTATCATTTTTCCTACAGTCCATAGACTATTCTCTACCTGCCCAATAGATTTAAGATTGGATGATTATCACAGTTCTATGATTATTGGACAGTAAGCTCCCTGAACTAGACCACCCATTTCCTAAGAGCAGAGCCTTTGATTTTTCACCTTTCACGTCTCTTGAACTTAGCGCAGAGCTTTGTAGATAATAACATAAACTTAATAAAAGTTTGGTTCATTGCATTTACTTCTTGTTCGGGACAGGATGTTGTGATAAGAAAGAACACTGAAGTCCGTGTCAGTCTGCAAGTCTGACTTTCTATTCCTACCTCTTGCTCTAATTGATTGTATGAGCCCACTTAATTTGGGCCTCAGTTTACCGCAGAATAACAGGGTTTTACTCAATGATCTCTCAGGCTTTTTCTAGTCCTATAATTTTGTGAATTGGTAATTACATTTTGACAGTGTCTGTAAAGGGCAATTATGCTTACTAAAGAATGACTAACCTTTGAGTAATATTAGACCAGATTCTTTATAATCCTAACAGAAATCCGTCATCCAAATTTTCAGTAACTAAAGGATAGATTAAGTTAATGGCTACTCTACTGTGAGAAGTCTGAGAGCAAGGAAGCATGTTTTATTCATCTTTGAGTCCCCCTTCAGAACCTCTCACATATTGGCATATTGGGGGTGCTCCATAAACATTTTATGTAGTTCATTCAACAAGCATTTATTAAGGTCATACTATATGCCAAGCTGTGGAAATAAAAAGACAGAAATAAAACCAGTCCCTGATCTCAGGGAGAACTATTATCTTTCTGAAAGAAACTGCTTATACACAAATAACTAAATATCAAATGTATCTAAAATAAATTTTAAAATATTCAGGTGGCACAGATCAGGAATTCAGCTCACCAATTCCAGCTTTCCTGTAGTACAAATAAGGAAACTGAAGCCCTGAAGGGTTACATTCCTTTCCCCAGATCACATAGCTAGATTTGAACATAGTTGGATAGGTAAATCCAAGGAAATAGTCTACAGTGTGCTGTTCCAGGGATCTCTCATTGGTCCTTTTGTTAGAAGGAAGTGAGAGCATGTGAAAAGGGGAGGGAGGAAACTAATAAAGTTATGCTTTCATCATCTTAAAATTCACCCTTTTTTATTGCTTTTTTATTTGCAAAGCACTTCCTTCTTTTAGAAAAAATTCTATGATGTGGGTGGTGCAAGTTTATTGTTTCAGTTACACAGATGTAACTGAAAAACAGAGAGGTTTAGCAATATACCTCACTGACTTGAGCTCATGAAAGCAAATTCCGGGCTCTCTCCATTATACCACAGCTGCCTCCTAGTAGTAAACCAAATAACTAGGACTTGAAAGCAGTTTATGAGTTTCATAGTGTTCAGGTAATCATGATTATCCTGAAATGATTAATTCAGGATAGTTTAGAAATAAACAAGGACCCAGAAAATGAAATTTTCAAGTGAAAATTTAAGATAGAATTCAACAAAATATTCCTGATGGTCTGAGCTGTGGGACTGGTGAAGAGCCTAGTTAGCTGATGGAATTGTGGTCCCTTGGGGCATTTAGAACTATATTGGAAAAAAGCACTTGAAAATGTGCTATAGAGGAAAAATCCTATAATACCATGATTACCAAAAGCCCTACTTTCAGAAGTTTATAATTCACATACTGGGCTGCTGAAGTGCTTCAGCCTGAGAGGAAATGTGTTATTAAATTTAAAACAATTGGTTTTCCACATTCAAATTATACAAATTTATCAAGTGGAAGTTTTCACATTTTGGTAATTGTTGTGGTCTCTTAAATGACTTAGCTTTTAAATTAAATTTGGGAAAGGGTAAATGTCTTAGATAATTTAATAGCTTTCATTATTTTAGAGATAAGCCTGAAAAGTAACTTTGGTGTATACACAATGACTGCTATTCTAATGCATAAGGGTTTTATCATTCCTTAAAACTTACATTTGTACCACTGATGACAATGTCTGAGGGAGGAAAAAAACCTTCCATTCTTAGAAGCAAAAAACCATAAAAAACATACATGTATTTGATAAAAAGAACACTAGCCAGAAAACCCATTTAACTTTCCTGGGCCTCAGTTTACAGCAAAATAAGAGGGTTGGGCTAAATGATCTCTAAGGCTTTTTCTAGTCCTGTAATTTTGTGAATTAATGATTATATTTTGACAGTGCTGTAAAGGACAGTACACACATATATGTGTGTGTATGTATTGTAAAGTGTACCGTAAAAACAGTACATTTTAAAAAAAATCTGGGATGGAAGGTTCTTGCAAAATAAAATATACTTATTATAACATTAATCACCATTACTATTATATAATGTGTTTTGCTAAATATATAGCATTTAACGTTAATTTTTATAATGTATTGAATGTTAATGCCCTGAGTGCCAAAAAGTTCCTGTATCATGTGTATATAATATACATGTATATATGTATACATATATACACATTATATATTTATTTACATATATTTCCTTTTTTTAAAATTTTGTAAGTCTTGTTTTCTTTTTTTGGAGGGGGAAAGCAAGGCAAATGGAATTAAGTGGCTTGCTCAAGGTCACACAGCTAGTGTCAAGTGTCTAAGGCCAAATTTGGACTCAGTTCCTCCTGACTCCAGGGCAGATGCTCTATTCATTGTGCCACCTAGCTGCCTCATGTATTTTCATTACACAAGAGATTTAAGGTCTTAATACACAAGACAATAGTGATTAGATATTCTCTATGGTTCCATCCCACTCTAATAGTTGTATTTTGCTGTCTATTTCTGAGGTTCAAGATTAATTCATTTAATTGTGTGGCATTTGTTGGCTTTCACTTTTTTTAAGTTTTTACTTTTTATTATGAACTTAACAAATTCCAAAAAAAAGGAACGTTTCTACAAAATATAACAGAGAAAGATGACTACAGGCAAATTTGACTCCCTATTATATACATCTTGTTTTTTGAAAAAGTATGTAATAAATTCAAAATATTATCTTCAAAGATGTTATCTTTAACGTCCTTGTCTGTATTTGCTTCATAATTTCCTTCTTTTCTCTACTTCTCTTTTTTTGATTGACAACTTGGTAAGTTAAAATTTGGATTATTTTTTTGCTCAATTATACAAATATTTGTTATATATTATGTGTAATGTAAGGTCCCTAGGGGAAGTGAATGTACAAAGCAACATACTGTGTTACAACCTGAGGTCCATAGACCAAGGGGTCTGTGAACTTTGATTGGGGGTGGGGGAAGAGGGAGTTACATCTTTATTTTCATTAACATCTAAGATTTAGCACTCCTTTCAATTATGAATTTTAAAAAAATTATTCTGAGAAGGGGTCAATAGGTTCCACTAGACTGCCAAAAGAATTTATGACATGACGTTTAGAACCTGTGACCTAACTGAAATGAATGCAGTACCAGTTAGTTATCTGAAATTTGTAATTTAGAGATAACAAACAGGGATGAAGCAGTGGGGTCAGAATGTGGAAAGACTTCAAAGTCAAGACTTGGCTTATTAAATATATACTAAATGTAGATACATGTCTACTTGTATGTGCAGGGGGAGGGGAAGGGGAGGGTAACACTCCTCCTGTCTTGTTCCTCCCTACAAAACTTCATATAACGCTTTACTTTGCAACCAATGTTTTGTAATATGGAGGCAATGATATATAAAACAACAGTCAGTGTTTTACCAGGGCTGTGAGAAAGCTCTAATACCATATAAATGTGAACTGTTATTTTCACTTGCCTTGCAATCATGAGAGGGAGTTTTTTTAGTGGACAGAGAAGTCCTAGGCTCAATCCTACTTTCATATACTCTTGGTGTAATCCTAAATAGGCCACTTAACACTTCCTTATCTCAGGTATGGAAGGCTACAAGTAAGCAAATGAGTTGCTGATGGATTTCTGTGGAAGGAGTTTTCACTGTTCTAGTGGATGGAATTGTAGTTCTGAACTCAAAGTCACATAATATGCTGTATTAGAGTATTTTGTACAGTACAGTTGTATTCTAGTTTTCATTGTATCTCCCCCTCCCCCACTGGGTGAATGGAAAGAGCTGAGGTAATTACTCCAATTTCATATTGCCTCAACTGCTAAGGAGCATACAAAAAAGAAATGTAAGGCAATGTTGCAGCTCCCTTGGAGACCAGGACGTAAAAAATTGAAAGCAAAACGACACAAACAAAAACTCTTCTAAGCCCTGTTACTCTGCTTTGCAATGAATCTGGTGGTACCAGTTTCATTGCTTTATGAATGAGACCTTGACAGCAAGATATGGGAGGTGGGGTTGGGTGGGAAAGAAATGGAAATCTTTTTCAGCAAGAATTTCTATTTATACCTACCCCACCCCTTCTCATCAGCTGTTCCCCAGTCTCCTTTTTGGAAGAGAGGAGAAATGATTACATTAAGAATGGAAAAGGAAAAGGAAGTGTGGTAGAGAAAAGTAAAGTGGATGGGGAGAAACTAGCTGAAAGAAGTAAAGTCACCTAAATCCTTAGACTTCAATTTTCTAAACTGAAAAAATAGGAGCTTAACTAGATCAACGTTTCCCAAATTGTGTTCCATTTCTGTAAGGAAATTTTGATGATGTTGCTATTTTCTCATCCAAAATATTACATTGTTTATGTATTGAAATACTCTCCAAAGTAAGTTTTATGTGTGAAAATTTTGGACGATTCTATTTTGTTCAGAATTTCCATGATCGTTTTTGTTTCTTTATCAAGGGAATGTTACATTTTTTCTCAGACCATCATCAACCCTGCACTCTCACCACGGTTGTATTGGGTTCTGCCAATATATTTCAAGGATCAAAATATTCAGTATCTAAAATTAATGGATTATAAACTGGAAGGAGTCTTAGGTATAAGAAGACTAGAAAGGTGGGGAGTGGGACAGGTTATGAAGAACTGTTAAGTGCTAAACAGAAGACTTTATATTTGATTCTGGATGCAGTAGTGAATCACCAGATTTTATTAAGTAGTGGGGAGGCAATGGTCAGGCTGATGTTTTAGAAATATCTCTTTGGCAATTGAGTTCAGGATGGATTCAAGTGGGGGAAAGAATTGAGAGATGGAAACCAGTTGGGAGTTCATTTCAATAGTCCAAGTGAGAAGTAAGGAGAATCTGAAAAAGGGTCATTGCTGGGTGTATGGGAAGAAGGGGGTATATACAAGAGTTATTGTGGAGATAGAAAAAAGGTGCTTTGAAAATGGATTCAATAAATGGGAAGAGTGAGGTCATCTTTAACCGTCTTTGCAGCTCTAATATTCTGTAGTTCAGTGGAAGGACCAAAAAAGCAAAAAGGGGATACTGATTGTTGGAGAGTGGAACTAAAATCTTCAAATAAGTTGTTTCACCTCACCTTGTTCTCAGCATTTCATTTTGAAGCAAACTAGGCAAAATGTAGTTGCAGTAAGTACAGTTTTATAAATAAATCATTGGGGCAATCAGTGCTATTAAAGGTGTTAGCATCCATTGAAATATTTTAAAGTGAAGTCAAAAAGTATGTAGGTGAACTTGATTAAGTTTTGTCATTTCACCTCTTGGATATTCTTCATGGTCACTGGTTTTGCTGCACAAGTTAAGGATACTATGAAAAGAACAAGGGTGTAAAGGATGGGAGTCATGTGAATAAAGGGGAAACTAAGGAAGCTTCAGTCAATCTATGGTCACTCCTTTTATACTGGTATAGAATTCATTTCCATTTCTTATAGATTTTTCTTTGTGCCCTAGAGTTGTTTAATTTAAAGAAATCAATTAAATTTCATAAATAACCCAAAGAGTAATGAAAAGATGCCATAAGAAGGTACATTGCTAATGATGACCTGAATTGGATAAAGGACATTATAAAAGGCAAGTATTCCCAGAAAAGGAGAGTGACCAGTCAATCACATATACAGAATGAGACATCCTATAAATAGCTTGAAACCACTCTTTAACTGTAAAATATTTAAATAATGAAGAAAGCATTGGGTAGCTCCTTTGTATGGGAGGAATGTGGACAAGAGTTGCAGATTAAAAAGGGATACACACATAAACACATATCTGTGTTTTCAGTTTCCATGGTGGTGAATGAAGTAACGTGCAGTAATGAAAATCCTATATCTCTCAAACTATGAACTCCTGATCTTTCAATAATATTAAGAACACTGGATATTGATTCAGAAACAGTGGGTTCGTGTCCTGACTCTGCTGTTTATTTTGACCTGGGAATAACCTCAGTTTCTTCATTACTGAAATATTTAACATTATTTCTAGGTACAAACCCTTGGTACACATGTATGAGATCCAGTCTTCCTATTTATAACCATGAAGAAGAATGCAAATTTCTTATAATCTGGAATAGTAGTTTTAAATATATCTGTATTTATTATCTCTCTTGATTCAAGTGGTAATTTCATCTCCACAATATTTAAGCCCTATGTTTTACCTGACTTTTTCCATTTTCTTCTGAGAAATTACCATGCTGTCAGGAGTGACGATAACACACAGTACTTTGAACTTCTGTTTATTTTTAATAAGAATAGTTGATTGGCTAACCATAAACACATGTTCATTCATGGGGTGAAATAGCTAATATTTTAACCTTGTTGAATAGGAAAAATATTATGCCACAGATATAACATTAGCTCTGTTTTGTTGGCCATTTCTACGCATTTTGTTAATAGCTAGACTGTGTCATGAATTTTGATTGACAAGACCTGTTCAGTGTCAACAATTGGATGGTATTCATTCAGAACATACTGTACCCAATTAACAGTGACTCAGGTGTACAAGAATGTGGATATAACATGTCTTAGACTTCTGTGAGCATTGAAATTTGACAAAGAAGTGATAGGAATATTTGTGACTTTTTTTTCTGGTGAAAGCCAAACACTAAAAGTAAAAGTTTAGTACTCGAATACTTTGGTAAAGAATTGGAGCAAGGCTTTGAATATGATCCTGATGAAAGACTTCGTTTATTGTCTGAGGACAAAGGCTCTATGGCAGAAGGCTGGCTACTAGGCGATTCACTTTTGGATTTGGCAACTCACAAATCAGATTAAAATAAATAAATATGCTTTAAATGTTATGCCATACTTTTAAGTTCCTGGAGGCAGCCTATTGTGGTAGAAAGAGTACTAGATGTGAAGTTAAGAGAGTTCTTACTTCATATTTTGTTCTGACACTAGCTGTTGAACTTCTGATAAGGGCAATTAATATCTCTGAATATCAGCTTCCTTATCTATAAAAGAGGTAAGAATTTTACCAGTAGTAGTAATTTTAAGGTCAATTGTGAGATTCCAACAAGATATTGTATAGATAAAGCACTTTGTAAACCTGAAAGTGTTAAATAAGGTGCCCGTATTTTAAGCTATTAAAGCTTAAAACTGCACTAGGACTTTTGGGATATGCTGTATAAATGGCATTTATGATGCTTATACTGATGATTATAATAATGACGGTTTTCATAAGTCAACCATGTACTAGTTATAGATTAGCAAGGGGCACATTATTTTTTATTGATCAGTGGGTCAGGGATATGACAATATCATTCCCACTCTTTGTGGGATGCTAGTTAAATGCAATGTAACTATTTATGTGATATATGATTCCAGTCTTTCTCAGTACTTTCTCTACTGCAAGATTGCAATTCCTCTAGGTTTTGGTTTAACCATGTTATGTATTTCACTAGCCAGAAAATTAATCATGATTAATTTTTTTTGGTGATGATTCTCAAGACTAACCTGTGAGGGAGAGCAGATCCAAGCTGCCATAGCCCCTGTTTTACAGATGAGACTCAGAAAAATAAAGGAATTACCCAAAAGCACATAACCAAAACAGTGGACTTGCATTTAGGTGTGAACAGGATGATGGTAAGAATAGAGGAAGGCTAGGTTCTAAAGTCAATTCAGAGGACTAGTCAAAATGAACCCCCTCTCCCCCAACACGGACAGGCTTTTGCATGTTAGAGCAATGATAGTAAGGGAAGTTGGCAAGCCCAGTCCATAACTTGATAAGGATTGCCTCAGAGGGATGGGTTTTAAAGCTTCTCACTCCTCTACTCTCCCTTTTATCTTCTCCCCTTGCCCCAGAGGAAGACACATCTGTTGTGGAGCTGTGGAGGGGAAGGTAGTTATTAGGTAAGGCATATGGGAGATGGAAGCCTAGTTCACATTTTATAAGTCCAATCTCTCCCTCAATGAGCAAATTTACTCTTTAAATTGCTCCTTTTTTTGCTCTTTTCACCCAGTGTACTTTATTCATCTATTTTAAATACATAAATACATTTGTATATGTATTTCCACATGTGTACATATTCAGGCACATGTATACAAATGAATGTATATATTTATATGTAATCATATTATATATATATATATAGAGAGAGAAATCAAATATTATTTATTTATTCATTGATTCACTTATTTATCTATGTGTCTGTTTATATCCTGAAGCCAGGACTAGAACTGTTTGGACTTTTGACTTTTAGTACAGTGCTCATTCTACTGTATCTTGTACTTCTCTGTGAAAGAAATAAAAATGTCTGAATTCCACAGCTAAATATTTTTGATTTATATGTATTTAAGATATATTTAGGACTTTGCCTAATCTATGAATGCATGTATAGATAATAGTATACATAAGGGTGCAATGCATATATATGTATTACATATATGTATGTATGTGTGTGCATGTATACATATGCATATATGTATGTATATGTATGCATGTATACATATTTCTATAAAATCTATATCACCTCACAGCACATTTATTACCACTGTTGAAAATTTTGTATATTCATTGCTGTTGCCAGTTGTTGAGAGGCAGAATAGCTCTGGTAGCTTACTGCATATTTTTGACGGCTTTCAATTCACACACACACACACACACACACACACACACACACACACACCCCTCAGCTAACTACTGCAGGAGGTTTTTGAGACATTATTTCAAAAGGAATTGATTCAGTGTTGAAGAATGCCACTACATTTATTTGTGATGTCTGCTCACTCTGATGAAAAAGGGATAGCCATTTAAAAATGTTTCAGTTAAATAAGACCAAAAATTGGAACTCTCTCCTAGAAAACAGACAACCATTTGTAAGAGCTTGAATTGTCATGCCTTGTAATCAGTTCAGACATTCGGCATTAAAGCTAAGAATTCAAGCTAACGTTTTATTTCGGTATGTGAGCAGAGAATGTTGTACCTCTAATTCTGGAGGTGACTTTTAAAGCAGTGCAGAATAACATGGGGTCCATATAGATGCAAAGGGGCATTTGTTGTTGCTTGTAATCATTTACATTTTGAAATGGGCAATTTATTCCCCTTGGAATCACCAAATTATAGTCTGTAGATACTAACTACATTCTACACTATTAAAAATTAGAGAGCTGGGATAGTTGAACATATCAAGTAATGTAACTGGCTATATACTGGGCACTTTACAATCATATTCAGTAACTGCTGTGTGATATATCAGATCATTAGCTATTTGAAGTAGGACTCCAAAAACTGATTTCACAGTAATGTGAAAAGCTTAAATTGCTCGATGATTGAGACTGTTTAATTTTTGTCTTTACCAGGCTTAGCACAATGCCTGCCTCACCGTTCATACAGAGCTTTATCTGCCAGGTGTAACTGATGTGACTGTTTCCACAGGAAGCACACACATAAAAATCAGCCTTTGTACTTTATAGTCAAGGCAGCTAGGTGGTGTAGTGGATAGAAAGCTCCAGTCCTTGAGGCAGGAAGGCTCATCTTCCTGAGTTCAAATCTGACCTCAGATACTTACTAGTTGTGTCAGCCTGAGCAAGTCTCTTAACCTTGTTTGCCTCAGTTTCCTTATCTGCAACATGAGATGGAGAAGGAAATGGCAAACCACTCCAGTATCTCTGCCAAAAAAAACCCAAATGGGGTCGTGAAGACCGGACAACATCATGACTGAACAATACCACTTCATAGTCATCTATATTACTGAATTACAGATCTTCAAAACTAGGAGTCAAAAAGCCATTTAATTTAACCTGTACCTCAACAAGGTAAACTTATGGTGTCCCCAACAAGGACTCATTCAGCCTCTATATAAAGACTTCTTGTCATTATTGTGGTTTAGTCACACCCAACTCTTCAGGACTCCATTTGGGGTTTTCTAGGCAAAGATGCTGGAATAGTTTGCCATTTCCTTCTTCAGCTCATTTTACAGGTGAGGAAACTGAGGCAAACTGGATTAAATGACTCTTCCAGGCCTGGCACTCTAGTCATTGCATCACTTAGCTGCCTCAAGAAGCTAGACCTTTAATGTGAGGGAAATCCACTACCCCCAGATCTCATTCTGCTCTGGGATAGATCTAAGCAGTGATGTGCTGGAACCAGATCAGACTCCAGTTGTCCTTCAGTTGTTAAATCGTCAGTGTGTGCATTTTTTATCTTGAAAATAGATGAGCAAGTGCTACAGATTAGGGTATAATTTATCATTTTGTTGATTGTCTAGATCTAAGAAAGTGATGGAGTAAATGTTTAGGATGCTGATTAAATTGTGTGTTATATGAATATTTTCTTCTTTTTGGACAGCTGATTATTAAACCATTTCACTCCTGGTTCTAACTCTTAGGAAGTTTTCTTGATATCAAATCTAAATCTGCCTTTCTATAACTTCTACCTGTTGTTACCTATTTCTGCCCTCCAGGGTCAAGAAGAACAAATGTAACTCCCTTCTCCATGGCAGGCCTCCAAATGCTTGAAGAAAATTCTGTGCCAGTTTCTTGCCTCCAGGGCTAAATATCCTCAGGTCCTTTAAATCATGTTAAGAAAAACAAAAACTTGCAGTATGCAATTGAAGTTATGTTCTGTTGAGTACATGTGCCAAAGGCTTAGGATTTCTTGCTTTTGGTTGAAGTGATAAATCTGTTCATTTATCAGAAGAGTGGCATTTAAATAAATCTGATATTTGGCTTAGTTAACAAGAGGTTCACTGTTTCAGCATCAGAGGATTTCAAAGTGAGACTGGCTTTTGTAAGAATATTAGGAGTGCAAAAAGTCAGGGATCAAGAACTGCCTTACCACCAGCTTCCAGGTCTAGGAAGGAAGTAGTTTCACAGCATTCTGCCACTGGAAGACCACATCTGGAGTTTGGTGGATAGAATGCTGCACTTGTAGTCAGGAAGAACTTAGTTCATGTCCTATGTGACGCCCTTAATAGTTGTGTGACCTGAGGCAAATAGCATAACCTATGGGTCTCAGTTTCTTGTTGTAAAATTGATACAATAATAGCACATACTTTCCAGAGTTGTTGAAATAATATTTATAAAGTGCTATGCAAAACTGAAATCACTATATAAATGCTAGCTACATTTTTATAATTTTTAAATAATTACTATCATCATGATCATCATCACTGTATTTTAGGATGTAGAGCATCCAAATGAGGTTGAATAGGATGATGGAAGGATCATGTCCTATTCCTGTTCCATATTGGTTGAAGGAAATGGGAAAGATTCTCTTAGGAAAAAATAAAATTTAAGAGGAATGTGATAAGTATGTTTTATTCATAGAATCCTAGATGTAGAGCTGGGAGAAAACTTGGAACACATTTAGCCTAATGTCATTATTTTGTAGATAAGGAAACTGACATGAAGTGACTTGCCCAGGGTTGAATCGTAAGTGGCAGAACTGTGATTTATAGTCAAGACCCATGACTTGAATTTAACGAGTAAATTTGGCACTCTTTCCATGGCACTACATTGCAAGAATTAGGACTAGACGTGTCTGAGTTGGCCCCACAGGAAAGAAAGGTAAAAAATAGATGCTTCTGTTCATTGTATTAGATGACTTCCGAGTATCTTTTCAAACTAATACCTTATTATCCAAACTAGTTCTGCATTCTTCCCTCCTCACTTTTAACCATGATCATATGGTATCCACATGATTAGGATGTGAATGGGAAGTGAAGATGGCTTATCAGGATTTTTTAAAAAGCCAAAATTATTTAAAATAATTAAGGAAAAATTTATTTAAAAATCTAAACTATACAAAAAAAATCACAAGATAGATATAGTCATAAGATTATAGACTTAGAGCTGGAAGATATTTTGGAGGCCAACTAAATAAGTACCTTTATCTTACAGATGACAAAAGCTAGAGATCATGAAGGTTTGGATTTTGAAATTCTAAATTCAGAAATATGCTGCCTCTTATAGGTTTTACACATTTTATATCAGATTTGGATACTTGGTCCTTTAACACATCAAATCTAGAAACATGGTTGTATCCTTTTAAATGTTGATTTGAAAATTAATATTTGAGCATTCTCTTTGTTTGCAAATTCTGAAAAAAATTTAATTTTTTATCTTTTGATACTTTTAAGTTGCTTATTGATGTAATTCTTTGGGGAGTGGGAAAGAGTATCCATATTTAATTTATATAGTTTATTTCTGTTCTATCAATGGAGTGAATTAAATAGCAGTTTCACTGACCCTTGTCAGTAGCAGATTGGACCTGGAAAAAGGCATGGTTCTTTGAAAAAGAATACATCCAACTTCTTTGATCCCAATTTGGAAAGATTACAAGTACAGAATCATAGGCTTGTAGATTTGGAACTACAAGGGATCTTAGAAGCTATTACACCATACATACATATATACTATATCTATACACACTTATGTATGTTACAGTTATCCCTTCCACATCACAAGTTTCCCCATCACAATATATCATGATCTGGCACAAGAAATTAAATGGGAGCTTTGTAGAAGCCACAAATGACACTTGAAGGCTAGCAGATGACACAGAGCCTATGACTGAATATTTAACCCAAATTTTACAATAAAGTATTGTAAACACACCATAAAAGTAAAAGAAAAAAATATCATACTTCTCTGGTTTGAATGGAAAAAATTTTATGCAGGTTTTTCAGATTGCTGGGTGATGTGCCCCTAGTCCCTATGATGTGGAAGGGATAACTGTGTATCTATACACACAAACATAGATGTATATATAATATAGCATATTATAATATTATATTAGATATACATATATGTTATACATTATAGATCACTGCCAGTGCAGAGGGAGATGTTTAGCAGGGAATGCTGGTAAAGCTTGTGAGTACTTATCAAGGAGGGAAGAGATAGAAAGGAAATGAAAATATAAGAGGACTGTTTCAAGTGAGACTATAATAGTGTTGTAGAATTATTATTAATCAAAGTTCTTTCCTGATAGGCTATAAGTGCAAGAAAAGTGTGAAAGGCTATTTAATACAATGTGGTAGCCTCTAAGGATAGATTTACTTGGACATAGCAGATCTAGGATCTTGTCGTGCATAGGTCCTTTAACTAGGCAATCCTCCAAACATACAGTGCCTCCATGATTTCTTATCTTTTGCAACTCTTGTCTGTGTCTTCTCATAAATTCTCTCTTCCCCTCTACCCGAGCTAGGGAAACCATTCAACGCACTAAGGACTTTATTCCAGATTTTTTGATGTGGTGTGGATTGGAAACCAATGGATAAGGTACATTGAACTGTTGTTGAGAACATGGGAATACACATGTCTCAGGACACATCTTAATTTGCACTACAGGTTTATGACACTTGTACCTGGTCCTCACTTGAATTTTAACATCATATAAGAGAAACTACTTTTCACAAAAGTAACAGTAGCTAAAATTTATATAACATATCCCAACTTTCTTAAGTTTTATCTTAAAACTCATAACCACTACCACCTTATATGGTAGGTGCTATTATTATCTTCATTTTACATATCAGGAAACTGAGTCTGAGAGAGGCTGAGTGACTTCCTCAGGATTAAACAGATAATGAGTGATAGACAAGATTCAAATTCAGAGTTTCCTGGCTATAGGTCCAGTGCCTATCCAGTACATTACCTAGCTGCCAAAGTGATAGGCATTGACCAGAGATTGGCCTCATAACCAAAAATTGTAGCTCCTTAGACCTTAATGGTCTCTCTGGTTTTGTCTGGTTTATTAGGTAAAAATGGGCTTGGGTTCCTTTTGTTTATATTTGCACTCCTAAGTCAGATAGCCCACATTCAATCCAGGATTGTCTTGTTGGATGCCTGGACCCTGGAAGGCAATGTTGAATCTTTATCCCATAGACTCTTTTGACGAAGTGATTGTATTAGCAAATATTGTTACATTTTTAATGCAAAGGTATGCTAGTTTCTTATCAGTACACCCGATTAATCTCTCTTTTAGTCCCAGGAGAGTGAGATAAAATGAATGGAGATATTATAGGAGATCATAGGAGAATTCTGTGACAGGCATTGCAGTTCAGTTAGAAAAGTTTGTGTTTCCCCAGATTTTACCTATTTTGTCTTTCTTGATTTGGAGTTGCCAGTTTGAGCAGATTTGTCCCACAATCCATATGCAAGTAGTCTGAAAATTTGAGGTTAGGGGAACTTTTGAGTTATATTTGCCATGCCACTGCTAAACTTTGTGCCAGTCACTGTAATCTCTGCCTTGGCTTTTCAAAAGGTTACTGGGTGGAAAATTGATTGGCCTTTTGCCAACACAAACTACTATTTAAATCCTAAATAATAATCACATTATTATGTGAGTATAGGCAGAGAATAATAGCACATATTCATGAGTAATTTAAAGATAAGTACATTTTTAACTTTGAAGATTTTTCTGTCATTTCAACTGTAATGCAGAACCCAAAGGTGAGGGAAGTACTAGTTTTAGTAACATTTTAACAAAAGGCTTACCTAAATATTTTAGGATAGACTTCAGGGATTAATGCAGAATTTTAGCCAACATGTGGTCTTGGTAATACATTAAAGCAAAAAGTTTGATCCTTGTCTATGGTGGAAGCTTAAATGAAATATGAAACATAGCTCTGAAGTGATTAATAATGGAAAAGTTCAGTTTTTCCATTTATGTGAGTGCTTTAAATCTTCTTTTCAATTCAGTTTAACACCAACACTCCAAAATGTCTTCAACTTGTAATCAGAACAGTTCTGTTCTTAAAAGAAGTTGTATTTTCATTAATATATTTCATTTAATAAAAAATATTAGAAATTTTTATATTAATTTGAGAAAGCTAAAAAAGCTTATTTTTAACATCTCAAAAATTCAAGCTTATAATTTGAGTTAAATTTCTTTCTATAGATTTCTGTATTATTTATAAGAATTCATGGTAAGATTCAATTTTTGAAATGATTTCTAAGTGAAATGATTTCTATCTTTAGAGATATTGCTTTGCATTCCAAAGATTTAAATACATTTTAAATATCTTAAAGATTCATTTTAAGAAATCAATTAAAATGTATTCTTAATAGAGAAAACATATGAGGCAGGAAAGAGGACATGAAAGTTCTATAGACAGAAATCTCAACATTTGGCAATTTTTATTACCTATAGAAAAGCTAAAATTTTCACATTAAATTTTTATTTTATTATAGAAATATCCTGCTAAATAAAATTTTCACTGTAGAGACAGTTTGGTCCAGGACCAAAATCTGAGAGATATTTGAGAGATAGCAATGAGGATATTCCCACAGGGATTTAGAGTTTGAATGTCCTAATTAACAGTTAGCAGTTTACTTCTGGATGTTAGCCACAACCTTGATACCTTTCCATTCTTCTTATACTTCTTGTACCTTACTGCCCTCCATGTACTCTGGGAAACCATACAGCGATACTGGCCCCCTTGCCCTTCCTCTCTCCAATGCTCCAACCCTTCCCTGTGAGCCTTTCATGGATTTCCAAATCCCCATGCTTAAAATTCTCTCCCTCTTGCTCACTATTTCTAGGCCTCCCTGACTTCCTTCAAATCCCAGCTGAAATCCCAGCTTCTACAAGACACCTTTCCTGATCTCCCGTGCTATCGTCTTCCCTTTGAAATAATCTCTACTTTATCCTTTCTATATCCTGTTTGTACATAGTTCTTTGAACATAACATCACTCATCGAACTGAGCTGCTTGACTAGAGAGACTATCTTTTGTCTTTCTTTATATCCCCAGAACTTAGCACCAAACCTGATACCTAAATTTAGCTACCCTAAATGCTTACTGGCTCTTCTCAGCACTAAAGTACAGGGAGAATCAGAAAAAAATAAAACAAAATAAAAACAAGATACTTAGAAATATTACTAGGAATAAATAGTTTAGGATATAGAAATATAATCTGAAAAAAAACCAAATCAAGTAGTTTGTTTAATAAAGATTATTGCTTGACATTGTGTCCGTTGTATTCCTATCAGTCAGGTTGCCTATAATCTATAGAATGTATGTATCATATCTAGTGCATTCAGGCAGTATCAGGACAGTATGTTTGGCAGCAAACACATACACCTTATTAGAATTCCTATCACTTGAATTCTGTGTCTCCTGAAAAGGAAACACTATCTGTTACCTGCTGCTGAAAATGTTGGCTTCTCTACAACATGCCCTTGGGCATGTTCTATTTAAGTGGCTTGAAAATATGTGATTATGCTTCATGTGCTTGTCCAGATTCTATATCCTTATGGAGACAGTGACATTTACAGTATCTGCAGGGTGAAGTGTTTCTTTGGCTACAGCTTTAAACGTTTATCATATACTCTGCTGAGAATTTTTTAGGTGAAACTCTGTACTGATTGATAATTTGCCTGAAACTCAAGATGGTCATTTGCAAGAGGTAGTGTAGTCAAGTTTCCTATTTAATTGGAAGAAGCTACGATCATACCTACAATACCAGAACAGTTGTTTTATCATTATTATTATTTGTTTTCTTTGTTTTTAAGTTAAGTATCCATTTGTGATATCTGGATGGTGTAGTTTCTGTGGCACTGAACTTGGAGTTAGGAAGGCCTCAGTTTGAATCTTGCCACTGGGTGAGTAACTTTTTCAGGTGGACAAGTCACTGAGCTTCATTTCCTGATTTAGTGCCCTATCTTAAAATGACATTTTAATATCACCAGGTTCACATGGTTGTGAGAACTAAATGACATATATGTAAAATGCTTTACAAATGTTAGCTATTTTGTTATAACAAATAAAAAATATGTAAAAACAGAAACTTGGCTCACTGCCTTCCTCCTCTTAAAAATAGTCTGAGACAGCTCTGGCAGAGTGGATGGATCCTGCCTTTGAGTTAGGAATACCTTGATTTAAATTCTGCCTGTGAGGTATACTTTCTGTGTGATCCTAATCTCCCAGTTCTCTGAAGAAACTCTCTACGACTAAAAGTTGCAGAACCAGGTACCTATCTACAATGGCAAAAGGTGCCTATTAGCAATGGTAGAAAGCATTTCTTAACCTGGAATTTGTTACACCAAGAAAAGTCACAGGGTCAGCCCCATCTATCCTTGTCCCAAATTTTTAAAAAGCTAAAGAGGACCTCTTTTAAGTAAGCCAGTTTGTATTTTAGACTTTGGAGGGCTGTACGGTGAACCCCAAAATGTTAGAATTCTTAGGCCACTTGTCAAGTCACTTAGAAGCAAATTTTTCAAATTTTTCCTTCATAATTATAATCTACTTCTTAGACTTAAGGGATATAATTGCCACATGTATGGTGAAAGCTCTTTATATTCCTTTATCTAGAAAAGCATTTGGACCTGAGGGAAAAATGTAATTGGTAAGTAATTAGTAAGTAAAGTAGGTAGGAGCTGTCCACTGAGAATTTATAAGAGCACATTGGACTGGATTCATAAATGTTTTATAAAATTCTAACAATTAGGACTACATACATTACCAGCACCTGGTGTGATAATAACTTCATTTCAGGGCAAATGGGCTCAGCAGTGTTTTCTAGCTGTTGCTGTTTCCCCCCCACCCTTTCTGCCCACTAATCACTTCTGAATAGATCTTAAAATGTAGAAAAGAAATGTCAAGGCAAGGAAAAACATAATATACCAGTAGCCTATAAAATAATTACATACTCAGTGTCTGGACACTTAGGCCAGTTCTATCCAGCTAGAACTACCTTGCTATTCAACAACAAAGCAAACCAACTTAGCTTGAATAACTTGAGGAATTGGGAGAAAAATATATGATTAATAATTTTTGGGGGTGGATAGTGAAACACACACATACACACACATATACATACACAAAGATAGCTTTTATGTCAGGGAAGCTTTGAAGAACTCTATGAACAACAGTGGTCATTGATTAGGATTTGGGAATTTCCTCACTGAAAGGAAGCAGAATGTTAAAATGGTGGTGACTGTCAATGTGACACTAGTGCTTATATATAACTTTGTATTTTTAAACATATCCATCAGAGTTCTAGCCATTGCGCGGAATGAAATACTATGCATTTTCCCCATTCCAATATTTTTATAATGGCTAATTAGAGATGGGGTCCACATGGGAAATGTGGACATTTCTATCCCCACCTGACTTCTGCTTCCTTAAAAAAAAAATTGTCATTGGTTGAAGATAAGAGCTATTGATGGTAGGAATTCAAAGCCATAAAATGATTGGAAAAAGCAATAATTTAATAAAAGACTAAGTAAGAATGTTTGGGAATATTCTAAATGAGCCATTCTTTCCACTTTGCATATGTTCAAGACTAAGATAGCAGTGGGAACCATATCATTTTTACTGGAGGCTAGGAGACCAAGGACTCATATTTCCTCATATTCATGCAAATAAGTTTAAGTTGGTTTACAACAGAGTTAAATAAATTTAAATGATCTTATATAAACTGGCTTTTAGCCACTGTCCTACTGTTGGAGATGCTCTTTGTCCTATCTCTTCCTCTTTGTAAGCAAATGGCAGTAGTGTCTTATTAAATGATTTCTAGAGTGAGATTATACTCAAATTCTATTTTTTTTTTGCATTTGGTAGACATATCTATATAGGTTAGGGGAGTTGGCTTGGCCCTCAGCAGCCCAAGTTGCTCCCCTTTCTCAAGATGATCAGGATTCTGTTGTTTAGCACCACGCTATTAACTCAAGACCTCCATCAGTCTCCTTTCCTCACTGATTGGAGGGCTGAAGGGCGGAGTACTGAACTCCTCCCAGTGTCCTCTTTTACAGAAGACAGAAATTGAACTCTTGGCCCATTCCACTCAGCATCTGCTGTTGTTCCTGGTTTTCTCTCCATAAAACAAGATGCCCCTGTACCATGTGCCCCCAGTCTCTCTCTCTGTCCTGCTTTTCTGTTTCCTTTTGTGTTTTGGCTTTCACCATTGGATTGTAAACTCCTGAGCCCCGTCCCCAAGGGGAAGGACTGTCTTTTTATTAATTATATCCCCAGCATTTAACACAATGCCTGACACATAGTAGGTGCTTAATAAATACTTATTGGATTATTGATTTAGAATAATCATGTTGTATATCTATTATAATTGTCATGTTTGCTAATATTAAGCGTATTGGCTTAATAGGTTTTGATTGCCCTCTTCAGACTCATTTTTATTGAATCTGCTTAGAATATTTACTATTATCTTAGTTATAATTTCTGACAAGGGCGAATGCTTAGGAAAAAATATCTTGGTGAAATCAGAAATTCTCAAGAACACACGTTATATCTCTATCTCTGTGGGCAGCTCACAGGAATCTATGGTATTATGGACTGACTTTCAAATTGATGGTAGCCTTCTGGGAATCAGTGCATGTTTTATGGTTGAATTTATCCTGTAGTTTCAATAATAGGTTTTCTTTTGAAAGTGTGTATTCAGTTAACTTACTTGAAAAGTAAGCACAGTTTCAGTGGTTCCTTTGAAATAGGTCATAAACATTGCCTGTCTGACCAAAGGTCTTTTTCCTTGCTTATCTCTTCTTTTACTTCTTTAAATTGCATGAATATCTAAGATATTCAGTGTCAGCCTTACTGCATATTCACCCTGCATTAGAAATATTTTTATTCTGTTTTGGAAAGGTCATATCTTAGTGCCCCAGGATATTACAAAGTGATGTTTGCAAACCAAGTCTGATATCCTCTGCACATCAATACGGCAATAGCTTATGTTCAGTTTTCTTTTTGCCAAGAGAAAGATCAAGAAGGTCTCATCACTTGGGGATTAGAAGAAATCCATTGTCCAAATAATGGTTAGTATTCAGTAAGTGTCCCCCAAAGTTGACTGGATGTGTGTGTGTCTTTGATCCGTAGACCTGCTTGCCAGTACAAAACTTACTTCTCTTGTCTTTATTTGTGCACAGTGGCCTCTCAGCCATTGCCCAAGGCATTTTTCTATTTGTGCAAAAACACTAAGTAAAATGAAAATTTACTGTTGCACACCACAACCCTGCATCATTATAAGTCCTTTGTAAGAAAATAAGTAAGTAAATAAAGGATTAGCTACCCACTCTGTTCCAAAGGTCGGGTAACTCCAGCTGGATGCTTTTGAAACCAAGCTTATTGTCACAAAAGGCTTAGAGTTCTGAGGGGGAAAACAGTAGGTGTGGTAGCAGTTTGTGGCAGGTGTGTCAGAGTGTGAGTAATACTTCCCAGCCAGCTTCAGTGACCCTTATCCCTAGAATCCTGAGATGACCAAAGTAGTGGATGGATTGTGTTCTAAGTCAAATTAAAGAGAGTTTCCAGCTTTAATTTTGGGGAAATACTCTTACTGTCATCTGTGGATGCTAACTACTTTCCTAAGATGGAGATGGGACCAGTGCTGAAGTGTCAGAAGGGTCAACTTTCTTTATGCATTTTCTGGATTTGAGCTCCAGTTTACCAAGAGCAATACTATTTACATGCACTGGATCCATTTTCCTATTTCCTTATTCAATCTCTTACCTTTAAGTTAAGACTCCTAATAAGTTCAGTTGTCCATTGCAATGAGTAATTTTGCTTTGGGTCTACTGGGAAGAAGGGAAAGAATGAGAACAGGAATTGTTTTTAAGATGACTAAACCTTTGTTTTCTGCAGGAGAAAAATAACAAGGCAACATCACCTTTTATTATTCCCAGAACTCACAAGTTAGGAATAGGGACTCTTCTCTCCAAGGTAATACCTCCATTGTTTAGATTTTCCCTTCTTATTTAGAAATAGTGACTTAATACTGAGGCAGCTAGATGGCATAGTGATGGAGCACTGGACTTGTAATCAGGAAGATTCATCGTCATGAAATCGAATCTGGCCTTAGACATTGACCAGCTGTGTAACCTTGGGCAAGTCATTTAATTTTGTTTGCCTCAGTTCTCCTCATTTGTAAAATGAGCTGGAGAAGGAAATGGCAATCTGCTCTAGTATCTTGGCCAAGAAAAGCCTATCTGGGGTCATTAAAAGTCAGAAATGACTGGAACAACTCAACAACAAAATGAAAACTTAATACTACTTTCATTTGACCTTTTAAAGATATGTTTCAAATATAGATTCAAATTCATTAGAAATTCAGTAAAGGGCATGTCATTCACCATATTTTAATTTGTAATCTGTCTCCATAACACAAATTTATGACTTTGCTACTCAACTAAATAGTACTTCTTATATAAAAATTTTATTTCAAATGTCCAATCTCAACTAACATTGTTGTTTGGATCTATTACATGCATGTGACCATTTCTGTCTTGCTACAATTGAGATGCATCTTTAGTAAGAAATTTCCTTTCTCTTTTTTCTCATCATTTTCATGGAATCACAGCATTTCAGAGTTAGAACTGACTTTAGTGGGCCACTTTGTCTAAAATATGGCTAAAAAAAAAAGAATTTCCATTAGAGAACACAAGATAGATATTAGATATGCCTAGATATTGGAAGTGTTCTGGGACAGGAACACCTTCTAGTTTGGGAATATGCTCATTATTTCTTTCATGAGTAATATTACTTTGTCCAGGGGCCCATTGACTCTATTGTCATGGCTGAGAAGATAAAAAATAATTGAGAATCACACATCATCAATTACAAGAGACCTATCTAGTCCAACCCATAAAATCCACCCAAATCTCTTATACACCCATTTCCCCCCAAGTGCTTTTTCACTTCTGTTGGAATGGTAGACATCAATGACCTCCATTCTACTTGTGTTCACTTCTAGCAGTTAGAAAATGCTTCCTTGTATCAAGAGGAAATTCTTGAATCAAGAGCTCTTTTCAGCTTCTGCTCATCATTGCTCTTTGTGCCACTCTTTGGGGTCAAATACAACAAGTTAAACAACCTATTTAACATAAAATCTCTTCAGGTGCCTGAAGCTGTCACATCCACCCTAACTGCACATTTCTAATCTAAATGTCCGCCATTTTTTTAATTGATCCTCATTTAATATTAACTTGAAATCCCTGCCCTTCTTGGTAGCCCTTCTCTGAACTATTGTAGTTGTAGCTAATCAACGCCCTTATTAAACTTAGAGGTGCCCAGAACTGAAGACAAATAGTACAGCTACATCCATACACATATAAGAGGCTGTGTAGCACAATGGCTACAGAGATGGCCTTGAAGTCAAGGAGACCGGGGTTCAAGTCCGACTTCTGACACATACTGGCTGTGTGACCCAGACAAGTAACTTGGCCTCTTAGCATTCTAGGCCCTCTAAGAACTATAGGATAAAACCTATAATGATGAAGGATGCTTTCTCAACCAGGAATTCCCCATACCACTAAAGGAAAAAGGCTCTTCTGTCTGTCTATCTATCTATCTATCTATCCGTCTAACTATCTACCTATGCCATTCTGTAACTTTTATATGTATTCTCTTCCAGCCCAAATCCATCTATCTTTCTTACAAGACACTTTATGAAATGCTTTGCTGAGATCATTGAGGTGGGATGGTGTCAGAAAGACCTGAGTTCAGAGTCCACATCAGATACTTATTATATGTGTGCCCCTGGACAAGTCATTTAATCTCTGTCTGCCTCAGTTTCTTCAACTGCAAAATAAGAACATTAAAAACACTTATCATACAGGGCTGTTGGGAGGAACCAATGAATTTTTTTAAAACATTTAGCACACATATAGGTCTTTAATAAATGCATATTTCTGGAGGCAGAGACACAATAGTGGAGAAAGGCGGGGATTCACCTGTGCTTTCCCAAATTCCCCTCCAAACAACTCTAAAAGAATGCTTCAAATCAAATTATAGAGCAGCAGAATCAGCAAAAAATTAAGGTGAAACAACTTTCCAGCTTAGGACAATTTAAGAGGTTGGCAGGAAAGATATGTCTTGAAGATTTTGTTGAATGTTACTCAACAGATTCATTGAATATGCTGAAGCTAGTACAGTCAGAGCATTATCTAGCTCTGTTCTCTTCATCTAAATCATTGATTTGAATCTCTTGAGTTTTCCCTAGAAGTTTTCCCAATCTTTAAATTCTTTCCCATTGAAGACAATTGAATAGCATCATTGTCTTTGGGAGCTCTCAACCCACAGAAGGTAAGGTGGCAGTTTAGAAAATTGGTCAGAAGATTATAGGGACCCTTTTGCTGACATTGGGTACAGTTCTAGGTCATAGTCCCAGAGCTAAAAGGAGCACTAATTCACTAGTGCTTGTGGCCACAGGAGTGTAAGAAGCCTAATCACAGTTCCAGGGAAGAGAAGAGTGCTTGTGGCCATTCACAGACTGGAGCACAGACAAGCAGAATGATGACCACATCTCTCCTTAAATCTAAATACCACCTTGGAAGGACCAAAACCTACATATCTTCAGAGATAGCTTTGAAAACAGCAGCAAGAAGGACCTGAAGTTTTGAATGGTATCTTCTCTATCTTAGGAGCAGAGCCCACTTTACCATAAAGTTAGAAATGAAGAAATGGGCTGGAAAAATGAGCAAACAACAAAAGAACAACCTGACCATATAGAAATACTGTGATGACAGAGAAGGTCAAGACACAAATTCAAAAGTGGACAATAAAGTCAAAACAACTACATGCAAAACTCGAAAGAAAAATGTGAATTGGTCAGAGGGGAAAAGAAAGAAGAATTCTGGAAAAGTTCAAAAGATTTTCAAAGTCAAATAAGAGAGGTAGAAGAGGAATTAGAAAAAGAAATGAGTCATGCAAGAAAATTATGAAAACAGTCAACATCTTAATAAAGGAGGCATAAAAAATAACTCTGAAGAAAATAACATCTTAAAAACAGAATTGGCCAAATGGTATGAGACATAAAAATTCATTGAAGAGAAGAATTCCTCAAAAAGCCAAATTGGACAAATAGAAAAGGAAGTACAAAAGTTCACTGAAGAAAATAATGCCTGAAAATTAGAATTGGGCAAGTGGAAGCTAATGATTCAATGAGACATCAAAAAACAATAAAACAAAGTCAAAAGAATGAATAATAGTAGAAGAATATTTGAAATCTATCACTGGAAAACTACTGGCTTAGAATTACATATCAAGGTGAGATAATTGAAGAATTACTGCACTACCTGAAAGCCATGAACATGAAGAAAAAAAGAAAAAATTATCAAAGAAAGCTGCTCTGACGTCTTAAAACCAGAGAGTAAAATAGAAATGGAAAGAGTTCATTGATCACCTCCTAAAATTTCCCAAAATGAAAACTCCCAGGAATATTATAGGCAAATTCCAAAGCTCCCAGGTCAAAGAGAAAATATTGCAAACAGCTAGGAAAAAAATAAAAAAATATGGAGTCACAGTAAGGATAACACAAGACTTAACAGCTTCTGTGTTAAAGAATCAGAGTGCTTGGGATATGATAGTCCAGAAAGCAAAGGAGTTAGGATTACAATCAAGAATCATCTACCCAGAAAAACTTAATATAATCCTTCAGTTGGAAAAATGAGTATTCAGTGAAACAGAGAACTTTCAGACATTCTGGATTTAAAAAACAAACAAACAAATGGATGAATAGAAAATTTGAGCTTCAAATACGAGACTCAGGAGAAGTCTAAAAAGGTAAACAGGAAAGAGAAATCATAAGGAATTCAATAAGGTTGGACTGTTTGCATTCCTACATGGGAAGATGATTCTTGTAACACCTAAAAGCTTTATCATTATTAGGACAATTAGAAGGAATATACATAAACAGGGACCACAGGTATGAGTTGACTATGATGGGCTGACTTTAAAAAAATAAAATTAACTGGTGAGAAAGAGGGATGAATTGGAAAAAAGGAAGGTGTAGACTGGAGTAAATTATCTCACATAAAAGAAAGGCAAAAGGAAGTGCTTTTAAGGTGGATGAGAAAATGAGTGATTAGTGATTAAATCTTGCTCTCATTTGAACTGGCTCAAAGAGGAAATAACATATACATTCAGGTGGATATCTAAATCTGTTTTATCCTATAAGAAAGCAAGAGTGGGATGGATAAGAAAAGTGGAGGGGTACTGATAGAAGGGAGGGTGGATTTTAGGAGGTAGTGGTCAGAAGCAAAACAGATTTGAGGAGAGAGAGAGAGAAAGAGAGAGACAGACAGAGACAGAGAGAGAGGAGGGGGAAGGGAGAGAGAGGGAGAAAGAAACAATGAGCAAAATTGGATGGAGGGAAATACATAGTAATCATAACTGTGAATATGAATGGGATGCACTCATAAAATGGAATTATATAACAGGATAGATAGCCAGATAGTTTATTTTGGATATTCTGAATAGCCAGAATCTGGCAATTGTATAGTTTACAAGAAACAGACCTGAAACAGAGAGACACACTGAGAGTAAAAATAATGGACTTGAGCAGAATCTATTATGCTTCAACTGACAGACAAAAAAGACAAGCAGGGGTAGTAATCATGATCTCAGATAAAGCAAAAACAAGAAAAAATAGATCCAATTAAAAGACATAATCAGGGAAACTACATTTTTCTAAAAGGCACCATAACCAATAAAGTAAAATCAATACTAAACAAATATGCATCAAATGGCATAGCATCAAAATTCCTCAAGGAAAAGTGAAATGAGTTACAAGAGGAAATAAAAAGTGAAGTCATACTAGAGGAGGACTTTAGTGTTCCCCTCTCAGAACTAGATAAATCTAACAAAACAAAACAAAAACCCTACAAACAAGAAATATTAATGTCATGTTAATGACATACATGAATCAGATTTTTAAAAAGTTAGATATAATAGATCTCTGGGGAAAAAATGAATGGGAATAGAATGGAAAATACCTTTTTATCTCAAAAGTACATGGCACCTACACAAAAACTTACCATGTATAAGGGCATGAGAACCTCACAACCAAATGCAGAAAAAGCACCTTTCTCTGGTCATCATGCAAGGAAAATTAATTTCAATAAAGAGTGATGAAAACATAGATTAAAAATTAATTGGAAACTAAATAATCTAATTCTAAAGAAGGAGTGCATCAAAGAATAAATCATAGAAATAATCAAAGATTTCATTAAAGAAAATGACAACAATGAGACAACATTCCAAAATTTATGGGATGTAGCCAAAGCAATACTTAGAGAAAAATTTATATCTCTAAACACTTGCATCAATAAAATAGAGAAAGGACAATCCAATCAATTGGACATGCAACAGCAATAAAAAAAAAAAACTAGAAAAAAGTACAAATTAAAATTCCCCAATTAAACATCAAAATGGAAATCCTGAAAATTTAGGGAGAGATTAATAAAATGGAAAGCAAAAATACCATTGAACTAATAAATTAATCTAGGAGAAAGTTTTATGAAAAAACCAATAAAATAGATAAATCATTGGTTAATTTGATTTTTAAAAATAGAAAGAAGAAAACTAGATTACCAGTATCAAAAATGGAAAAAAGGTGAATTCACCACCAATAAAGAAGCAATTAAAGCAATTATAAGAGCTATTTTGTTCAGTTATATACCAATGAATCTATCAATTTAAATGAAATGAGTGAATTTTGTAAATACAAAAATATAAATTGGTAAGAGTAACAGAAGGAGAAATGAATAAATAACCTTATCTTAGGAAAAGAAATTGAACAAACCACAAATGAACTCCCTCAAAAAAGATGAAAAATTAATTCCAATATCATATAAATTTTTTGGAAAAATAGGCAAAGAAGGAGTCCTACTAAATTCCTTCTTCAACACAAATATGGTATTGATACCTAAACCAGGAAGAACAAAAACAAGTAAAACAAACTATAGATCAGTTTCCTTAATGAATATAGGTGCCAATATTTTAAATAAAATACCATAAAGAGATTGCAGCAATATATCACAAAGATTAGACACTATGACCAGGTAGGATTTATATGTGGAATACAAGACTGATTCAAAATTAGGAAGACTGTCAATAATGTACCATATCAATAAGAAAACCACAAAAATCACATGATTATTTCAGTAGATGCAGCTAGAGCTTTTCGCAAACTACAATACCCATTTCTATTGTAAGAAATCATTGAAAAGCATAGGAATATGCTTTCTTTAAAATGCTAAGTAGTATCTATCTAAAACCATCAATAAGCATTATCTTTAATGGGGATAAGCTAGAAACCCTTCAATAAGATCAGAAATGCTCTACCATTGCTCCAGTGGTAGAGCAAGGTTCATCATTGTTACCACTATTATCTAATATGATACTAGAAATGCTAACTGTAGTAATTAAAGAAAAAAAGAAATTAATTAGAATAGGCAATAAGGAAACAGAACTACCACTCTGCAGATAATATGATGGTATATTTACAGAATCATAAAAAATCAACTAAAAACCAGTTGAAATAATTAGATTCTTTATTTCTAAAATTGAAACTGTAAGATCTGTAATGCCTACTTTATAGGGTTATTTTGAGGATGTCATCAAATGAGATGACATATGTAAAATACTGGAAATATATATTTATTTATAAATCTTTTTTTTTTTAGTTTTCTAGAGTATACATGTATTTCTTTCATATATCCCTGTTGACTTCTAGGAGTTCTTTGAGGCTTCATATTATCATGTCTCCAATTGTGATTAGGTATAGAGATGATGACTTTAAATTTGTTTGTTTCACTATCATGTCTGACAAGAATAGATTGCTTTAAAAAATGATAGACCTATTCATTTTCACTGCTATTTGTTGTCTTGCTCCCAATTTGCTTAAAATGTAATGTAAAGATAATATGTTTCAGCTGATTACTATGTTAAGCTCTTTTTTCCATCTATTTACTTTTGCTATTTTATAAGGTGATACTGCTGGTAATAAATATTTCTCACTCTCTGTAGTATTTTTAAAATACCTTATTGATGTCTTTATTTTCCAGTTAATTCCCATCACACTCCCCAGTTCCATCATGTCACAGAGAAAAACAACTAAGAAAAAACTTCTGATAAATCACATTATTTGCTTATATATTTATTTATTTTATCCTGGTAGCTTTTCCACCTCTCTGCTATGAGAAAGGATGTATCATTATCTCTTCTCAAGGAAGAGATGGTTTTCCATTTACTCACATTCAACTTCCTTTTAGTAACCTTTTCACTTACATTTTTGTAGCCATTACAACACGACACTGTTGTAGCTCACTTACATTATTTTTATTTTCTTAGTTCTGTTTCTTTTTCTCTAATCAGTCCATATAGAGCTTCCCATTTTTCTCCATACTTCTTACCCATCATTTCCTAATGTACTATGATAATCCATTACATTCCTATGCCATAGTTTTCCTCTTTAGTGTTTTGCAAATAAATGCCATATAGATAAGAAAAATAAACAGTAATATCAGTTACTTACCTGGCATACAGTTTTCATCCACTATCAATTATTTATATAACAGTCGGTATTTGCATGCTCCGGGCTTACTGCTGAAATGTAATTTCTCCTTTGAAGTGTCTATTGTCAGCACGGTTATTATAACACAGACAGAAAATATTTGGGACTTGAAAGGAAATTATTTTTTTTTACCAGTTACCAGAATTGAAAGATTCAGGGATTAAAATTTTCTAACTTCAAGAAATCTATCCCTTGGGGCCCAAGGAAACTCAATAGCACTGAACTGGGACTCAGGCAGCCTGATTTTCAGCCTAGATTTGATTGATACCTGCTAGATATGTTAGCTGGTTGTATCACTTAATCCCTCTGAGTCCTAGTATTCTTATATGTAAAATAGATATAATAATTCACATACCACTTCCTTTCCAGTACTGTTACAAGGAAAGTACTTGGATAAACCTTATTGATATGTAAATATTAATTAATATTACCATAGTAACTTCTAACATGGATAAAATGTTCTATAGTCATCTATGACACTATTTTTTTTGCAGATTTTTATTCTTTGACTTTTCCCTCCTCTCAAATTCTATCCAGCATTCTAAAAGATTCATATTTGAAGAAAATGCCTACTAGATATTGATCTAATTATGTATTAAACTAAGAGTAGAAATTAATACAAACAAATGTATTCATTACTTAGACATAATTTTGTCACTCTCTAATGATGAGTCTGACAACATTTTTACCCTCTTGTTATAGGTTAGTAACTTGAACATTTAAATATGTTACTAAAACCTTGTGTCCTAGAATTTTTTTATAGACTAAGGATTCCTCTTTGATCCTGACTTTGGGGTTGTTATTGCTGAATGATTAATTAAAGTGAGAACAGCACTCAAAACTTATCATCTATATGGTTCAGAAAAACAGTAAGTAAAAATAAATGAGAAATTAATGAGTTAGCCTATTTGCTAATGAAAATGAAATGACAGAAAATATTTCTTGAAATTAAAGCCTACATTGCCTTTAATAAATCTGTTGTTCTTCTAGTGAACCTAACCTAATAAAATGCAAAATGATAAGATGTAGTACCTGAACTTGAAGAGATTAGACTGAAAAAAAGTATGCAATCTGATAAATGAAATAATGGAATTTTTGAGATTCAGGACAGGATTTTTAAAGCAACATGTATTTGTGCTTGCTTAGAAGGGATTAACATTGGGGGTAGTGCTTCCAAGGAATCAGCAGTTGACTTATAATCCATATATTATGATGAGAAAAGTTTTGATTCTGTCATATACCTTTCACTTTTAGATTTTAACAATAGGTAGTAGATGATCCATGTTGGGGATGGAGGCCCAAATAAGGCCAGTGCCACATCACCTTGAGATAGTGAAGCAGTTGTATCCTTTTTCATTTTAAAAAAAACTATTTACTTTTAATTTATGGAATAAAAAAGCATTTATATAATGTGGTATAATAAAAAAGATGATTGCACATGAAACTATAAATCTATTATGTATAACTTGCATTTCCTTTTCAATATATAAAGTTATCATGTACATTTCCTTTTCTTCCTTTCTTTTCTTCCCTCCCCCTGCCCTGCTTTAGAGATGGCTACCATTAGACACAAATAGGTAAGATATAAATTTTTATTTCATTTATATAATATATATTATATGTATAGGTTTCATATATTTATTTTATTTATCAGTTCTTCCTCTGATTACAGATAGCATCTTTCTCCATATGTTCTTTACTTTTAATTTGTATATTTATAATGGTCAAAATGGCTTAGTTACTCAAAGGTATTCTTAAAAGAACATTGCTGTTACTATATAGAGTGATCTTTGGCTTCTGCTCATTTCCTTCTTCACCATTTTGTGTAAGTCTTTCCATACCTAAGATCATTCAGCTCATCATTTCTTATGTTCCATTATATTCCATTATAGTATTCCATTATAACCATATGCCACAACTTGTACAGCCATTCCCCCATTGATGGACATTCCTGTAATTTCTAGTTCTTTGCCACCACAAAGAGAGCTACCATAAATATCTCATTCATATTCAGAGTTATAATTACTATTTGTGAACTTCGCTTAATCTTATTTTTACTCTTTTCTTTCTTGGCCTCTCTTTCTACCCTGTCCCTGTTTCTTTATATTCTTCCCCCACTCTCCCATTCCCCATCCCGCCCACACGTCCAAAAGTCCTTCAGCCTCCCAAGTCCCAATCTATATACCCCTCTAAAAGTCCCTCTGCCACTCTGCCTCCCAATTTTCTCACCCATTTACATATTAGGAAGTCTTCTATACTCATCCAGATTACATGTTGTTTCCTCTTCGGCCCAGATGAGAGTATGGTTCCAACATTACCAGCCCTCCACTCGCACTGCTTCCTCCTTGTTATTTCTTCCTTTAACTCATTGTTCCCTTCCATATTGTTCCTTTTTACTTTTTCCTACTCAATTTTGATTTTTAGAGTCACTTCATTGTGCACAACTGAGCCCCAAGCTTTCTTTCAAACTATCTTAGTAATAATGACAATTTTAAGAATACTGATAGGATTTTCATAAAGTTTAATCTGAACTGACTTTTAGTCTTTAATGTTTTCCTTATGTTTCTTCTGGACTTTTTATATCAGATTTTCCATTGAGTTTTTTTTTGTTACAAATATCTGAAATTCTCTTAGTTCATCAAATATCCTTTTTTTTCTTCAATCAAGATTATACTCAATTTTTCTGGGTAAGTTATTTTTTGGATGCAACCCCAGCTGTTTTGCTTTTTGAAATACAATGTTCCAAGACCTACAGTTTTTAGAATAGAAGCTGCTAGGTCTTGTGTAATCTTTACTGCATTTTCCACAGTTTTTAAATTCTTTTTTCTTGTTGCTTGCAATCTTTTCTCTTTAATCTGGGTGTTTTGAAACTTCGCTATGACGTTTCTGTAAGTTTTCCTCCTCTAATCTTTTTCAGGTGGTCAATGGTAGATTTTTTTCTATTTCTAGTTTACCCTCTTATCCTAGCCCTCTTATTCAAGGCAATTTTCCTTAATAATTTATTGTAATATTATATCCGTATTATTTTTTTATTGTAACCTTCAGGTATTCTAACAATCTTTATATTGTCTCTCCTTAATCTATTCTCCAGATCAGTTATTTTTCTAATGAGATGTTTCAGATTCTCTTTTTTTTTCTAGTTTTATCATTTCCTGGTGCCTTATAATGTCATTAAATTCTTCTTTACCAATTCTAGTGTCTAAGGAGTTATTAAGATTTTGTGTCTCTTTTTCCTATTAGTTAACTTTCTTTTTATAATTTTCTTGGATTGCTTTTATTTTTTTCCTTTTTTTCTTTGGTCTTTCTCATTTGGTCTTTGAATTCCTTTTTAAGTTCTTCCAAAAACTCTTTTTGGACTTTTGACTATTTGATACTACTCTTTGGGATAGGAATGTCTTTTTTGCCAATCTTCTTCTGAATATGAATGCAGATCTTTTGCAACCAAGTAGCTATCTACGGTCAGTTTCTTTTTCCTTTGTTTACTCAGTTTTATTTTATTTTTATCAGCTTGTAATAATTATAATTAAAATCAAGTTTTAATCCTGGATTGTGGGTAATGTTGTCCTAGACCTCAGGTTGTCCTTACTGTTGTTTTATGAATTCTTTCCAGGGCTCAACCTCAGGGACTCTTCTGTCCTAAGCCACAATTGTCTTGAAAGTCTTCTTGCTCCCTGCAGTACCACACTCCCCAGACAGGCATGTGCTCAATCCTTCTCATCCATAGCCACAACCCAAGATTACATCTGGCCAGCATCAATAGGCCTGACTTCTGGAAACAGTGGGGCTCCTTCAGTTTTCCCTCACTCAGCCATCTCCTATTCCTCAGATGAAAATTTGTGAGGTAAAGTTTTTTGAGGTCTAGTCTGCTTCCCTCAGAAGCTGCCCGAGTGGCCTACTGTTTATCACTTCAAGTTGTATACTTAGAAAAGAAGTCTAGTCTCAACTGGCCATCAGATATGCCTGTCAGTCTTCCATGGGCAATGATGGAGAACTAGGTATGGAGCACAGGCTCATAACTGGAGAAGTAGTCAGATTTGAGGAGCTATGCAGTGAATTTATCCAAACACAGAGGGGACAGGACTGTGATATGTGACATAGATGGTGGAAGCAGTTTTGTCATCAAGGGTTGAACTGACTTTGAAGACCTGACTAGTAGGACTTGTCTCAGGGTACTAGGCAATAGAGAGAGATGTATCCAAGGGAGAGACAAAGCAGCTTTTTTAAGGGGCCAAATCTTATGACATAACCCTCTCCTCTACCAATAAAGGAAAGGGTATACTAACCAAGATCAAAATCCAAGATGTCAGATGGAGATAATGTAGCATTGAGAGGAAAATTTTTCTCTTGTTTTAGTCAATGACTTTTGTTGATACAAAGTATACAAATGCAAGTAAGGTAGGAAAAGAAAGGTAAGCTGGGGCCATATCATAGAGCACCTTGGATGTCAAACTGTTATGGATCTGTATTTTATCCCAAGAACAATAGGGAGACATTGATGGTTTTTGAGCAGGAGAGAAACATGGATAGACCTATGTCTTAAGAAGGTTAGATAACAGGGCAGTACTTGAACTAGGGAAAAAATCTTTAGTTGAATGACTCCAATCCCATTTCAAGCTCTAACTGAGTGGTCCTGGGCAAGTCATTCAACCTCTCTGTGTCTCGGTTTCCCCACCTGTAATATGAAGAAGTTGGAGTTGACCAGTTCTAAGGTTTCTTGCAACTCTAAATATATTGTAGGACCAATTATTTTGTCAGCTATGTAAAAGGAGTGGAGAGGGGATAATCTGGAAGAGATGATATGGGAGGATGTTAGTCATTCAAGTATAAGAAATGAGAGCATCAACTGGAGTAGCAGTGGTGTGAATGGGCCCATCAGGACAGATGAGAAAGATGTGATAGAGGTAAAATCATTTGAGCGATTTGAAGGGTTGAAGAATATGAGAGATCAGAATGAAAGAAAACACCGGTTTTGAGCTGGGATGATTGACAGGATAGAAGAGGAACATGTTTAACATGGGAGATGAGGAATTCAGTTTGGGGCATGTTGAATTTCAGATTCCAGAGTAGAAATCCATAATGGAAAAGCCTAAGAAATAATTAAGAGATTGTAACGTCAATGTGATACCCATAACAGCCACCATGAATATGCATGTGTATTTGCAGGGTAAATTTGCAAAATATAACAAATGCAAAGGCAAAACCAAAATATTTATTTGGGACATCATTAGAATACCAGGAGGAAAGATTTAACAAGGTACTTATCATTAATCCAGGAAGTGACATCTTAAACCTATCTTCTTTCTATCAAACCTCCCCACAAAAACAAGTTGCCCTAGACAAATTCCTCCATCCACCCACTCACAACTTGCTTCTCTCTCTGTGATCTGCCTACTCTCTTTCTCTACTCCTTCTCTCTCTCTCTCTCTCTCTCTCTCTCTCTCCCTCCCTCCCTCTCCCTTCCCTCTCCCTTCCCTCTCCCTCTCCCTCTCCCTCTCCTTCTCTCTCTCCTCCTTGGGCAAGCTTCTCCCAGTCTTTGCTCCATGTAACCCAGGCTCCATGTGACCACAGGCTCCATAGGCCTATTAATGGGTGGGGAAGATCTTCCTATTCTATTAACATTACAGAGATATAAGAGTAGAATTAATGCAGAGACTGGGGAAATGATTGGGCTGAGGCTCTATAGGAAGGAAAGACTCCTATAGCCCATTAGAGGCTAAAGAGGTTTCCAAAGGACTGAATAGGAGAAATTAAGGCAACCACATTTGTAACAAAACTATTGTTATTTTCAAGGATAACACAGTAGCAGAAAATTAAACAAGGAGTCCAACCAGATTAAGCTGTGTCCTGTGATTCGTACTATAAAGAATCTTTGAGTTGAATTATTTCACCTTCCCTACTCTATGCCCACACTAATATGTTCCCCTATAATGCTTCAAAGCAAATTCTTTTATGGCTCTCATTTGATGTGCTGTTATCAGGGAATAAGGGAGAAGGTAAAGAGTGAAGGAACTCTTCTCTTTTGACTATCTCAGAAAGTTTTGGTAGTGGTAGGAATCAAGGAGATGGTACTAGATGACTGCTCTAGGATTATGTGGCACAAAAGTGAATCTGAGCCATCAGGAGGCTAGTGTCAGAACTGGAAAACCTCTGACACTGACCTGCCCTAGAAAAAGAATAAGAGACACAAAGTGTCACTGAAAGTATTCATTTTTTTTTTCCTAACCTTGCAACAAAGACTCAAACCTTTGGTGTTCATTGTCTACAGTACCTCAGACTGCTTACGTAGCACAGTTTCACATATAGAACAACAAAGCCATGCACGGAATAGATACATAATAAATGCTGATTGGATTGAACCAAAGGAGCCAGAATAAAAGGGGTCAGACAAATGGGAAAAGCCACCCGAGAACCGTAACCACACCGTTCTGTCGGGATGAGGTCTCACATACTACCCAGTCAGGACTGAGCCACATTCAAATCTGTTTCATCTATAGCGTCCAACACATAGTAAGAGGTTACTTTCTAAGGAAACAGAAATTTAAAAGATGAAACTACACTGCACAGACAGATTAGTACAAATATGTTACTGTTTAATATGCTGAAATGTACCTTCACTGGCAGTCTTACACGCCATTTATAGGACCAGAGATTTGGACTTGAAAGAGGGATCTTAGACGTTATCTAGGCCAACTCCCTCATTCTAGAGATGAGCAAAATGAGTCTTGAGAGAGGTGAAATGAGTTGTCTCAAGCCATAAAGTGGTGACTGGCCAAGACAAGATTCAGATACAGAGCCTCTGACTCCAAAATCAGTGCTTGGTATATTTAGCTATTTATTTCATGTATGTATGTATGTATACATTTATACATGTGTGTATACACAATATACACATACATATGTACATACATACATAATACCTGCATGATGTGGTTTGAAAAATCACAAAACACTAAGCTTAAGGTCAGAAGACATGAGTGAACAATTTACTCCGAAGAATTTTGGGGCCAAGCATCATGGGATCATGGGTTTTTTAGCTCAGAGATTGTTGGGCACGTCGTCCAGTTCCTTTATTTTAAAAAGGAAGACACTGAGGGCCAGACCGGTTAAGCACTGAGATTGGATCCCATATTCCCTGATTATAAAAACAGAGTTAGTTTTACTGCACTAAGAAAGTCTTCTTCCACTAGTTTGGAGTTTTAAAGTAATTTGAAAATAGGCCACTGGGTGAAAAAATGGATCGTTTAAAGGCAAAGTTATATGCCTGACATATATAGGTCACTTCAGAGGAAATATATTCATTGTTTCTTACACTTGGCTGCAATTAGTCCAAACCACATCACTCTGATCCTGCAGAGTAAAACCTTGGGTACTCTCTGCCTTTGCCTGCTTCTTCAATCTTTTTTTTTCTACCAGTGCCTGAACCTATAATACTAGCTCTCATCAACCACATGTTACTTTTTTAATCTTCATGATGGTCCTATATGGTGGGCTAGATAGGTGGTCTCCCTATTTTACAGGTAGGAAAACTAAGGCATATAGAAGCCAAGTGAAGTAAGTTGGCCGAGCCAGGACTAAAACTGACTGAAATGAAAACTTGAGAGAAGGGACTCTTTTCCTCCCTCCTTCCCTCCCTTCCTTCCTTCCCTCCTTCCTTCCTTCCTTCCTTCCCTCCTTCCTTCCTTCCTTCCTTCCCTCCTTCCTTCCTTCCTTCCTTCCCTCCTTCCTTCCTTCCCTCCTTCCTCCCTTCCTTCCTTCCCTCCCTCCTTCCCTCCTTCCTTCCTTCCTTCCTTCCTTCCTTCCCTCCTTCCTTCCTTCCTTCCTTCCTTCTTTCCCTCTCTCCCTCCATGCCTCTCCTTTCCTCTTTTTCATCTTTGCATTCCCAGCACATTGCAAGACGCACTTAATAAATGTTTGTCGATTTTAATTGGTTATGCTAGTCGCCTGACTTATCCACTGTATCACACCGCTCCTCAGAAGATGTATAGCACAAATGCAGTCAAGGTTTTACCTTTTGGGAATCTACTGTGAGGCAATCTTCAAAAACATGGTGAATCTAAATAGCTACCTATTTATCTTTCCTAGATTACGCCTACCCATTTTTCTTATTTCCCCTTATCTACACTGTTTCTGACTCAAGATCGGTGTGATTTTAGTGACTTGTATGTAATGTGCTTTGCTAACTTGAAAGCAAACTCAAACCGTACAGGCATTTTTTAAACAATTATCCCATCAGCACTATCTCAGGTACACATATATCTTATATACATAAAAATACATACATAATATATGTATATATGTATGGTTTTTTTACTGTTTTGAGATACATATAAAAAAGCAAAATACCCCAGCCCATAAATAGCTTTTATTTTATTGGGGTAGACAACATGAACCTGTATAATTATATAAATAAATCCACACACTCAATGAATATGTTTTGTGAGGGAGGCACTAGCAGCTGGATAGGTCAGAAAGAGTCTTATGTAGAAGGTGATGCTTGAGGCAAGCTTTGAAGGAATCTGGAGATTATGAAAAGGAGAGGTACAGAGGGGTGTATTCCAGTGAGTATACCGAGAACAGCCATTGCAAAGGAATGAAGGAACCAGGTGAGATGAAGTGATATGAGGGATGAAAAGAAAGTCAGTTTGACCGAACCACAGAGTAAACAGAAAAAAGTACCATTTATGCTTCAAGTCAGATTGTGTCAAAATCTTAGCATCAGATTTAAATGCCAAGTACAGGCATTGCCCTGAGTCTAGAGGTAACAGGGAACTACTAGAATTTAGTGAACAAAGAATTATAGTGCCTAAGGAATGTCACTTTGGCATCTGTTGTAGAGAGTGGTTTGGATTGAGAGAGTCTTGAGGCATGGAGACAAATTGAAGAAAACTGCAATATTCCAGATGAGGAAAGATAGAGCAGTAACCAAGTGGTGGAGATGTTGTGGAGATAAAATGAAAATGCTTACTGATTCTGTATGATGGAGAGAATAGTCAAGAGAATGAGCAAGGTTGTAAACCTCAATGACAGTAGAGATTGTGGTGCCCTCAAAAGAAATAAGGAAGTTTGTAAGAGGGTTGAGTTTGAGAGGAAAGATAAATATCAGATATATATATATATAATAGTTTAATTCTCAAGACTCTCCTCTGATGTCTTCAAGTATTCTCATTAGCTGCATTATTTCCAAATACTATGCTGGTCAAATTCATGATTCATTGCAGTGGGTATCATGAGATTTCACACTGTATTCTGTCCACAGATGAGATTTCTGTTAACAAAATGTGGGCTTAAAATCGTCTGTCATTTGAGCAAGTGCCAAGCACAGTGCCAGACTGAGAGAACGCCAGCACTGAGATTGCATTCTTTGCTTTTCTACAATATGCATAGTGGAAACAATTGAGTTATACTTGCTTCGTAGCAAGCATTTTTTATAGCTAAAGAGCATGAGTTTACTTTTTGCATTCTTTAATTAAAAAGTGACCATTGCTCTGCTCAATTTTGTAAGATTCCTGCCTTCCACCCCTGGCCAGTTTAAAGCTGATCTTCATGTTAGATAAAGATAGGGACTTTCTTTCTACTTCTATAACCTCATTATAATCTATTCATGATTACGTATGTATGTATGTATATGCATATATACACGCATACACATAATACACACATATGCACAGAGAGAGAGAGAGAAGGAGAACGTAAGGAATTGAAATTCCATTACGGTTATTTTCATCATCATTCATACTTTTCACTTGTGATTTCATTCCAGTAAAATTTAGGAAATAATACCATTAAAACTAGAAAGGAATTGAAGTTAGAAGTATGTTTAGTACATATATTTCAAGGCTATTTGGGGGACAAAATGAGATATTTGTAAACCTTAAGTATTATATAAATGTTGCCTATCATTATGATAATTGCAATATCTTGTATAAATAAACACAGCTAGAAAATTTAGCATAGAATTCTTATAAAGCCAGAAACCTTATTTAGGTGTTTTTCTAAGGAAATGAATAATAATAGCCAGTACAGAAGAATCCATATCGCCCTTTCAGCTTTGTACAATACTGTGAATACATTTCATTTGAACTTCTAAATAACCCTGTTAAGTAAGTACTACAGACATAATATTCCCTGTAGATATACATGTCAGAGGAAGGAGTTAAATCCATATCCTGCCAAACTCCAGGTCCACTATCTGTTACACCCTGTAGTCATGTCTTTATATGTGCCTATAGATTACAGATATCGGTCTTAATCACATATATTACAGCCTTTAAATAACTGTAGAATTAGTTGTTCCAGGGCTTCCATCATAGTGGTCACTATTATGAAATAGATGAAATATATTCATTTGTTTCTTACACGACTCCAATTCACCCAAACCATCGCATCACTCTGATATTGCAGAGTAGAGACCTTGGTTACTCACTGCCTTCGCTCTCCTGGTTCAAACATTTTTTTTTACCAGTGTCTGAACCTATAATACTAGCTCACAGGAAGCAATTTGGAGATTGCAAGATTCCAGATTTAGAGCCAGGAGGGAATGTTGAAGTCATCTATTCCAAACCTCTCTTTTTTACAGATGAAGAAACTCAGGCTCAGAGAGCTTGCTTCAATGATTTGCCTAAGGTCACAGTTGATCTTGAACCCAGGTCCTTTGGCTCCAGATGTATGTCTTTCTATATCAGAGGCCCTGGAATCAATGCTGTCTTAAAATGACTGTAATAACACTGTTGCAGATGTTTAAAGATTAAAGAAATCCTTCATTTACATCTGCCAAGAACAGAAAGAAAATGAGCAAAATGCCTTTTACATAAGTAAAAGGCAATGTAAAGATTTTAATGTGTCATCACAATTTCATAGCAGTAGCTTCACAACTAAGATATATACACATATGTATACATACATATACACATATATGGGCAGCTACATGGTACAGTGGATAGAGAACTGGGCTGGAGTCAGGAAGAACATCATGAGTTTAAATGCAACCTCAGACTTTTCCTAGCAGTGTGACCCTGAATAAGTCACTTACCTCTGCCTTAGTTTCTCATCAGTAAAATAAACTGGAGAAGGAAATGGCAAACCATTCCTGTATCTTTGCCAAGAAGACCCCAAATGGGGTCATAGAGAATCAGTCATGACTGAAAAAAGACTTGATCAATAAGAATAAAGCCATTTACAAAAATATTTTCTCTCTCACACACAAACACACACACACAATCCAACTTTTCTTCCAAAAGAAGTAATTACTCTGTGATACCTAGATGATGACACAAAAGTCCAGGGGTGGGGGTTGTGTGTGGATGGAGGAGTACTCTATGTATCTGTCTTCTTAGGATAGGAATTAAACTCTGAAATCAAGACCATGCTGAGAAAAGGAAGTGTATTCCTAGCTTCCAAAATGTTTTCATGACTTTGAATACAGTGTTTATACCAACCAGAGAAAATCAAGGAAGAAAAGGAAAAAATGTATTTTCTTGGATGAAACAGCCACCAATTCTATCTTTTAATCCTTTTGCCCCCCACATCCATATACTCAACACAGATCAGTGAGTAGCATGTAAAACATGAGTCTTCTTTAAGCTGAATTAATGTTCCCCAAGGACAAAGGAGAGCCGTGAAAATATTGTGGGGAGAGAGAGAGAGCATTAGCAGGAGACCAAGCTAGAACTGAAAAGTCTGATTCCCATTTATGGATGTCTTCTCTAGTGCCTTAAGCACTGTTTTTATCCTCCAAATTTCTTCCCTACCCCAAATGCCCCATGCCTAAACACACCCACATAGATACTCAGGTTCTTTGAAGTTAAAGATCAGCCTTCCCACAACAAGGCATGTTTGGGGCTGCCTATTATTGAAGGCAGGAGAGATGTATTTAATGGTAAAAAAGGATTCATTTCTGTTTCCTTCATTCTAGAGAAATTCCTCTTCATTTAATGCTGACTGGGTATAAATACCTCTCTTACTTTCCTCAGTATACCTATGTCTCACTTCAGAGCATTATACTACCGACATTCTGTCTGCAAGAAGTAGATTTAGCTGAGAACCTTTATAAAAGGGAAGCTTTGTTAAAATACAAAAGAATACTCCAACCTATTGGGCTTTTATTATGTCCACAAAGGACACTTGTGATGTGCAACTTTTTCTGGGCTTGCATTATAATCTTTAGCAAGAATGCCAGCATTTCTATAAAATGGTAGATTTGCTAAACAGGTGGCAGGTGGTCACAGAATGTCAGAGATGAAAAAGACTTTAGAAACCATTTCCTCTCCTGAATAGGAACCCCCCCTTAACAACATAGTCTACAAGTGGCCTTCCACTCTAGCCTTTGCTGGAAGACCTCTGGCATTTGTGAACTCACAACATCCTGAAGAAATTCGTCCAACTTTTTGATACTGCTAATTGTTAGGAAGTCTTTCCTTATTTCAAGCCTCTGTCTGCCTTTCTCTAGCTTGTAACTGTTGGTCTAATTCTGTCCTCTGCTTTCAAAGAAAACAAACCCAACTGGTCTTCCACAAGACAACCCTTCAGACACTTGAAGACAGCTCTCTTGTCCCTCCTAAGCCTTTCTGTCTACACTAACCATCCTGATTCCTCTTTAACTGATTCTTATGAGGCATAAATAAGTCCAAGGCCCTTTTCCATCCTGGTCATCTTTTTCTGGATGCTCTACTTCTTAAAACATGTCACTCAGAACTAAACACAATTTTTCACATGTAGTCTGACCACTCCAAAGAAACAATAAAACTCCCATCTCCCCATTTCTGGATATTGTGCCTCTCCGTGTAGCCCAAGATCCACTTTGCTGTTTTGGTTTCCAGGTCAGACTATCAGACTCATATTTAGTTTATAGTCTGCTAGTATTCCTATGAGCTCAAGTATTCCTATGAGCTGTTATCAAACTACATTTTTCTCATCTTGTCCTCATGATATTGATTTTTAAAGTAATAATGTACATAGGGAAGCCCTGTTATGCCACAATATAGCATTGTCAAAATGACTCAAGTGTATATAAATTTATTAAGGTATATGCTGTTATCCAGAAAACTTTTATGCTGAGATTCTTTTGAGAATTGCTGATCTCAATGGTAGCTTTGGCTAAGCTCTATGAGAAACTGTTTAAATTGAATGTTGCTCTATAACTTTACTGAATTCTATCCTGAGATTTAATGTAAAAACTTTGACTATTTTTTTCTGTTTTAGTGCACAATGTAAAGTAAAAACCAAAGGTGAAATACTTTTTAAAGTTTTCTTAAACAGGATAAGATGGTAAAGGAGTTTTTCTTAGCCTTTCTGTACCTCTTATGTGGGGTCCAAATTTGTTCATCCTTCAGGAAAAACCAGAGGCAGAGCACCAAAACAACAGCACTTTGTTAAAGGGTCTAGGGTCCCTGCTAATGAAATAGATCTGAGATCTTCCTCACTATCTGAGATGCCCCTTGGTCCCCAGGGCCTTACTTTTATGGGCCTTACTTTTATGGGGTTTGATACTCATATACTCAGAAGAGGCAAAATAAAATGCAGGGTCTCATTGGCTAATGGACCTTGATTTTGACCCGCTAGAAGGCTAGGAATGATGCATCAGCAAGGGTGGTCACAGGAAGGGCAAGGCAAGGGTTATGTCTGTTGATGATGTTGTGGTAAGAATGGCATGACAAGGGTCATTTCCTCTAAGTGGTCATAAGATAGGCCCTTCCTCATTGTGGACAAGAGAGAGGATGGTCCAGAGGTAGAAAAATAAGGTAGGGACCTTTCTATCATGTCAAAACATCCCACTCATGATGGGGTTTGGTCATCACCAAATGGGGTTAGGCAACTGAACTTCATAACTGGTGAATAAGTGATGAAGAATGATACCTACTATAAAAAAGAATCTTTTTTAAACATCCCTATATAACATATGTCAAATATGCATTAGTGCGTGTTATTCTGATACTAATATTAATTGACTAAACTGACTAAATGTATATTACTAGATGAGCATATCACAAATAATGATTGCCCATATGGAATTACACTGAACTGATGAATATTAATTGGAGTAAAATAAGGATCTCATTAAAATCACCTTTGTCACTTGACTGCCACTAAAGTCATTAATACCTAGATTTTACACTTTTATGAGGCTCAGTTGTGTACTTGAAAGAAAAATAAAGCAGAACATATAACAATTTCCATTTTAATTTCATGAAATTCTCCACTCTTAAGACAGAAGTCTTGACATAACTAGATTTATACTTTTCATGCCCTATATACTTTCCTAAAGTAAATGACTATTATGCAAAGGCTGGAGAAGTTGACCTGATCACAAAAACGTTGACCAATCCACTTGTTGAATCCTCTAGCTTATTTTTATTCATACTGACAGCACCTTCCAACTCTACTTATTCTGTGGAACATCTACATTTTATGATGAAAAACCAAATTTCAATGAATGAAAACTGACAAGTTAAAGAATTAAATTTTAGTTTGCATTTTTTCCCACCTCCCAATTCCCCAGGATTTTTTTTGTTTTGTTTTGTTTTCACACAGCTAGACAAGGGACCTGGTACATCCTTACATCTCTTTTTATGATATTAGCACTTGAAAGTTTTAACTTATCCTCTCCAATGTGAAATATAAGATATACGATCAAATACAATTGTAGGAATTCAACCAGGATTTCACTCATAAATATTTAACATTAATTTAATTTTTATTTCAAATTGATTGGCTTCGAAACTTGAAGTGTAAACAGAAACATAGTTAAACACTATACTATTTGTTTTTTATTCACTTTGCTTGCTATTTGATCTTTGCTTGAGATTTTGACCCAAAATGCTTTTATTGTCAATTGAATGAAACAGATTCAGAGAATTATTGAAGTTCTTGGAACCCAAACCAAGTGAAAACAAACTTAGAAGACTGGCCCACCTCCTCAAGATATAGTAAACTCTCCATTCTCTCACTTTCTGTGTTATTTATGAAGTGTTACAAATGTTTTAGGGACTTAAATATATGCCTGATATTGGTATGTTACAGGTAGACCCCCTCCCACTTTCAAAGATAGACACCTTCAATATTTCTCGTGACATTTCTCCTTTGGCTTCGGAAACACAAGGGGAAGGCAATGTGGGTTGTTTTAAGGGGTGGGTGGGAGACAAATGAGAACTAGTGCAGATGGCAGTATGTATTCTCTTAAAAGGTTACCTGCCTATCATCTACGTTTTTACCCACAAATTCCTTTAAATTAGCCTGACTGTATTTTTCAGGCCTCTGACAGATATAAAACCTGCAATTTTATTAGCTATTATATGTGTGCTGAACATGGTTTTCAACTTTGTCAGTGACTAACACATTTCATACACAGTATCAATATCTGAATATGAATTAGAAATAAAATAGACAAAAACAGTAAAAAAAATCTAAAGTAGATTAGTTCAGTTTTAGGAAACAAATATACTCTGGTCAATAAGCAGCCTATGTTCATGTTTGTACACAGCATAATTTATTATCATCATTTCTACTTACTCCTGCCCCAGCAGCACCTGCCCCTTTATTGTAAAAGTTTTGTGATACTAAGTTACCCACAAAGTCCAATGCATGCCTTTCTATGATTTTGAAACAGTTTTTCATCTTTCTTCTCTGTCAGATGTTCTTGAATACCATAGAATTATTTACCTCAAAGAGAGATTTCCATCTTCTGTATCATCAGACTACAATGATTAGAGCCATGCAAGTTAGCTAACAGTTTACACTCACTGAAGAAAGAAAAATGTTCACTTAATTTAGCCTATTATTAAAAAACAAGTTTAGAAATAGAAGTTTGATGGAATTACAAGTGAGTTCTCACTTTAGCGATTTTTTAATCTGTGTTTATAATTAGAGGTTCTAAATGTTAAAGCCAGTACTTTTAGGTTTTTTCATGCACGACACAACACACACACACACACACACAAACACAACTTTTTGAAACACCTTGCATTTATATATTAGTAAGCAATGTATTAAATCTGTAGGCTTTGTTTAATGACTATTCCCCCTTACAGATATGTTATTTATTTATAGCACCTTCATTTCTACATGTACCCCATCCCTTCCATCCGCCCAGAAAACCACTCCCTCCAACAGGGAGCAGGGAGGCAGTTCAGTAAAACTAAAGAACAGGTAAATGAAATCAGACACCATATACAATATCCTACCTTTCCCATCCCCTTTTCCTTCATAAGAATTGTTTTTACATTTTGTGTTTGAGAATGTCCCATCCTGTTTGAGCTGATTAATCCTACAAAATACTATGGGGTTTACTCTTTTATTTGATGACTTTCCTTTTTAATAGTTTCTTGCCTTCCCTTTTCTGCTGTTCGTCTTACTAGATTATGCCTGCTGCTCTCTATAATACCACACATGAGAGAGCTGTGCAGCTGTTTTTTCTCTTTATCATTGCCCTTCCCTTCCTTTTAAAGTCTTCTTGACCACATACACAAGATTATAGGCAGTTGTAATTTTACCAGTTTTTATCAAATCGTTGATTGATGGAGTAACCAACCATGATTCCAGGGAAGTGATTCTCAGTTGAATGCTATCCACTTCAACAATGAAAGGAAGAAGGCACATTTTCTTTTCTCTGGAGCCAAGTATGGACATTATCATTACACAGATTCACTCATTACCTTATTGACCTTGCATGGATAAGTCTGCCCAGTAAATTTGTCTTTGTTCTAAGTAAAATGATTTGGATATGGAGAAGAGTCTCTAAAGTTGAACATACTTTACAGATTACTACAATCCATCCTTCCACTCTCTAAGAAGGCATGTCCCTAACAGATCTGATGGCCAGTTGTTCTCATTCCACTTCTTCTTGTTGCCACATTCCTCCACATTTCACCTTTATAGGTGAAAATCCCCGCATAATCATTCTCATCTTTTCCTTTTTGTTTCCTTTTTGAACCAGATATTTTATTCTTTCAAGGAATACTTCATTTCCTGGTAACTTGGAGATTAGAGAAGTCCTTTTATTTTCTCCTCTAATTGGGGTCATATTGCATTTTGCATATGCATAGGTATTACTTGTTAGTGGCAAAAGCTCAATTATACTCAATGTGCTCTCTTTAGGGTGCTATAAAATGTACATTACCTTCTATAGCTGCATGAAGGGAAATCCATTGTCCTTTGATGTATTTTTGATAGCTCTTTTGGCTAAACCTGATGGTAGATTTTTATGACATATCAGATATGTGTCATGCTTTTTAGGCTTCTGAGTGAAATATAATTTTGAATTTAATTTATTTAGGATCTACTCAGCTGCCCTTAATTAATACTTTTCTCAGTCTTGCTTAATGGGTGACAGAAACAGAAAGCAGTCCACCAACAAAAATCTAATTGTCTCATTAGGTGTAGCCAGATTGTTCATCCTTTCCTTGATCTCTAGGCAGTACTTTGCTCAATGTTAAGCTCTTTGCCAGTATTGGGATGGAGTCTTAATTTATTTCACAGACAGTAGACTCAAGGCTGGAGTGTATTTAGGAATCAATAGTCTTTAGTCTGCAAGGGAATATCCAATTATCTATGAGATCTACCTACCTTGTTTCAACTTACCAGTTGATTTTTCCAGGTCACACATCTAGTAAATGGGAGAACTAGGTGTAGGGAATTATTTATTTATGTCCTCCTAGAGAAAGAGTAGATGAAGGGTTACCTTGAAAATTATTTGGTGATCATATCTCCACCCTACCCCCAAAATTTCTTTGCTGTTGATTTTTAAAATTTTTATTTTTAATTTATGGATTTAGCATTAGTATTTCCGTAACAGTATAACAAAAAAGTAATTGTACATGAAACTGCAAATCTATTATGTTCAACTTGCTTCTCCCTTTAAATATATAGTAAATTTATCATTTTTTCCTTCTCCTCTTCCCACGCCATAGAGATGATTGTCATTATCCAAAACTATATATGTATATGTGAGTATATATATATATATATATATATGTATATACACACATACATATATATCTATATATATGTATGTAAAATTATTCTATACATACTCCTATCAGTTCTTTCTCTGGATGCAGACAGCGCCTTTCTTCATGTGTCTTTTATTTTTAATTTTTATGTTTATAGTATTCACTTAGGTCCTACAAGAGATTCTCAAAACAATATTGCTGTTATTGTATACAATGTTCTTTCAGTTCTGCTCACATCACTCAAGGCTTTCCATGCCTTTCTAAGATCATTGAGTTCATCATTTCCTATAGCACAGTAGTATTCCATCACAACCATATGCCACAACCTTTGTGAATATCCCCAGTTGATGGGGATCTCTACAATTTCTAATTCTTTACCACAACAGAGAGAGCTGCTATAAACATCCCATTCACATTCAAAAGTTATGATTACTATCTGTGAATTTACCTCCAACTTATTTTTACTCACCATTTTACTTTTCACTATTCAATTTGTAGCATCCCCTACCCTCTTTCCCCATCCTTCCAATTCCAATCCACATAGCCCTCCAAAAGTCCCTCACTCATCCTTTACCCTCACCCTCCCAAATCCCACTAAAGTCCCCAAAAGTCCCTTCCCACCCTATCCCCAAGTTTTTTCACCTCTCTACATGTTCAAAAGACTTCTATATCCTTCCAGATGTATACGTAGTTTCATCTTCAACATAGATTAGAAAGTAGGGTTCTGCTTCTTTTGTAATACTTTTCCTTTTGCCTCCCCTATTTTTGTAATATAATTGCTCCCTTTTACCTCTTCCTATCCACTTTTGCTTTTTAGAATCAACTCATAATATACAACTCAGCCCTAACACTTCTTTCAAGCTACTTTAACAATAATGACAGTTTAAAGAATACTAATAACATTTTCATACATTTATAATAAACAAAGTTTGACCTTAATGAAAGCTTTATAATTGGTATTTAATGTTTTCCTTATACTTTCTCTGGACCTTTTACATCAATTTTTTTCTTAAATTCTGATCTTTTTGTTATAAATACCTGAAAGACTTTCAGTTTCTCAAATGAGCATTTTTTTTTATTCAGGATTATACTCAGTGTTGCTGGGCAAGTTATTTTTTGTATGCAACCCCAGCTCATTTGCTCTTTCAAACATAATACTGCAAGAACTACAGTCTTTTAGAGTAGAAGCTGCTGGGTCTTGTGAAATCCTGATCATATTTCCACAATCCTTAAATTGTTTTTTTTTTTCTTATTGATTACAATACTTTCTCCTTAAACTGGGCATTTAAAACAACTATGACATTCCTTTAAGTTTTCCTCCTCAGATCTCTTTCAGGTGGTAAACAGTAGATTTGTTCCTATTTCTACTTTACCTTCTTGTGAAAGAACTTCAAGGCAATTTTCCTCAATAATTTCTTGTAATTTATATCCAGATTATTTTTTTAATCATAACTTTCAGGTTACCTGACAATTCTTACATTGTCTCTCCTTGATCTGTTCTCTAGATGAGTTTTTCTAATGAAGTTTCTAATTTCAAATTCTCTTCTATTTTTTCTAGTTTTATTATTTCTTGATGTTTTATAACATCAGTAAATTCCTTTTGCCCAATTCTAGTTTTCAAAAAGTAATTTTCTTTCTTAAGATTTTGTATTTCTTTTTTTCAGTCGGTTCACTTTTTCCCACAATATTGTTCAATTGCTTTTTTTCCTCAATTTTTCCTCAATCTCCCTTATTTAATTTTTGAATTCCTTTTTAAGTTCTTCCACGCACTCTTTTTAGACTTACTATCGTTTGGTGTTAATCTTTGGGGTGGGAGTGGCTTTTTTTAACTTCACTATCTTCCTCTGAATACTAACCCTAAGATCTCTTACACCAAAGTATCTATCTATGGTCAGATCCATTTCTTTTGATTGCTCATCTTTATTTTTATTTTGTTTTATTTTGTGTTTAGTAGCTTATAATTATAATCAGGTTTTAGTCCTGGACTGTGGGTAATTCACAGCCTGTGTGCTCACTCCTAGTTCACAGCCACAGCCCAGGATCACTTCTGGTCAACACTGCTAGTCCTGGCCTCCTGAAACACCATGGGGTCCTTTGCTCTTTCCTCACTTAGCAGTCTGCTTCTCTTTAGATGAAAGTTTGTGAGGTGAAATTTGTTGAGGCCCAGGTTGCTTCCCTATGGAAGTGCTCTGGGGCCTGCTGTTTGGTGATTCAATGGAGTCTGCCTGGAGGCATCTAAACTTCCCTTAGACCAAACCTTAGCCCCTGGAGGTCCTGTTTTTTTCTGAGGTCCTCACAGTTGGCCTTAGAAGGACAACTGCTTTATCCTTTCATTTTTGCTGCTGTGCATTCATTCATTTGATGGCAATTTTCTATCTGTTTGTGGAGGAAATCTAGAGTCTGGAAATTTCTAACCTATTCTATCATCATTCCAGAATGCATAAAGAATGATTTTTCTACTATTGAGTTTTTCCGGACTCCAGATTCTCGTTCGACATGTTCCTCCATAATGTTAACAATTCTGAGTCCTTGAAGCACAAACATTTATAAAACAAGTATCAACAGAACAACCTATCCTTTTACTATATATTTTCAGAAGCCCCCATCTTAAGGGTGTTTTCATATACTCAGTAAAGACTTCAATGGCCACCTGGAGACAAATTCCCTCATTTTGCAGGAAAGTCAGGTGACCGAAGAGACAAACGGATTCACCTGGAGTCAGACCATGTGAGAATCTGAACGCAGACTCTCAGATTCCAAAATCAGAGCTCTTTCATCCCAGAAGTCTTTAAGTCATTTGATTTTGATTGGTCTTTCAATATGTTCTCTCATTGTGAGGCAGCCATTTGGTGAACTAATAGACAATTGGTCTTTCAGATAATGACCCTGACTCTAACTCCATTTGGCAAATCCAGACCAGGGAACACAAAGTTCTGCTTAACATTAAAAACAATACTTAAAGCAACCTCAAGCTGACTTTTCTTAGTTTGTGATCTTTTTTGAAAATTTGCTTAACAAATTTTAGAGAAGTGAGAAAAGCAATTCATGAAGAGTTCCTCTGTTTGGAATAGTCTAGAGGCTCTCACATTACTAAAAAAATAAAAAGGAGCCACTTGTAAATGGGAATAATGAGGTTGGAGAAGAGAAATTAGGATCCTGTGGTGAGCAGAGAATTAACAGTTTCTTGTGAAATGTGGCAGGAAGTAATTTTGGAAAACTGATTCTTGAAAGTACTAGATTTCTAAAAACTGTTAAGATACACATGAATGACTTTTGATTTTGGAACACACAGCAAATCTCTTTTATTTAAAATCTTAAAACAGAAAATTAATCTTGGAGTAGTTTGGATAGCTCCTCTACACACACCTACATAGAAACAACATGTTTCTTTACAGAGGTTTTGGTTGTATGTGTTATTGTTGCTTAAGCCCACAGAAACCTCGCCAGATGGTGAACTGTAGAGTGGATATTAATCAAGGTGTATATGTTTGTGTGTGTGTGTGTGTGTGTGCGTGCATGCGTGCACCTGTGTGTGTTTGGCTATCCCACTCATTCAAGAGAACTGTACAAAATATAAACTTGCAGGGCTTATAGTTTTTCCATTAGCGTGGGAAAATACAGAATGAGAAACTTCATAGTGTTAAAATAAGTAGTTTGCAATAGCTAGGCAACATTGTAATAGTCTTTTGTGAGAGCCTTTATATTTAATATTTTTAATTTGAGAGTTTGTACATATGTTCAAAAGCTTGCAAATAAAAAATAAAACCCTGAATTTTAGAGCTGAAAGGACCCTGCTTATTTGACCAATAACCTAACTCATATTTATATGGAGGTTTGCAATTCAGTTCCTTCTAATTCAAGAAAGGTTTGCTCTGTGAAAGGCTTTGTGCTAGGTACTGGAAATACAGAGACCAGTCAGTTTACAAAGTGGTGATGTAAGTAATAATATTATTCCTATTGTATACATGAGGAAATTGAAGCTCAGATACATTAAAGTCAGTTACCCATAATCACAGAGCCCACTTGGTCTGGGGAATTGCTTGGACTCTTGACAATTTCAGCATTCTCTACCATGCTACATATGAGGAAAAAGTTTTAAAGCAATATGTCTCTTAACATCATACAGCTCAGCTTGTGACAAAGTTTGAAGAAAGACTCCCCGTGTTTCCTAAACCAGAATTCTTTCCACAACTCCATGAGAGATCTCTGAGGTTCCTTCCAGTTCTTAATCTATGTTCCTATGATCAGTTGCAACAGGATGCCTCTCTCTTAGGTTGATCTGAATGTTATTTATCTGAAATGCATTAAAATAATGATGAGTGCCATATTTATATGGTACTTTAAGTATGTATAGTGCTTCTATATCATGTAATTGGATACAACCGAAACCCACTATAGAAGGTTCTTATCACCGCTTTACAGATAATGAAACTGAGGCTTAGTGAAATTGATCATTTGTCAGCACATATTTGGTGTCAGAGATAAAATTCATTTCCAGTTTTCTGATTCCCAAGGCCAGTGCTCTTTTCAGGACATCACACCAGCTTATCTTTCATCATCTTATTTCTGCATAGTTAAAAACTATTTCATAATAGTTTTCATGTCCATGGTGACAATTTTAAAAAAAAGTTAATGAATAGATTATCACCCTAATATTGTTGATGGTTGTAAATATAACTGGGCCCAAAGCACTATGTTACCAATAAAGTGCCATGTTTTAATGGTGACTCCAAACTAAGAAATTTTTGTTCTTTAAAAAAAAACTATTTTTGGTTTTCAACATTCACTTTCATAAAATTTTGAGTTCTAAATTTCCCCCCTTCCTACATTTCCCCCTCCCCAAGACAGCATGCAATCTGATATGGGTTACACATGTATATGCATATGTATAATACATACATATGATAATCTAATACATACATGTACAATCATATTAAATGTATTTCCACATCAATCATGTTGTGAAAGAATCAGAACAAAAGGAAAAAACCACCAGAAAGAAAAGAAGAGAGAGAGGATAGTATGCTTCTGTCTGCATTCAGACTCCATAGTTCTTTCTTCCATCATGAGTCTTTTGGAATTGTCTTAGATCGTTGCATTGCTGACAAGAGCTAAGTATATAAAAGCCGGTCATTACATGGTGTTGCTGTTACTGCGTACACTGTTTTCCTGGTTCTGTTCACTTAACTTGGCACCAATTCATGAATGTTTCTTATGGAACAGGAGTATTCCATTACATTCATATACCACAACTTATTTAGCCATTCCCCAAATGATGAGCATCCCCTCAATTTTCAGTTCTTTGCCACCACAAAAAGAGCTGTCATAAATATTTTTGTTCATGTAGGTCCTTCCCCTTTTATTTGATTTCTTTGGGGTACAGACCTAGTTGTGATATTTCTGGGTCAAAGAGTATGTACTCCTCTTCAGAATGGTTGGAACAGTTCACAACTCTACCAACAGTTTATTAGTTACATATTTTCCTTCTTCCTTCCCAGCATTTGTCATTTTTGATACATGTGAGATGGTATCAAAGAGTTGATTTAAATTGCTTTTCAATAGTTATTTAAAGCATTTTGTCATATGACTAGATGTCTTTGATTTCTTCTTTTGAAAATTGTCTGCTCATATCTTTCAATCATTTATCAATTGGAGATAACTCTGATTTTTTATAAACTTGACTCAGTTACCCATATATTTGAGAAATGAAGCCTTTATCAGAGAAACTTGCTGTAATTTTTTTTATATTACTTCATTGTCTATGGTACTTTTTAGCAAAATGTGGTTTCTCTGATTATCATTTTTAATTAGGTTAATTTTTGTTTTTGCTTTGTCTGGGATCATGTTTGCTACACCTGACTTTTTTTTTAACTTCTGCTGAAACATAATACTTCACCCAGCTCTTCTTTAACTCTCTATGTGTCTTTCTGTTTCAAGTGTGCCTCTTGCATGCAATATTGTTGGATTCTAGTTTCTAATCCATTTTGCTATCAGTTTCTATTTTATAGGTAAGCTCATCACTTTCACAGTTATGATTTCTGTGTATTTCTCTCCATCCTATTTTCTTCTGTTTATCTTTCTCTCTCTTTCTTTTTATCCTGTCCTTCTTCAAAAGTCTGTTCTCCTTCTGACCACTGCCTCCCATAATCCACCCTCCCCTTTTTCACCTCCTCCCATCTCTCATCTTCTTTCTTCCCACTTCCCTGTTGGGTAAGATAGATTTCTATACTCACCATAGTGTGTGTATACATATTTTCTTCCCTGTTTGAAACAATTAGCCCTCCACTGTAAAAGTTCTTTCTTGTGTGCCTCTTTTATATAAGAAAAGTTTCCCCATTCCACTTCTTTCTTTCTTTTCCCAGTACATTCCTCCTTCCCAACCCTTTGTTCTTTTTCTGAGATTATCCCAACATAATCAACTCACACCCATGACCTCTGACTATATAGACTTCTTCTAACTGTCCTAGTAGTGACAAGACTCTTAGGAGTTAATGTGTATCGCTGTCCCATACAGTAAACAGTTTAACTTTATTGAGTGAGTCTGTTACGATTACTCTTTCATGTTTCCATTTTTATGCTTCTCTTGTGTCTTGTGTTTGAATGTCAAATTTTATATTCAGCTCTGGTCCTTTTATCAGTAGTGTTTGAAAGTTCTCTGTTTCATTAAATGTCCATTTTTCCCCCTGAAGGATTATACTCAGTTTTGGTGGATAGGTTATTCTTTGTCTTAATCCTACTTCTTTTGCTTCCCAAAATATCGTATCCTAACCCCTCCACTCCTTTAATATGGAAGGTGCTGAACCTTGTGTGAGCCTGACTGCAGTTCCATGATATTTGAATTGTTTGTCTCTCTGGCTGCTTGCAATGTTTTCTCTTTGATATGCAAGTCTGGAATTATGCTGTAGTATTTTGGAAAGTTTTCATTTTGGGATCCCTTTCAGGAGGAATAAGTTTGTCCTAAGAATACGAAAGGTATTTACCAAAATATAGGATTTACCACAAACAGAATCTTTACCAAAATAGGGAAAGAACACTGCAGAAAGTGTGTGTGTGCACATGCGCGTGCATGTATGTGTTTCAAAAATGTTTGGGATGGAGGGGAAAAGTTCAAATGGGTCAAGAGTGTTGATTCATGAATTTAAAATATTTTAAACACTGATGAGTTGGCATGTTAGAATAATCTCATGATAGATTCTAAACTTGTTTAACATCTCAGTTATATGTATAATCTCCTTATTGGAATACTGATGATAATTCACCAGTGTTAGTCATCAAAAACTATTCTCATCAAGGAAAGTCTGTACAAATTTGGGATTAAGAAACAACCCTTCCTTGGTATTCAGGGAAAATAAGCTTGTTTTCCATCTCTAATTCATTTTATTGACATTATACCATCAAATGATGAATTATATTATTCAGAATAAGATAATTTTCACCAGTATATTGAAGGAACTATAATAGCAAAATTAGTTGGTATTCCCCTCAAAACAAACATTTTATAAGTACCCATTAGTATTTGTACAAGTTATTTTACTATACACCAAGGATTAAAAAAGTAGAATGACAGCTTTTATCTTTAAGAAACTTACAATTAGTCAATCAATTTTATATATATATATATATATATATATATAATATATATATATATATATATATATATTTGGGACCTACTGTGTGCTAAGCTCTGGGGATTTAAGTACAAACAATGAAACAACCTCTATCTGTATGTGTTTACAATGGGAAAGAAATGTAATGGAGATGAAACATGCATGAAGAAACTATACTACAAAATAAGGTCAAAGAAAAGTGAAAAATTTGAGAGTAACCTGACTTCTAACCAGAGACACTCAAAGAAAACTTCATTATGATGGTACTTGAGCTGGGTCTTGAAAGAAGGGTAAAATTTTAACAGAGATTAGGAGTGACAGTAGATAAGTGGTTTGGATTTTTATTCTGTAGATTCCTCAGTGAGGAGTCACTACATTTTTTAAGGAAGGGAGTAAAGTGATTGAAACTGTGTATTGGGAAGATTTCTTTGACAGCTTTGTGATGGATTGATCAGAGCCAGGAGAGCTTTAGCACACTATTGCTATAGTCAGAAGAATAAGAGTTTTGACTATGGGAATGAGGGAATGGGAACAAGAAATGTGAAAGATGATGACAACTTAAGCTTAACATGATGTGGCAACTCTAATATAACAGAACTGAGAAAGAATTAAAGACGTCTTCAGCTGTTAAATGTTACTGAATGACCATCTAGTCACCAGGTTTTTGTCCAGTTAAGCAAACAAATTTCTGTGTATCTATCTGCAACAACTTTCTTTGTAAGGATCATTATGAGGAAAAGCATGAGTTATACTATTTGATCCCACCCGACTCCCCCAACACATAGTTTCCCCATCTTTTTGTCTGTCTGACCATCTGTCTCTGGGACTGGGTTTTGACTTAAGTGCTGATGTCAGAGTAATTCAGCACTTTTAATGATTCTATTCAGGCTTTATGAGCCGTGGTTTTTCAGTTGCTTATGATTTCATTATTTTGCAAAATATTCTCTTAATTGGCCCCTTACGTTTGTATTTATTCTGTTTCTAGAATTTGAAACAAAGGCTTTTGGAATATTAAATGTCAGATCTTCATACTGAGCTGAGGCAGTTATCCCATTCTATTCTATTATTACAATGCCTCAAGAACCACATAAAACTTAGCTGATGAAAAATACTTCTCATATTATAATACTTGTTTCCAAGGAGCTCAGAGTAATTCAACCTCACCTCTTTTCCATTCACTTTACATGTAGTGGCTGGGGAGAAGCAAAAAAGAAAAAATGTGTTTTATCCACAATTTCAGTTTAGCTGTGCAATTTATGTTAGGAACTTAAAGTGAGGTGGAAAGAGAATTTGGGTTCAAATACTCTGCTTATTGATGCTTACTTTCAGCAAGCATTTGGGCAAGTCATTTAAATTCTCTGGATCTCAGTCTCTTCAATTGTAAAAAGGAGAGGATTGGACAAGGGGTTCTCTGAGAGATCCTTTTCAATTCTGTACAATCTTATTCTCATCCCTCCGTCATTTAAATTTTTCCTCCTCTGTTGCAAACAACTCATTTCATAACTTAGATTAAAACACTTTGTTTATTAAAGACTGTTCTGTGTGTGAGAGTAAAGGGTCAGCAAAAATCCTTGAACCTTGAGTTTTTACTTCTGCATTGACGGGAATAGATTCAGTCATTTGACTTGGAAAATCCAAGCCTGTTTGCTTTATTACACTTGATTTTGCTTTTATATTCTTATTGTCTTACTTTAGTGCTCCTGTGCTTTTAAGGAAGTATACATGTATATATAAATTTAGAATCAGTATGTAGGCATATATATTAACATATGTGTGTGTATGTGTGTGTCGCATAGAGAAAATTTGTGTATTATCTGTAAATAGATTGTCTATGATTTTTCCTCTTGAGACAAGACATATGTAGACATGTATGTATATACATATTCATCTCTATTATATAAAACTGGAGTATATACATATATGAATACAAAGTGCACATATACATATGGAGGGGACAAAGAGAGAGAGAGAGAGAGAGAAGAGAGAGAGAGAGAGAGAGAGAGAGAGAGAGAGAGAGAGAGAGAGAGAGGAGTTTTCTTGAATAAAGGTCAATCTTGATGTGACCATGGATAAAGGCAAGTAACCTCTTAACGTTTCAAGTTATTGACCACTTGCATAAATGAAGGAAGTTTCTATGATTGAAGTCCTCTTAGATTTTCACACACACACACACAAACACACACACACATACAGTACGCAAACACATACATAAAATGTATGTAAATTAATAAGATTTGATAAAATTTTATCCTACTAGATCTTATGCATTCAAATGAATTTTGTTCAGTTTTGACCCTAGTTGGGGTTTATTTTGGTGGGATGGTTTGCCATGTCCTTCTCCAGCTCGTTTCACAGATGAGAAAACTGAAGGCAAATTAAATGACCCTGGGCAAGTATCTGAGGCTGTGTTTGAACTCACGTCTTCCTGACTCCAGGCTCTTCACTCTATCCATTTTTCTACCTAGATGCCCTTTCAAATGAATGGTACCTTTCAAAATGTTCACTTTGGGATGACATATATTTATCTTAATGGTGCTAACATTAAGATATTTCAGAAACATCTACTTAGGAGTTTTCTTTTGAGTCAGTTAAAGTCAACTCAGAAAACCACATCTCTCTGAATATTTTAATTACTACTTCATTTCTTCCAGGAATTCTACTTGACTTGGGGGCCAAGCTGTGTTTTTCTTTGAAGCTTTGGTCGTAGGTATTTTAGAATATTCTTTTTTTCCTGGGTTTGTGTCTTGGGTATCCCTATCTCCATAATATGTTCTTATCTTGGAAGCTTTTTTTGCTTTGTTAGGACTTTGTATTATGGCCAGGCTCTGTGCCCTTCTGGAGGGCATGCTGGGAACTTGTTTGGTCCTGGTTTGTATTTTCTTGAATTTTGTTGCTGTTTCACTGGATATTGAGTTTTAGGTTCTGAAGGATCTCAAGAATAGCTAAGGTGGGAGAATATATAAACTTTCAGCACATTCTAAGCAATTTGATCTAGAATGAATGATATGTAGTTGCTGACCTCCTGGTCTGAGGTTTTCAAACTTCTGACCCTAGTTTGGATCTGAATGGGAAAACTAAGCTTCCATTTTATTGAGGTAGCAATAGACCCCAGCCCTAGTTATCTAATTTGAAGTTTTTGTAAGCTTTCTCCCTTGATCCGAGCTCCTTGCCCTGGTCACTTAACTGTAAACATTAGCCCTGCTCTGCAGATTTAACGTATAACCCTACTTCAATATCACTGCCATATGACTGCTTCTCAGTTTTCTTCCTGCCCTTGTCTCAACAAAGAGTTCATGGGTAGGTCTCAGTTGGATCCACTGGGTGCTCATTACAGGTTTAACTAGGACCTAGCTACAGATCCCTTCCTTAGTCTAGGCTATGTCCAAAATCTAGTTCTGGAGTCAGAAGGATAAAGCTGCTGGCTAGCTTCTGTTCCTACTCCCTGGGATGGAAGTATCTCTCACCGCGTTTTCTTCTTGGATTTCACAGCTCAAACTGGGGCTTTTTCTAAAACTTTGTTGCAATAGTTATGGGGAAAAATTGGCTGTCCTGCTTCATCCCAATCCACCATCTTTGCTGGTTTCCACTTCTGATAACTTCATTTATATTCTGTTTTTGATCCTATCACACATGCGTTAGCTAGTTTTATCAGTCACTTCCTTCAACTTGTTGATAGGATGGCTCTGAACAAAATGTATCAAGTTCCAAAAATCAAATCTTCTTTCAAATATCTATTGCCATTTAGGGTATTTAATTAAACTTTAATATTAAATATTAATAAATTTAATCACTTTAAATTTCAAAAGGTTGTAAGTAATGACAGCATTGTTGGGGTAAGTGGATAGCCTCCAAAAGAGACTCTTCTGAAGGGGCCCATATAACTTTTAGTACATATATTAAAATTTTTCATTATGCAATTTTTACACCTCGTAAATCTGTTCTAATGATGTTCAAGAAATACTGGAGAAAACAGGTACACAGCACACATATGTGTGTATATTGTGCGTATGTGTATATTTCCATATGTGTTATTAACATATGTGTGTAACCTATCCCCTTATCTTTCCAATTTTCTTATATATTCCTTCCCTCTCTGCACCTGCTCATCCTTAAACACAATACTTCATATCCTGTCTTCATGCCATTGTATTGAATGTCCTTCATTCATAGAACACTTGTTTTCCTCATCTCATCTTCTTTTAGACTCCCTAGATCTCTTTATGACTCAACTCAGAAACCTTCTGCCCAAGATGTTCTTAGTCTACGTTAGTCTATATTGCCATATACACACGCCTGTTAATGCCTACTCCTCTAAAGTTGCCTTTTATCTACTCTGTATCTTGTATGTACCTATTTTTGTACCTCTTTTCTCCACTATTAATGATGATGATAACTAGCATTTACATAGCACTTACTACATGCCTGGCACTTTGGTAAGCACATTTGGTCCTCAAAACAACCCCTATATGTAGGTGCTATTATTATCCCTCTTTTAGGAAACTGAGGCAAACATGTTAAGTGCCTTGCTCAGGGTCACACCGCTAGTTAGTGTCTGAAGCCAAATTTGATTTCATGCATGTCTGACTGCAGACACAATGAGTGCACTGTACCACCTGGATGCCTCATTACATAAAACATAAACTCCTGAAAAACAAGGACTGATTTATTTTCCTTTGCATCTCTGTGGCTCACCTAGATGCCTGAGTCATAATAATAAATGGTTAATAAGTACTTGTGGTTGTTGATTGAATAAAAAAAACAGGTGAAGAAATGTACTTAAGTGAGGAAAAGTACTTCCACTTCTAGTCAGTAAGAATTGTTCATTGAAAACTGGAGAAAAAACTGAGAGATAGATCTGTGGAGTTTATCCTGGGTAAACTCATCAACATGTGTCATTTTTCTATTATATTTGTGTAGAAAAGTATTATGTGTGCTTATGCTAACCCTTAATGTTGTCCTACAGGTTGCCTGCCACTGCTCCAGGACATAGAAGCGTTGATACAGGCTCTGCCATGAAACCGAACTTGAAACAATGGAAACAACTAATGCTCTTTGGGATATTTGCTTGGGGTCTCCTTTTTTTAGTGATCTTCATCTATTTCACAGATAGCAACACTGTGGAACCAGTTCCAAGTTCCTTCTCATATGTTGAAACTAAAAGAATCCTGCCTATCCAAGGAAAACAGAGATCAATTATGGGTGCCATGCATGACTCATCCTTTTCTGAAACCATTGATGGGAATGAGGTGCTTCTCAATGGAGATCTTTTTGATTCATTTAACTTAGGTCCCGATAGCCTTCAGAAATGGACTGAAATAAAAGATGGTTTGGAAAATGAAGAGTTTTTTCCTTCTCAGACAAGAAAAAAATCACCACGCCTTTTCTATCAAGTAGACGATGACTATTTTTTTACTTTGGGTCAGCCTATGTCACGCAGTCGTGGCCAGCAAATGGTGAAGTTTGGACCCCTCAGTGAGGAGCTTCAGCAAGGGGGCATTAGACACAGTAGAAAGAAAATGATCTCAAGGCACAAGAGAAGCCAGCAGTTGCCCCACTGGGACAGACTCTATTCCACCATGTCTAAGTCCTTTCTATACCGGCTTTGGAAAGGAAATGTCTCTTCAAAAATGTTAAATCCACGCCTACAAAAAGCAATGAAAGATTATCTCACCACCAATAAGCATAGGGTGAGGTTTAGGGGAAAACGGAACACTAAGCTGACAAGGGAACAGCTGTTGTGTGAGCTCAGGGACCGTGTGACTGTGAGGACTCTGGATGGAAAGGAGGCCCCCTTTTCAGACCTTGGCTGGGAGAAGCATGTCCCTCAAGCACCCCTCAGCAAACTTTATCCTCAAGGTTTGGGTAGCTGTGCAGTAGTCATGTCTGCAGGTGCAATCCTGAACTCCTCCTTGGGGGAAGAAATAGGTGAGTTCAGAAAATTTTTCATTGGCCTTTTTTTTTTTTGTAGCAATAAATGGGTAATTATTAGGCTACAGTTTGAGATACTTCAAATATAGATCCTGCTGACCATAATACTATTGCTGGATATTTCATTAATTAAGTCCTTTTTCCTCATTGAGACACTGAGTGTCTCATCTGTGAGTTCAGCAGAGATTATGGGGTCATAGATCTACAGCTGGAAGGATCCTCAGAGACATAACAATTACACTAATTATTTTATTTTGTTAAATGTTATAAAATAGCATTTACATAACACTTTAACATTTGCAAAGCAATTTGCCTATGTTATCTCATGCAGACCTCACCTGTGAGATGGGTTCTATTGCTATTCTCATTTACAGATGAGGAAACTGAGCCTCACGAAGCTTAAGGGACAAGGGACTTATTCATGTTATAGAGCAGTGAAGTATCAGAGGCAAGACTTTGAACTCAACCATTTTAAGGTCACCTGCTTTAAAGATGAGCAGGCAAAGTCCGATGACTTTCCCCAAATCACAGAGCTAATAAGTACCAGAAGTGAGCTCTGGACACAAGCTCTCTACTTCACTGTACCAGGCTGAAGAGGTAAAGATATTCTCAAAATTAAGAATGTAGCTTACACAAGAAGAATGAAAAGTTACCTCCAGACTCTGAAGAAAATAGGACTTGTTTCCTCTGCTCTTTCATTACCCTAACTTCAGGATTCAAAGTGGAGTAAGAAATGGAAAGGAACTATTTGTTTCCTGGTCCCAAAGTATTTTCTTCATACTGTTGACTAGAATTAATTTTCCCTCAAAAACAATACTGTGCAATATGGTTAGATTCCCAGACTAATCCACAAAATTTTGTTTAACTCATAAAACATTTGAATCATGGGAGGAGCAAATGAGAGGACAAGTGCACAAAGACTCTAGAGGGTAATGACACATGAAGTATATTCATTATAGGTGTGACACAGGTTAAATAGGTCTTTGTGGGCTAGCTGGGGCCAAGAATTTAAGTCTTTATTTAGAGCATTGTTACCATGGGAAAATGAATTCACAGTTCCAAACATCTGACTTTTGAATGATTTTTGCAACATAACCCTTTAATAAATTGTGCTGCATGCTATCACACATATTCACAGACACACACACACACATTCTGTTCAGATTTTCCCTGTCAAATTCCAATAGGAAAATTGGATTATGTACCTACCATCTAATCTATTTTGTTTCATTCAATTTATTAAGCAGCCACTGGATGCCAACCTGTGTGAGAAACATCAAGTTTAGATAAGTCACAAATCCTGCTTTGTTAGAGTTTAGCATCGAGTAAGGAGTAAAGATACCAACGAAGGTTAGAAGGATGCACAATATTGCATAATGAGGGTATTAGAGGGGTAAAAAAAAAATAAGGTGCTAATTGAAGTGAAAACAAGAAGGTAAAGTAATGGAGAAACTTATCAAGGGAAGGAGTATTAGTTGATTTAGACTTTTAAGTTTGGGTAGGAATTCAATGACTTATGAAAGGAAAGGAGGTCTTCTTACAGGTACAAGGAATAATGTAAACATGGATGCAAAGGTGGAAAGAGTAGAGGGTGTGTCTTAAGCTAGAAGTTGGGGATGGCAAGGATGGTGAGAACTTTGACTAGAACATAGAGTGTGTGGAGATAGCCTAATGCTGAAAAGGTACTGTGACTCCAGACTGGAAAAGTTTTAGATGCCAGGTGCAAATAAGTTTAAACTATTCATAGGCAATAGAGAGTTACTGAAGATTTTTTTGAGCAGAGTAAGACTTGGATAGATTTAAATATAAGGAAGATTAGTCAGAAAACAGATACATAAAAGTTATATTGCAATTGAACCAAAAGGAACATTCATTTGTAGGTGTCAGGGTCAAGTAAAGAAAAAAGTGAGTGCCTGTTTTCTATCTTTCTGATCTGACCAGAAATTCAAGTCTGAGGAATGGAATCCCTGTATTCTCATGCTAAAATTACCTATTGTTGATAAGTTTCTCCCATGTTCTAGAACGTACTTCTAGCTAAAATTAGGTCAAGGTGGCCTCAGGCTTTTTCTTTTTTTTTCTTGAAATAACCAGTGGTTTGAAAGTTTGTGGGGGTAACAGCAACCTCATCATTCCTTCTCTTATATGGGGACCAAATGTAATGAAAAAAATAGAGATTTTGGTGTTATATTCTAAAGCCATTGTGTTTATTATTGTTCTTATTTGAAACTCTTTGCATCTTTTTTTTTTCTAGATTTAGTTTTGTATCTTCCATCTGACTGAGTCAGGAAATCAGATCTTATGGTATGCCATAGGGAATCTGTGAGACCATCTAGTGAAAGCTGTATTTTACACAAGAAGGAATTGAAGAACCAGACAAGTGAAATTTTGACCCTGAGGCATAAATGTTGATAGGCAACATGAATAATTGGAAAGAGAGTTAGGAAAACATCTCACCTTTAACACATCTGGACTGTATGTCCCTAGGCAAATTCCCTAACATCTTTGTATTGTGGGGCCTAAGTGTAGACAACTGTCTTTAAATTGCAAAGAAGATATTCCACATTTAGAAGTTTACTAGATAAGTGAAATCAAAAGCTCAGCATTTTCCCCATAAAGATTATTATAAGAAATCCAAAACTCCAATTCCTACCCTCTGACTCCATTTATTTTCATTATATCACACTGCATCTCTGTGGTCTATTTTCTGTAAGAATTCATTAGGGAGGAAACTGAGTGGTTCCTAAAGATACAAAAACACACTGAGTTTTATCTCACTTTAGTACGTTGGCCTTACAGCCTGTATATAGGTTTTAACTCTAACTCTGTTGGCAATTAATAGCATAAGTTTAGGCAAGTCAGTTTAACTTTCCTGGGTCTGAGTCTTTGTTTTGTCTTCCATAAAATGGGGACAATCATACAACACTCTCCACTTCAGATATTTTGGGTTTTTTTTTGAAGAAAGTGCTTTGTATCTTCTAAAGTGCTGTACAAGTGGGCTATCGTTACTTTTGATGTTCATTAGTTTCTCTTGTGTCTGACTCTTTATGACCCTAACTGGGATTTTCTTGGCAAAGATACTGGAGTGGTTTGCTATTTCCTTCTCCAGCTCATTTTACAGATGAGGAAACTGAGGCAAGTAGATGGCTCTGGAGAAGCGAGGCTGGTGACTTCACACAGCCCTCGCTCACTGAAAACAAAGTCAAGTGCAAGTCATGTCATCATTTCTCTGATGCCGTGGTCCTCTTCGAAAACCAAGGACGAACACAACACCAACTACTGTTCATGATTAGTCATTAGTTGAATTGTAGCATTTTAATTAAGTCACCCTTTGGAAATTCTGTTGTGTATATGTATATTTTTAAACTTTCTGGCTTCCTTCAAATAAATTCTTCTAAAAATTCTCTGTGCTAGTGCCCTCCTCTACAATGCCCATTCATGTATGTATATAATATATGTGCGTATTTATTAACAGCTTAATTACATTTTTGAATATAGGGAAGATTTTGTTTTTCTTAGTCAGCATCTGTTCAGCAGTATTAAATGCTGGAACCCCCCCTCTCTACCTCACCCCAGTTCAGCACTCATGGAATTTAACAACAGCTATAAAACTCAGTATTTATGTAGTCCTTTCCTCCAAAGAACTCAGTCCCTTGGACTATATAGTCAAAATCAATTTTATAACCTCCCTCCAGGAACTAGGCAGGTACAAGGGAATCAGGTTTGATGTTCTCTATTTGAAAGCTAAGGATGGAGGCTGAGTAGGTGAGAAAGAGAAGTTCCCCAAGGTCATGGCTATATAATATATTGATGGCAAAACTAGTACCAGCACCTACCAGTCCAGTCTATAGAGAAGTCTCTAATATACTAAAACCACAAATCTGACCAAGCAAGGCAATCTTAAAAAAAAAAAATTCTAAATTTCCCACTATCTCCTAAGGCAGAAACTCATTTCTGATTGGAGTTCTTCTATTGGTTGCCCTTTAGCACCCTCTTGTGTTTTTTACTCTAGGGATACAATCTGAAAGTGATTTCTTCCTCTTCCAGACTGAGTCATACATTGTAATTGTTTTTGAAAGCAGAGAAGTGTAGCTGTTGTAAACACGATCAACTTGAAGAATATGTTATTTTAAAAGCAAACAGAACTGTTTTGGCAACATGGAAATTCTTTCTCGGTGTCATAAGATGTTATTTTCCTCCATAACATATAAACAGTAATCATTTGTTAGCCTTAGCACCTCACATAGCAGTCCTGGAAAAAAGAATTGTAAAGCAGCGAAGCAAGTTCTTACTCAGTTTTCTAATGTTTTCAGTTGAAAAAAAATCAGGTTTTTAATTTTTTTTAAATTAAGATTCAAACTGGTATATGTGGGGCCAGGTACAAGAGGGTTTCAACAATTAGAGAATGGTCTGATGTCATGTAAACCATCCTCTTCTGAGAGAACTGGGAAAAAGTAGGAAAAAAAACCCAATGGATTAGGAAAGAGTAAGCCTGGCCTTTTGTCCTGGCTCTATGTCCAGCTAGCGGGGTCATCTTGAGTAAATTCCTTACTTCTCTGAATCTCTGATCTTTTCTCTATCAACTGCAGATAAAGAATGCCTTCCATTCTAAGGAAGACTATGAAATTTTAAAAGTTAATAATTCATGCAAAATTAGATTCAAAATAGTTTACAAATAAGATACTAGTTGCAGAAAGGATAAATCATTAGAGGAAGTTTCATATCAGTAGGGCTCTCTAAGTTGAGGAAATCACAGCTCCAGTAAAAACAAAAAGAAAAATGTCAGTATTATTACATTTTTTGTTATGACTCCTGTTATAGGGTAGTGATAAATCCAGTAGCCCACAGCCCAGAAGGACAGAAGTAGTGTGTTACAGCAGAATGAGCACTGAATTTTGAGTTGGAAGACCTGGTTTTAAATCCTGGTACCATCTCTTACTGCTAGGGTAACCCTGAGGGAATCACTTAATCACAGTTTCCTCATTTGTACAAAGAGTACGTTGAGCTAAATGGCCTCTAAAGTCCCTTTCAGTTTAAAATCTCTGAGATTAAATTGTTGCATACAATATACAGTAGAAAAATGAAATCTAATTTTACATGAATTATTAGCTGGTCAAATGAGGTTTCTTTCTAACTTTTATTTAAACCTCCATAGCCTGGCTCCTCCTATTTCTTCTCCCTCTAATTCCTTCTGTCCTCATTACATGTTGAATTCCCTGCTTTATTACTTCAAGGAGCTAAGATTTTCTCAGTGCAAGTAAGCCATGTCAAGTAGATCTTTGCAATAGTTGAAAATTTCATCACCTTCTGGCAAAATCTCATGGTAAATCTTGCCATCCTTTGGATAGGAAAGTTCCATGTTTTATTATCAGGCCCATACTTTGAATTCTTTTCCATCCTTTAAAGCTCAACTCAAATGCTACTTTCTGCATAAAACTGACTGGTTTTTCAATGACTTTTCCCTCAGATCTCATAGAACGTTTTGCTTTTCATCTCTCGAATATGCTATATATTTTTCTTTTCTTTTTCCTAATGTAATCTAAAATTTAAAAATTTTTGGCTTTACTCTGAAGAACGTTTTTCTCCCTCCCACTTGCCATGCAGAAAGAAAGAAAAGAACAAGAAAACTCTGAAAACAAACATGCATAGTCCAACAGAACAATTTCTCATATTTTTCATCTCCAAAAATATCTTATTAAATACATTTATATTACGTAGTATTATCACTATTAACTGTGTTCCTGTTTTGTGTAAGTTCCATGAAGGCAGGGCCCATGTCTTACACAAATTTCAAATTTCTCCCAATATTTAGCGTACACCAGTCACTTAACAAATACCTGTTGAACTGAATTTACTTACATAGAATCAAAGTGTAGAGTTGAAAGGATCAAAGAACGTTTTGTACAAACCCCTCATTTTACAGATAAGGAAATTGAGACTGAGAGAGGGTTTTTTGTTGATTTTTCCACATGGTCACATAGATGGTAACTAGGTCCTTGTTTTGTTTCTACTCCAAATTCGGTGTTCTTTCCCACCACCTTTTGCTGTCAAAAACACCAAAAGATAGAATTCCCTACTTTGACTATTTCATCGCTTTCCTTTTTATGCATAGAATTAGAACATGAAGAAAGATGGGAAATGCGGACGGAGACACCTGGAGGTTAAAAGGGGTCTCAAGGAGTTACTGCTTTTTAAAAAGCTTTTTGATCCCTAAGGGCAGTGCACTTGTCCCATCAATTCAAGTAGCCATCAAATAAACATGTGCCAAGGAATGAAATCTCATCTCTTCCAAAAAACAGATTTTACATCCTTTCCTTCTCCCCGCTGATATTTACTGTTTGTTTTCATTTTGTTTCTATGTATGAATAGATAGTATCTTTCTTCAAAGCCTCACTGGGAACAAAGTTTCCAGTAACTGTTGCTGTTCAGTTGATTCAATCATGTGCAACTCTTTGTGACTCCATTTGGGGTTTTCTTGGCAAACATACTGAAACGTTTTGCTATTTCCTTCTCTAGTAATTGACACAACTATAAAACACAAAGGTATACTTTCAGATTTCTCTCTTCCATATGCCCCTTCTAATCAGACTTTTTTTCTTCTTTACCTTCATCTGACTCCAGTCTCATACAGCTATAAGAAGTTAAAAAATAAATACCCTCCCCTCAAGAGAACTTTTAGTGGTTCATGTCAATGCCAACAGGCAATTTCTATGTATCAATATAAAAGAAAATTTATAGATGGCTTAAACTACTAAAGTAGATGTAGATTTAGGAAAGCTACATTTTAAAGCTCAGAAATGCATAGTGGAACATCTTTCCATAGGGAAAAATTTCACAAGATGTACAATGATTTACATTTATTCACTAAATAATTTAAATGTACATACTGTTTGAAAACCATAGGCATCTTAGGCTAAGGCTAGATAGATCTGAGCAATCAGCATACAGCATAGTGTAAGACTAGGAGCCTGGGGATATAAAGTTGTGATCCTGGCTCCACCACTAACTGTCCAAGTGCCTTTGGGCTTCAGTTTCTGAATTTGCAGAAAGAAGGTTTTAGACTAGATAATCATAGAATGGCCAAGCTCAGAGGAACCTTAGAGATGATCTGGAATTAAAGTAAAGCTCCATTATAGTTAAGATTCCATGACTCTGCATGGTAGCAAAATAACTGATCAGTTGAGTCAATTTGGTGGGGAAATCCACTAATAAAAGCAGTTATCATTTGTTTAGATTAAATGATTGGTTGTTAAACTGAAGCTTGTATTTTAAATATTAATTGCTTTTTTTAGACAAAGCTAAATCCCTAAAGTTTCTCTGAAAATCAGAAAACTTAGGGTTTTATTTGTTTGGTTTCAGATAAATGCAAATAATCTCCTTAGAAGAAATTATTCCAGAAATTTATTGCTAAGTCAGTTGGTTAGAACTCAAGTTGGGTTTTTGGAATTAAGAACAAGAATTGAAATAAGATGCCCTCCATGGTGGGTAGATTCCAGACCAGCATCACCTATTTTAATCCATAACATAGGTGAACTATTTGTGGTATGGGAAAACATCATGTAGTTCAATGCACTGCAATGCAACAAACATTTATTAGGTATCTACTATATTCTGGGCACTGTGCTAAGCCCTGGGAATATGAAAGAAAGATGGAAAGGAGAGAGAGAGAGAGAGAGAGAGAGAGAGAGAGAGAGAGAGAGAGAGAGAGAGAGAGAAGAGGGAGGGAAAGAAGGAATGAAAGGAAGGGAGGAAGGAAAGAAGAATAGGAAGGAAAGAAAAGAGGAAAAGAGAGAAAGGAAAAAAGGAAGACAGAAAAGGAAACTCAGTCTCCTGCTTTCAAGCCTTCAAGAAGCTTACAATCTAATGACGGAAGACAACATGCAAAAGAAAACTAAAAAGTAGAGATAGAAAGGGGTTGACACCAGGGAGCACCAAGGTCAGAGCCATCATGTTCCATGGAGTTCAAATCAAATAAAGCTGCAGATGGAAAGTGGAGCATTAGCTGTAAAGTCTGGATCCCTATCCTCTCTAAGGACAGACTTGGGAGGAGTTTGATATTCCACTTTTCAACTCTCCAGTCAGAAGAGCAGGGATGACTGAGGGAATTAGGAAAATATCAGGTATCCAAAACTGAATTACAGGTGTGATGACAAGATTTCCTCGGATCGGTTTATCCTGGGAAGGGAATTGTATTCTGTGGAGTTCAGACCAAATGGAGCTGCAGATGCCAACAGCCACATAGGAGAATTCCCTCTAAGACTTGAGAGCACTGAAGGAGAAGGCTTAGAAATATATAAATATTTTATCAGGTTTAGAATTATATAAAGTGGAAAGCAGCTCAGGAAAATCTAGCCCAATTTCCCTACTTTCTGAGGCCCAGAGAGGTTAAATGACTTGTCTGAAGTTACATAGATCCTAAGGATCAGAGGCAAGATTTAAACTCAGATATTTAGACTCTAAAGTCAATATTCTTTCAATTGCGTCATACTTCTGTGGCATTGACAACTTCAGAGAATAGAGTGGTGGAGTAAATACATGTTAGGACTCCAGCAAGTAGTGTTTAGTGTCAGAGGGTCTCTGGTGACAGTAGCCATTTGTATTTGTAGGTCTGTACTAGCTAGGAGAGGAGAGGAGGCAAGATATTGTGCCCTGAAATTTGGTATATATTGGACCTGATTAGGGTATTCTAGAACCAGGGACCTTTCATTATGAAATGTTCTATTCTCATTTCCCTACTGTTCATATTTGGATACTATACCTGCAAATTTTAAATCTGGTCTGGGAGTTCAGTTGCTAATATGGATTCAGAAACACTCATCATTTGTAAGCTACTTAAGAAAAGTGTTTTCTTGATGTTCTTATTTTAAATACCACTTTTACTTTCATGCTTCTCATCCTCTCTTTCCCCCTTTGTAGAACCCTCCCCTGGCAAGAAAATAATGCAGTCATCCAAAATGAATAAACATATTGTATATTTCTGAGAATATATTCTATACTTATAAGTCCACCACCTCTCTACTGAGAGTTGAGAGGCATGTTTCAATGTGATTACTTTGTAAAAGGAAAACATAAACCCTCTGATTGAAAGATTCCAAACCCTCTTTACTGTCACCTATACATTTCTGCATGTTTGTGTCCACAGGAAATTTAGATTTGTGGGACAATTTGGTATAATAGAAGAGGTAAAAAATTGGGACTTCAAATTGGGACCTTAGCTAAGTTGCTTCTCATCTCTACACCTCAGTTTCCTCATCTGTAAAGTGAGAACATTGGATTAAATCGTTTCCAGGCTCCATCTTCTGATCTGTTACTATATAGAAGTATTTTTGGCAGATGAGAAATGAATACTGTCTTCAATATGTTCAGGGCTTTAATAAATTATAGTTATTTTTTAATATCATATCCCCCAATTAATAGGAAAATTAAGAAATGTGTATCATTGAAATAAAGTGAAAAGAGTCATACATTGTATAATAGATCTAGTCTGTTGAGTCAGAGTATCTAATTGCTTGATATAAAGTATTTTGAGCATAAAGTCAGAATGGTGGATTTTTTCATCTTCCCTTAAGTTAGGCAAGAAACTGTAAATTTGCCTTTTAATAAAAATGATGTTGGAATATCCTTTTCATTTTCTTTTGACACACTGTCAATTTCAGGGTTATATTAAAATCAGGTCTAGTGTGAGTTTCAATTGCAATGTCAAAAACACTAAATTATGGAAAGGTTGCATTGAAAAGTTTAATTTCTCATTGAATAAGAGGCATTGGTATAATGGCAAAGGGATAGTCTTGGAGATGGAAAAATTTGGGTTTGTGTCCCAACTCTGACAATATGTTATGATGGCAGGATATAATTTAATCTCTCGATACTTTATACAAGTCTGTAAAGATTCTAAGTTACAGAAGAACTGCTGATCTGTACTTACACAAAAATTACATAGATGGATAATATCATATGTATGGACCAAAAGAAAAAAAATTAAAGAGTTCAGTTCAATCTAGAACATTATAACAGTGGTTTATCAAAGTGTGGCCCAAGCACCTGTGAATATTCCTTTTATGTGACTCACAAGATCAAAATTATTATCATAATAATGCTAAGATTTTATTTTTCTATTAAAATATTCCTCTTTTCCAACTACATATGAAGTCAAGTTTTCTTCATATACTTGTAACATATTGAACAAAGAAGCTATTGTAAGACTTCACCTGTCTTTAAGCCAGACATTAAAGAGATATGCAAAAATATGTAAAACAATGCTACTCTTGTCACTATTTTTTTTATTTTAGAAAACATTTTTATTAAAAATGTGTAATTTATTAAAATTGCTAACATGCAATGGATGTGTTACTTTAAATGAATTAATGTCTTTTTTAAGTTGTATCGCTTTTAATTCCCAATATGGTAAATATTGATAGTTATAACCTATATAAATACAAGTTCTTTGAGATCCTTAAGAATTTTTAAGAGTATAGATTTGCACCAGAATCAAATGTGACTAACTGGTTTTAACTTTTTAGGGAGAGAAAATATGATACAAAGGAAAGAACATAGTGTTTAGAGTGAGATTAACTGAATTTATTCCTAGCTCTGCTCTTCCTAATTCTATAACCTTGGGGTACTCACTGAGCCTCTCTGACCCTCAGTTTTCTCATATGTAAAAATGAGGAATTTACATGCTCTGATCATCAAGAGTTCTTCTAGTTATGAATCTATGATCTGCTGTTACTGGTCGGCTTTCTGTGTGAATGCATAATAAAGAACCTTTAAAAGTACTGATTCATGCTCTTCCCCATGCAGCCTTCATGAATTTACTATACCTACCAAGTCTTTTAGTTATGCGCAGTTCTGTTGACTTGGAGGACGGGAGACAAAGAAGATGCATACCACAAATTCACTTGGATATGTCAAAATTAAAGATTATCACTACAGTGAATTTAAAAGAATATGAATAAGCAGCTGTTGCCATGTTGATTTTTCCACCTATAATAAGAAATTTTTATCAGAAAATTATTCCAAGTAATGTTATTAGTAACAATTACATGAAAATGAGTTTATTTTATTATCAGTAATTCTTCAACTTCAGATTTGGAAAAATTGCCATAATTTTAAAAATCTTAATAAAGGTTCATTGATTGCTTTTGTTTTTATATCACCCACATTTCTTCCAGTGCCTTTTTTTATCCCAGAGAGCCATCACATATAGAAAAGAACTTTTTTTAAGAAAAAAAAGAGGAAGAGAAAAAAATTAGAAAAGACAATCAATATGTCAAAAAAATCTGAAAGTATGTGTAATGTTCCACACCCATAGATCTCTCACCTCTTCAAAGGCACGGGATGAGGGTATCTTTTGATGTCAAGAGTATTGTTTGTTAACAATTTCCCCAAGATTTTGTTAATCTACAAAGAGAGAAAAAAAAGCAACTTGTCACTTATGTGCCCTTAGATTCTCACGATGCAGTTTTGAGGTTTAACTCTGCTCCTACACATGGTTATGAAAGAGATGTTGGAAATAAAACAACCATGCGCATCATTAATTCCCAGGTAAGACCAATGATCAGTGCATACAGATGTATGTTGGATTATATAGGTTCAATCCATGCTTGCTAATGTTTATACATCTCAGTATTCCCTAAGTAAAATGAATTGGGGGTCAGTAAATGAGAAAATAGAACCAGAAAAAATAAATGACAGGCATGAATTCTACAACGTTAGAGTAGGAAGGCATTTTTTAATAATAGCCTTCATTTTCTAGGAAAATGGGGGCTAGAGAACCTTGGTGCTTTATCTAATGTTACATAGCTAGCCACTAGTAGTAAGAGGGAAGCTATGCCTACTCATTCACCATTCAGAGACCTTTCAGTACACCATGCTGGCAGCTGCTATGAGTTGACTTAAGAGAAGACTGATTGATACATAGAAGACCAGAACAGGAACATTCCAGAAGGAAAAGTAGTAATAGATATGGGGGCAGGGGCAGGGTGAAGTATTGTATATGTTCATGGATATACCAGAGAATGCTGTAACAGTTGCTAAATTATATTTGCATAGGCAACCTAGAAAAACAAAAGATAAAAGGAAAACGCAGGATTATAAAGAAACTAAAATGAGTTGAATCATAGTACTAACATTGTAAAATTATGATATTATTGTGGACATAACACCCAGCTGTTCATTAATGTGAAGCAGTGTAGTATAGCATTTTGACTACCATTGTTCAAATCCTTCCTGTGATGCTTACTACCTATGTGATCTTAAGCAAATCAAATAATCTCCTTGGTTTTTTTTTTATAAAATTATAAAATAATTAGATTAGTCTCAGAGGTCCATTCTAACTCAAGAATCTTATGATTTCAATGGAAGTGGGAAAATACAATATCTTGCATGTTCCTTTTATATGAACAAGAAAAAAATCACTTTGCCTACTGTGTAAACTACAAATTTCACACACCTGTTTAGTGTAATGATTTCATTACATTAATAAGCCTTCAAGTTATTTGCTATTTTGAGTGTTTATTGAAAAACCACAAAGAAACCTGGCATTTGAGTAATTTTGAGTTTATATTTACATTTGTAATGTAATCCATACTAAGACTAGTGTATGTTCTGTTTGTAATTCATCTCATGAAATCTGTAGGTTGGTACCTGATGACCTATAAATTTTGACTAAGAATAATTTATTTTCAGAAGCTCTTAAAATAAAAACTGAGTATTCTGTGAAAAATAAAAATAATCAATTCTGAATATTTCAAAAATATTCTTAATCCCACTGATTTATGATAAAGTTATTCTTAGAGGCACAGCAGGTATTCTATCTTCCAATCTGTATTAGAAAATAGATACAGAGTTGTTGAGTGATTTATTTTGCATAAGAGGTACAGGTAAAGATTAGCCTTCTTCATAGTTCATTGAGTCTACAGCAAGTGGAAAAGCAAATTCAATATATTTCACCAAAGATATACACATATACACATATGTGTGTATATATATATATATACACACATGTATACCCATACCCACACACACCCACATCTATATATATATATGTATATATATGTATGTTGTATGTATGTGATTGCAAGGGTTTAGTCCTTGGTAAGACAGCATGGATTTCCATGCTCAAAGGGCTAGAACAAATGAAGTATTTCTTTATTCTAGGGTGTTTTTCAGGCAGGGAAGGTTTTGTGACATTACTCTAGAAAAGCCTCCATGACCTAGTTAAGTGAGGCTCCTCTGTAGTCAATCCAAGATTCCAGTCAAAGTGCTGCTAAGTGGTGAAACAATGGAGTGAATGCCAAATTTAAAGTCAGAAGACTTTCTAACTAGCTACTGGTGTCAGCTTTAGGCAAATCACTTAACCTCTCGGTGCTTCCATTGCTTAATTTGTAAAATGAGGAAGTTGGACAAGGTGACTGAACTCTAAGGCTTCTTGCACCTTGGAGTATCTGAATTTATGGGAAATCGCGTTTTCTGAAAAGTTGCAGCAGGGTAGACCTCATATAGGACTGACAAATATCTGTAAAGAAATAGCAGAGAAGATTGGACTATGGAAATTCAACTTCTTAATGAAAATTGACTTGGCCCATTAGAAAAGACCTGCAGGGAATAAAATCAAGGTGGTTCATACTATTTTTATTTACATGGATGAAAAAATGAATATCCAATATATTGCTTCTGTAGGGGTTGTTTTATTGTATTTTGTATTTCTAGATTCTGACAAACCCAAACCATCACTTCATTGACAGTTCATTATATAAGGATGTCATTTTAGTAGCTTGGGATCCTGCTCCTTACTCGGCAAATCTCCACATGGTAAGACAAGCCTATTTCTTTCTCTTGGCCTAGCCGGCAGTCTGACAGTGTTGAATCAAATTTCTTTTCGTTCACTGAGATGAGTATAGCCTCTGGCTAATTAATAGTGGGAAATATGAACCTGCTTGAGGAGCTGAATTGTACTGCTCATGTAACAACACTGATACATGATAATTATTAGCCTATTAGTAAAAGGTTCATCTTCTTTCTTTCCCTGTTCCCATCAACTGTAAAATGCTAAGATGTTCTTCTGAGGAGTCCTAAATATCCTGGGATTTGAATTAATTTAACTAAGATTTTCCGGTTTTTGAGGGTTTACATTCTACTGACCTACATCTATCAGACCCATTTAAAGGACCCATTAACAATGAAAATAATCAGCAAGGGAATGCAAATTCTTCTATCACTCAAATTTCATTATCTTAACATTACCATTCATAATTGTCTGTAATATACCTCATTTGGGCCCTACCCCAGATATGTTTATGTTATTTGGTAGAATGATAAAAAGGTCTGGTTTTGGAGTTAGAAGATCTGGCATATTGTGACTCTGGGCTCATTAAAACTCTTGAGCCTCAGTTTTCTTAGCTTTTAAGTAGGCACAATGCTTATACTACCTGTGTCACTAAACTGATGATCAAATGATATGTACTAAGTAAACTTTAAACTAAAAGACATTGTACCTATGAGAACTGTCATTAAGGTGTTCGGTTATCACTTATATCTCAGATTTATGGGATCAAAAAAATCACTCAATAAAGAAGCATTTATTAACCATTTAAGGCATTGTTCTAAGCACTGGGGATGTTAAAATGAAAGTGAGACAGTCCCTGTAATCAAGGAAACTACATTCTAATGGGTATCAAATTAATAAGGTAATAACTATGATGATACACACACTATCTTGTGGTTCTGCGTACCATGTAAATGATATTGTTTTGAATATAAGCAGCAATAGCAGTGATTATGTACTAGCTATGAAAATACAAGCAAGCGATATATATGATATCAAGGTAGATGATACCATGGCTGTATGAGGTCAGAGGATGAGGGGAGGGTGATAAACAGCTATTAGCTTCCATCTGGGTTGTACCTCTTTTCTAGCCTGTCTCAACTTTTTTTGATTTTCATGAACAATGGGTTTACCCTCCTACCATGACACTGTTCCTTCCTCTGTTCTGCATGAATTCTAAATAGCACCTGATTCTAAGGGAGCCTGACACCCCAGCAGAGTCAAATCCAATTAGTGTTCCTATCACAGAGAGGATGTGGGCAAATTGGAAGCTACATATCCATATACTCCTTTGCTCCAATTATGAAGCAAAGAATGAGAGAGGGTGAGAAAATGAGTCTGGTGATACTTCTCCCCCCTCTTCCACCTTCCTCCTGCCTTTGATCCAATATCTCATGGATTTTCACTCTCGGGAGAGCTGAGCAGGCTACATACAGCTGTCATAAGGGCCCTTTTTTTCCCCTCTCCCACCTTTGTGCCCAGATTGCCCCAGGAATATAGACTAGATGTTCACTGCACTGTTTTTTATGAGACTGTTGCAGGGGACTGAACCTGCTGGCATTGATTCCTTGATCTTTTTTTCCCCACAGTGGTATAAGAAGCCAGATTATAATCTCTTCACTCCTTATATTCAGCATCGGAGGAAGAACCCAAATCAACCCTTTTATATTCTTCATCCTAAATTTATTTGGCAGCTCTGGGACATAATCCAGGAGAACACTAAAGAGAAGATTCAACCAAATCCTCCATCTTCTGGTTTCATAGGTAGGTGTATGTATAATAAGAGTGACTGGAAAAAAGCAATGAGTTCTGCTGACAGTTTTACTGACATAATGTATTCTTGTGGAAGAAGGACAGAAGCCAAATATATACTGTAGAGGTTCAAACGTTGTTCATTAACTTCTTTTGTCTGTCATGGTTTTTGTAGTATACGTTGTTACCAGTGTTATATTAATCTCTGGTTGTTGTTAGTGTCATATTAATCTCTACATAAAATGAATGCTAGCTTCTTAGTCAGCAAAGCTGTTTGTACATGAACCTGTGCTGATGTGGTTCTAGAAGAAATAAGTTCCTGGGGAATCCTTCCTAGAATTATAAATCTAGAGCTGATCAGGACTGTAAAGGTCAGCTTGTTCTACCTTATCATTTTATAGATAAGAAAACAAATGCCCAGAGAGGCGAAGTGACAGAGCCCCGGGACTGTTGGCCCTATGTCATTCAATCTTTTTGTCAGTGTCTTGAATAAAAGTATGTTTTTACCTTTTTAGATAATATGAATCTGGGATGGATAGCTAAGACTTTGAATGATCCAGTCAGAACCCAAACAGATATCAACCAGCTAGAACAATGAATCAGATCTAATATGATGAAATTTAATAGCAATAAAAAATCCTACACTTGGACCAAAGAACAGTTGTACAACTTGAGAATCGGAGTAGGGAGAGATTTGGCTAAAAAACTTTGTTAGGAAAATAATCCAGAGATGATAGTGAATGGCGGTTATGAATCAGTGGTGTGATGTTGGGGAAAAATTGTTGTTTTAAGTTTCACTAAGAGTCATAGCATCTATGATTAAGGAGCTATAAGACCACTCTACTAGCCCACATCTAAAGTACTGTGTTTTGTTCCAAGGATGGAAATTTAGGAAGGACATTGTTGTAGAGATAATTCTTTATCATGTGAATGCTGGACTAGCATGCTCCTGCAATATAATCTAATTCAGTTCAATTAAATGCTATCTGATAAACATCTACTCAATACTTATTATGTGTAAGACATTGGGATACAAAGACAACAAGGAACTCATCCTACCCCTTAGGAAATTTACATACTACTGAGGGGACCTAACAGGTACACAGAAAGCAACTAAAGGTGAAAAGATCAGGAAAGGTTTTGGGTAAGGAGCAAGGAGAAGGGAGAGAGATTTAGAGAAATGATTTTTGTATGCCTTGGATTAGAACGTACAAAGCTGTTGGATTGAAGTGTGGGGCTTTGGGATACAATAGTAATGTATTCTTTGATCTACAACTCAGGAAACAGTTTAGATATGAGCGCTTAATATTATTCTAAACATCACTATTCCCCTTAGAAATGGAAGTCTGACACTTTGTTTCTCAGTTACTCATGTGAAATTACCAAGTTCTTCATCTCTTGTTCATTTGGAGAGAAAAGATCTTATTCATTTAAGAGAGAACATATAATAGAGTTTGCCAGGAAAGAATATACAGAATGGGATAATGCAGAAGTAACATTATAGGATGTGACAGAAATTTAATAAAGCTTTCTTTAGAAAATGGCCTTTTTATGAATTCATATGACTAATATTGAATTAGAACAAAACAATTTAAAATGCAAAGGGAGACTGTCAGACATCCTTGTTATAAACCCATATACTCAATAGCCCTAGAAGACTTTCTCAGTATGTGAAGGATGAAAGAAAATGTTCCGTAATTTCAAAAGTACCACAGCCATTTGTGTCTTCAGTCCATTAGCTCTGGAACTACCTAGAGCATCCAGGACAACGTAGTAAACATTTGGGGACATATATTAAAAATTAAACAAGGTATCTTCCTTCTGAAGTACTTTACACAATAGTAGATTTATCTTTCAGGAAAGAAATGAAAAGACAAAGTGTCCCAATCCTCTACTATTTCCTGGTCTCCATTGCTAGTAAGATCATGGTGAGAGCTCACAGAATTTTTAAAATCATAGATTTAGAGATGGAATGTACTATGAACAACAGCTAGTCCAACCTTGTTTTTATGAAATATATCTACTGTTAATTGTATTTAAATGTGTCATTGAATTATAAGACATAAATGATTCAAGTAAATTGCATTTAATACAACTCTTCCTTGACTTCTACACCTTTTGGATGCCTGCAGTGCCCTTTATAGACCTAGTCATAAAGAAAGGACTTTATAAATGATTTGCGTTCTTGACTATTGCTCCTATTTTGCATCTCATTCTATCTCTACTTACCCAGGACAGGGGGGAGGAAGGGGTACAGACTCTGTGTTTGAGGAAATTATTTCAAACCAACTCTGCTACTGTTATGATTTGTCAATTCATCTCCCGTCCTCATGTTATTTTAAAATAACATTAATTAGATACTTAGTATATTTTGAAAGGAAAAAAATAAAACTCTGCTCCACTTAGACACTGAGAGAAAACTCATAGAATCTTAAGTTTAGAGTTGGAAGAGACCCTTTAATGCAATCTGTTGATTTTGCAGATGAGAAGAAAGACCCAAGAAGTGACTTGCCTAAGGTCACACAGATAGCAAGAGGGCAGCCAGGTGCTGCAGTGGATAGAGTACCAGTGCAGGAATCAGGTGAGTTCAAATCTCACCTCAGACTCACTAGCTATGTGACCTTGGGCAAGTCACTTAACCCCAGTTGCCTCATCTTGGGTCATCTCCAGTCATCCTGATGAATATCTGGCCACTGGATTCAGATGGCTCTGGAGGAGAAGTGAGGCCGGTGACCTGCACAGCCCTCTTATGCTAAAAACAAAATGCAAGTCATGTCATTATTTCTCTGATGGCATGGTCTTCTTTGGCAATGAAGGATGAAAACACACAAGAAGCAAATGTACTTCTTGACATATTTTGAAAGGGGATTTAAATTCACTTAACTTTAGAACTCATGATCAAGTAGATGGTCAAGGCAAAAAACATAGAACAACATCTCTTCCCATATCCCCTTCCATGTTCTCTTGATATTGTTTTGAAATTACTGATAAATTTTGTTTATATGCCCCTTTAATTTCTTTTTAAATTTTATTTTTTACAATAACTTTTTTAATGTTCAGTTATCTGAATTTGACAAATACAAACAAACATAAGTATTTCCTTATACAAAGAGAACATAAAAGGCAATTTCAAGTGAAACCACAAATCTCCACTAGGTACAGCCTATTTTATTGTTAAAATATTTTATAAATTCAGCACATTAAGTCTCAGTTCTGTTCTGCTTCTCCATGTCTTCCTCCAAATTTCCCTACCATTTTTTCTGCTCATTCTTTAGATGATTCATTGACATTTTTTCTTTTCTTCATTTGGTTATTGCTATCACTGGTCTTCAGTTCCTACTCCCATTCCCTGTTTTCTTATGTTTTAAAGGCTCCCCCTTGTTAAAAATGAACAAATCCACACATTGGCCATATCCTACAATGTATGTCTCATTCTGTATTTCTACTCCATCTCTTTCCCAAGAGATGAAAGTCTGCTTTGCCATTGGTCTTCTGGAGTTATATTTGTTGATTGCATTAATCAGAATTCTTAAGTCTTTCAAAATTGTTTTTCTTTACAATGTTGTAATTACTGTTTAAATTGTTCTCTTGGTTCTGTATACTTCCATCTGCATAAGTTCATAAAAGTCTTCCCAAGTTTTTCTGATGTCATTCCTTTATTTCTTACTGAGCAAAATAATTTTCCATTATATTCATAGTCTGTAATTTGTTCAGCTGTTTCTTTACTGATGGATGCCATCTAGCTTCTAATTTCTGTTGTGAAATGCTACTAATATTTTTATATTTCAGGTCTTTCCTCTCTTTCTTTGATTTTTTAGGGCACATATCTAGGGTAATATTGCTGAGTGAAAGAGAGTGATAGCCCAGTGACCTTTTTGGGCAGAATGCCAAATTGCTTCCCTGAAATTAGGTTTTTTTTTTCTCTCAGCTTTGCCAAAATAATTGGAATGAAGTAGGAACTCAGAGCTATTTTAATTTTAATTTTTCTCATTCTTTGTGATTTAGATCATTTATTCATATGGTAATTGATAGCTTGTTATTTTCTTTTGAAAACTGCCTCTTTACATCTTGGACCATAAATATATTGGAGAATGGCTAATCATCATTTCCAAATGCATTTCCCTCTCTCTCCTAGAGAGCCAACCATTATAACAAAGGACAAAAAAAGAGAGAGGGAGAAAAGACAGTTCAGCAAAACTTACCAATATATTAATAGAATTTGAGAGTGTATACAATGTCCCATGCCCATAGTCATTCCCTTCTACAAGGAAGGGAGGGAGGTACATTTTCTCTGTTATTCTTTTAGGCCATTCACTTGATTTTCACGAGCAGAGACAATGAAACTCTAAAGTGATTCCTTTAATCTCTTTTTTAGTTAAATGAGAATACATCACATTATAATCAACCTATGCTTAAGAAATCATACCACCAAGAAGCTGTGCTCTTTTGTGACCTTATTCATCCTTTTCCTTTCCCTGTATTGTCTTAAAATAAGGGCCAACTTTTTTAACTGAAAGTTTTCCTTTGTACTGACCCTTCCGAGTTCAGTCAAGTCCATTGCTTTCCAAGTCAATACTGAATCATCTTTCTGTTTTTCCTCTCAGAAATTATTTGTTGAAGTTATAGTTCATTCATTTTGAATATCCTTTTCAACTCTTATTTCAGTTTCTATTACCCTTTTCCTCTTCCTCAAAAATATACTTAAAAATAGATGGAACTCATTGTTCAATTTATCTGATGTCCTTCTCTGGAAAATAACCTATGTTTTCCTACATCTCAATTTATTTGACATCAAAAATGAAAATAAATCAATATGTGTCTTTCTTCTGTTACAAAAAAGAATCCCACAAATGTCCCTTCTGTGTTCTGAGGTCATGCTGAAAAAGATATTGACTTTTTGTCATTCAATGTCCTTATTTTCAAGACACCCTTAGTGCCAAAGTCAGTTACTGAGCAAGACTCAAGCAAAAGGCCTTTTAGACAGATTAGTGTGCTTCAGAGGCTTCATCCTCTAAACTTTTTGCTCTAGTTAGTGTCTGAAGAAGATTCTTATCTTTAGAAATGAGGGCTATGGTAATTTTCTTTGGGCTTTGCTTCTCATAATTAATACAAGGTTCAGGCTTATAGTAAGTCACTGTGAGCAAATTTCTTTCTAATTGTACGTGCATGCCTGTATGAGATAACTTATGAAATGTGAGTCTATTTATCTTTTCTAATACAGTACAAGAAGAACACTTCAGCCTTCCACACATCTTTGGCTCAAATTAGGTTTTTGTTCATTCGTCTGTGTCTCCATTATATAGTCAGTTTTTGACTTACAAATTATGCTTCCTCCTGAATGTTGCTTCATATATCAGTTGTTTGGAATTTGGAAAAATATTTCCCATCAAAGTAATGCTATAAGTTATGACTAGATTCATAAGTAATTCCAAAAAAACAATATATTATGTGCTAATAATTATCATAATAATCTGAGTTGTTCTGGAATTTGGGGCCATGGAATCATGAGGAAGAGGAGGGAAGTGGCTCCTGGAAAAGAAAATCTTTTCAGCATCCTGAGTAAAGGTGCAGTTCCCTACAAAATGTCAAAAAGGAAAAATATGTATTTAGCACTCTGTATACTGTGTCTTCCAAATTCTAACAGTCCCTTGTCAATTGACCCCTCTCTCAATTGTTCCCAAATGTCCATATTCATGTTACCTTGAAAATCTCTAATTCAATCCTCTTTTCCTCCCATTTTGTCTCTTTCAAATGTTATCCATAGATCTTTCCTTTACATACAAATTGCGTTACTTCGCTAGAATATAAGCTTCTTGAAGGACGGATTCATTTTTTGTCTCTCTATGAGCAGGATCTTGTACATTATAGACACCTAATAAATGTTTGTTGAATTGAATTGAAATTCAGTTAATTAAACTCAGATATCAGAAGGAAAGCAAAACAATCATTAAACTAAGGATTGTTTGAGTAATTGATATCCTTCATTTAATTACTACTACAGAAGTATTTATATTTTAGAAGAGTACAATTTCAGCCTTTGTAGCTTAGTGAAATGGGGAAAAGAAAGGAATTATGAGCTAAGTTGAGGGCTGGACTCTACCCCTCAGCCCCACACAAAGACACAGACAGGTTATCTACCTACTTTTCACATAGTAAACACTTAATAAATGCCTGTTGATTCCTTTTCACAGTTTAGCATCATGGAATATTAGATTCTAAAGGGTTCTTAAAATTATCCAAACTAACTTCCCAACCAATATAGGCATCACTTCAGTAAATATACTTGGCAGGCAGTCCTTCAGCTTCTTCCATATCTTCACTTCTCAACACAGCGGTTGTGTAAAAGCTTCACTTGTTTTTTTAGAATTCCTTCTTCTACTCCTATCTTAACCACACTATCTACCTTTATATGAAAGATCACATCCATATTTTGCAGGTCTCCATATCTTTCAGAAAAGAGGGTTTGTAGCAAAGTAGGGCACAAATAAGGGTGAGCCAGTACCCTGCAAGTTTAATAGTTACTCATGAACTGGGAACCATTTTCATACACATACGCAGATGTATGTATATATATGTATATATATATGTGTGTGTGTGTGTATGCATTTCTGTATGTATACATACACACATATGTGTGTGTTAGAATTGTTCATCTTAGAGGATAACCAAAGGAAAAGATAATGAAATTTTAATTTCTTTTGTATAATACCAAACATAATGCCATAATGCCACATTGACCAAAGTATTTTTCTTCAAAAGAGTGAGCAAATGCTTTCAATATTTTTTTCTCTATAGTAGCATTTTTTACTTGAGACTATTTTGTCCCACTGGAATCAGACTAGGAAAGAAATAGTTTGTCTATAGAATTTGTATGGTGTCATCTAAAAAAAAAATGACTCATTATTTAAGCTTATTAAGAGTTGTTCCTTTGCTTAATATACTCTACTAGGCCTCTTTTTGGAATAACTCTTTTATTGATGACGAGATCTTTTCTCTTGTCATCCTTACTTGGGTCTCTTGTCCTTTGACTTTTTGGTGGCATAAGGTAATTTGTGTTGTATCTTTGCTTGAGGATAGAAAATAATTTATTTTAAAGCCCTTTTTTCTGATTAAATTTTGATACTCAAACCTTTCTTAAGAAGGAGACTAAATTGACTGTTGATTCAGTTTATCACTAACTACACTCCTTCAGTAAGTGATATAAATGAAACCAGCCCCACTAATTTATATATTTAAATATTAGGTTCATTCTACATAGTGTCTCCCCCATTATCTCCAATCTTGACTCTTTCCTATCAGTCAGTAAATCAATTAGCATTTATTAAGCACTTACCATGCACTGTGCATTATACTGAGTGCTAGCAACATAAAGAAAAAGCTAAAACAGATCTGGCTCTCAAGGAACTTATATTTTAATGGGGGAGACAGCATGTATGTACTAGGCAATGCAAAATATAAACCAAGTAGATAGAAGCTATTTTTAATGGGGAAAGCATTACCAGCTAGGGGAAAGGTCTCCTGCAGATGGTAGATTGAAGTGAATTTTGGAGGAAGTCAAGGATTCTAAGAGATGGAAATGAGGAGAGAGAATATTCTGACTAGAGGGTAGAGTTATTTCATATAGGTCATATGAAATTATCTTCAAGAATAGATCTTCATTCTTAGGTATATGGAATTGAAAATGGTTTCACATAATAGTTCTAGAATTCAGAGATGCTGTGAAATCCTCTAAGAAGGTACCACATTCTCTAGGATTAGTGCTCAGTCTGTCCTCAAATTACATTATTTTTATGATTCATTAATCATATTATTCATCTGTTTTTACATGTATATGTGTGTGTGTGTGTGTGTGTGTGAACAGACAGGTAGGTAGGTAGATAGATATTATTTGCTGGTGAAACTATAAGGCCCTTGTGGGCAAGGACGGGTATATATTCATTTTGCTTTGTCTGTAGATGGTTGCTGAATATTAAACCTTAATGTCATTTAATAGTCAGAAGAATACATATTTAAAAATGCAAGCCATGTGATTTTATCTTTCCACTTTATTCCACATTATGGATTTTAATATTCCCATATATCACTTGAAACTCCAAACATTAAAACACTTTATAAGCCACTTAACATTTATATTTGTAGTTTTACAAAATACATCATCATTACGATGACTTGGTTAAAAGCATTTTGCGTTGCGAGATAAGGGACAGATCCTGTATATGACTTGCTAAATTAACCTGAAGCTTTCTTTCAAAGGCCCTTGCTATATTAATGTATGATTCTATTATATATTGGGAGAGTTTTTAAAAAAATATTCTCTAACAGTTTTCGATGAACCAAGTTAAAGTTGCATAATCAATCCTCTTTTAATTATACATACTTTTGGGTAAAGACATCAACTTTTCTTAGTACTTTGCCCTTGAAGAAATTCTAAAACACAGCCCACCTCCTCTTCATTCTGTGTTTTTCAATGCTGTGTAAAATAGATAAGAGGAAGTAGTTCTTCCAAGGTATGATAGGATCATAGAATTTATAGCTGAAAGCAACCACAGAGGTCACTTAGTCTAACCTCCACTTTTTTACAGATGAGGAAATGAAAGTCCAGAGAGGTTAATTGTTTGTCCAAGGTCAAGCAGGTAGTAAGTGGCCAAACCAGAATATCAGCCTAGATCTTCATGCCTCTAAATCTAGAGCTTTTTCAATACATGACATTTATTAGGACAGAATTTTCTTTGAGCTTCAAGCACATCAAAGATAATTATAGCACTATAGATAATTATAGTGGACATCTCATTCAATCCACTCATTTCATAATAAGAACCTTAGACCCAGAGATGTTCAGTAATTTGCCCAAGGTCATATAGATGGTATAGTAAGTTACAGGATCAGGATCTGAACCCAAATCTTCTGTGTCTAATGCCAGAAATCTTTCTACCACCCTGTTCTTCCTTATACTGTATCAATCCCACTTATTCACACAAATATTTTGTGTTGTTCTTTTAGATACTCTCTATTTATTTCTAATTTGTCCTACCTAGGACGTGGGTTTGCTTCCTTCTTGCTTCCTTCCTTCCTTCCTAGATTGTAAGTTTGTTGATAGCAGGGACTATTTTTTTAGCCTTTCTTTGTATCTCCCACACTTCTCACTGTGCCTGGCAGATGGCAGTAGACTTGATTTGAGAACATTTCTGGATATTTATATTATGTTTGAATTTATATCTATAATATATATGACCAAAATATATAAATCATAGCATAGCAGATCACATATATTCAACACTTTTTTTCATAGCTTCAGATAACCCTTTAAATAATGTGCTGGCAGAAAGTGAGATAGCTTTACAACAGGAACAGACCTTTAAAATCACAGTTTAACTTGCTGGTTAAATAGCTAAGGTATTACAGTCTGTAGAAGTAACATGGTTCTATACAGTCTCAGTGAAATGGAGAACTGCTTTTCTTATAGTAAAGCCTCCAATTCAAAAGCCACAAATTCAGAATGCATAATCATTTTAACATGCTTTAAAAGGTTACTTTTGCCCCATTTTCTTAGGTGTTGAGGGAGCCTTCTCAAAATAATGTAAATTTATAAGCAAGATTGAAAAGAAATTCTTTAGACCCTTCTAGAATAAATTATTTTTACACATTTTAGAAGCAGTCATTTTCATATGTTGAATTAATATCTGATTAGCACCAGTCCTATCTGAACATTTTAAGCAGATCCCAAAGGAGCTCTCTGGCTTCCTGAAAGCAATTGTGTAATTCACTTATGATTACCCACCTCTTAGGCTGAATTAGCTTTAGTGATATTTGGACAGTTCAGGTCAAACAGTTTGCTGTAAATGTGTTAACAACTGATCTGAAAATGTTTGTATCAACCTGAATTGTCCAGATAATTGCCTCAGTTTTCCACTTCACTTTTTACAAGGGGACATAACCTCCTAGAAATATATTATATTTTAGTGTCTGTCTTTCTTGTACTATATGTAATCTCATGGTACATTTATTTCTTGTGTATGCATATATGTATATACGTGCATATGTCTGTATAAATATACTTATAGACTTCTATGTAAACATATATACTTACATTTGCATCTTGTACTATATATGAACATATACATGCACATACATCAGGTATTCTAAACATAGTTTAGTTCCTAGAAATTGTGTGTAAGTGCATCTGTTTGTGAATTTTAAGTGATCAATAAAAAGTTAAATAATAAGTCAAAGAAAATATTTTTAATGTCAGAAGGGAGCGAGATGTTTCAATCTTACCTTTTGAATTATCTTCCACTATTTTATATGCTTTTATAAAAGCATCTTTTATACTCATTGTAAAACACTTTATTATAAGTAGTCTAGATGCTTTTTTTTTAATTAGTCTGCTCAGAACAGGCATAATGCACTATTCACAAGATGCATTTTGGCAGATGAAATCCTCTTGAGTCATTAAAATTGCCCAGAAGAAATTAACACATTTCTTTCTTTCAGTAGAATCTCTAGTATGGATTCATTCATACAAATTGGCTGCATTAGAAACTTAACATTAATTTAATTCTATTTAAAGGTTTTCAACAGCTTGCCAAATCCCCAAAGCATGACTCTACCCTTTGGATCAATTTGAAACCATACCCAGAAACTTCTAAATTGTTCTATCTGCCAAAAGCCCTATTCGGCATTTAAAGTGCTTAGGCTTTTATCAATATTGAAAACTTCAGGAAACTAAACTTGATTACTTGGTAAACAAAAAATTTTTATAAAAGTTCATTAAAGACTATTTTTCTCCTTAATTGAATAGCACAGTACAAAATGGCATCCATTTTCGAAATCATGTAGGACCTACTGGGGAGAAGAGAGGAAAACATCATTTGCATATTCAGATTTTGGGGCCATGAATAGATATTGAACTGCTGTCTCTATCAAAAGCCTTCTGCTGGACAGATAGGAGAAAAATTATTCCATACCAGTCAATTCTTTCATTTTATATTTTTCTGCTTATTCATTACCTTATCATTGGTAATTCCTATACCACCCTATTAGGGATGAGTCTACATAGCAACTTTCCCCATAACACTTTCAATATGTGGTGGGTTGGCATAAGAAATTGTCACCAATCTGCAAGTGACTGTACTTCCATCAATCCCACCTCTAGGGGCATGGCTGTGCATGTTCACTACCTCTTCCAGAACTTTTAATTTTCATATTTATTTTGTATTTTTTTATTTTTTCATACTTTTTACATAACATTGACCTACATACATCATATATCCAAGTACTTAATGCGAAATTTTACAATAAGGTACTGTAAACACTCCATAAAATAAAAAGAAAAATTCAGACTTCTTATCCAACATGAAGTGAGGGCCAAAAAATTATACAGATTTTCCAAATAGGGGGGCACCATGCCAGAACCCCATAATCCACCACCACACAATGTGGAAGGAATAATTGTAGTTTATGATATTTACAGATGACAAAATTTAAGTCTGTTGAAGTTCTTCATTTTCATAACACTGAGATAAAGACAAAGGTTGTATATTTTGTCATCAGCCTGTTTTTGATATTTTTTTCTCTAAAGTATGATGTTTTTAAAGGCAGTGTTCTCCAGAAAACCCATCCCTGACTTTAACTTAAAAATATAACTTTTCTAATGCCTCTTACACTCCTCACTATACTCCATATGTCAAATCTCAGTGGTAAAGTATAATTTTTAGATGTTTATGAAGCATTTTAGTTTCATTTTCATCTCTGGATTTCCATGTGATTGCTAAATATTCATAATTTCTTTCCATAAACATAAATTCATTTGGTAGTAAATATTCCTACTACCTTCTTTCAATATGACAGGGCCTATCCAAAGCAAATTTATTTTCTCCAAAAAACATGGAATTTCTTCAAGTTTCTGTCCCCACTCGCAAAAAAGTAATTCAGGGTTATAGCGATAGAAGGGATTTCAAAGGACCTACATTATCCATCTCCCTTATTGTACATACAGATAAGGAAAATGTGACATCCAAGGAATTTAAATGACTTGGCCAACATCACCCAGGTAGTAAATGACATAACTAGGATTTGACCTTTGATCCTCTGATTTCAAATGTAGTTTTTGTTCCCCTGCACCTGTACCACGCTACCTCCAACACTGAATTTGCAAGTCTGAAGTAAAACAATACAATCAGCCCTAGTTCCAAAACTTTCTTCTATAAGTCACAATGCCAAGTATGAGAAAAATACATTTTAGAATAAGTCTTGTTATTGTCTCATCATTTCAATCATGTTTTCATGACCACATTTGGGGTTTTCTTAGCAAAGATACTGGCTTGGTTTGCTATTTTTTTCTCCTGCTCATTTTACAGATGAGAAAACTGAGGCAAACAAGGTTAAGTGACTTCCCCAGGGTCCCACAACTAGTTAAGTGTCTGAGGCCAGATTTGAACTGAGGAAGATGAGCCTCCCCAACTTCAGGCCCAATACTCTATCCACTGAATCACCTAGCTGCTCAGACTAAGTCTACCCAATCAATTTTGTGTCTTAATGGTTTGTAGCTGGTCCAAAGTTCACCTTAAGTGAGATTTTTAGTTTGACTTTTTTCCTCCTATGCATAATATCTAGCAGATGGTGTGAGACAATCTGTAAATAATTCTCTCATAGTATCATCTGTCTTGAATCATACATAGCACTAGTTCCAAAATTCCTTTAATTTACTATCATGCTTATATTAGGTGAGACCAAGTGGAGTGGTGGATAAAGAGCTGATCTTAGAACCAGGAAAACCTAAGTCCATATCCTTCTTTTGATACATACCCGCCATGTGAACCTGGGTAAGCCATTTGACTTCTCATTATCCCCCAGCAACTCTCTATGGCTGTAAGTTGCAGGCTAGTTGCTAAAAACTGTACTAGTAAAGGGAGTTTTCCCACTGAATTTCTTGCATTGAAAAAAAGAAAACTCACATCTGACAAACAAAACAATTCCCTTTTACTAAGCAAAAGACAGGTTGATATTTCTTCACAGGCCCTCCGGAAAAAAAAAATTGCTCAGGGTTCTCAATGAGACCACCTTCTCCCCTCACTTGTCAATGATTGCTTCCGTGACGGGCCCACCTGGAAGAGGTATGATGGTTAATTTCAGTTTGTGCAACTCAGCATTGCCTCCTGTGTTAATAGTCAAATCACCATGTTCCATTAAGCAGAATTCTAACAGAAAAAATTAGGAAACCCCATGCTTCTTTGGGCCATTGCCACTTATTTTGACCTTTGTCTTGCCACAAAACTCCAACCGTTCTGGAGGAAAGAGTGAGGCTAAGGACTTTGCACAGCTCGACCTCACTGAAATCCAATTCTTGCTCAAGTCAAGACATCGCCTCCACGATGTCATTGGTCATCTTCAAAAATGAAAGACAAACAAGAACAGTAACTTCTTTAGAGACAAAATTTCACCTGTTCATCACAGGGGTAAACTCGTCATCACTAACGAACAAAAATACTTGTATTTTTCAGTGATCTTTTAACCAAAAGAACAAAAAGCAAAGCAACCTTTTCAAGTTGAGAGAACAGCATGTGGGTTATCAATACTGTCCATATGAATTGAGACTTTGAATGAAACAAGAAAAATAAGTTATTCAGACAAAGGAGTCTCCTCCATCTTCTCTGGTGGGTGTCCTGAGGGTGGGGCCACATTGGACTCTGGGCTTAGGAGGCACAGCTGCTTTTTGCCGACTTCAGGAAGGTCTTGAATGGTACATGGAACTTCCTTGTCCTTTCTTTGGCCCAGTTGAATCACTGTCACCTTAGAAGGGCACAATGAAGCATCAGAGGCAGACGAAGCAGGTTGGCAATGGAAGAGGATGAGGAAACACTTGTAAAACTGAAAGGAGAAGAAAAAAAACACTGACAGATATAGGAAAAGATGAAATACATGATTTGAACTGCTGCACTCTCTTTTATAATTCAATTCAGTGCATATTAATTAGATGCCTGCCATGTGCCAGACTCTGTACTAGGTCCTGTGGATGAAAGCAAAAACAAAACACGTGCCCCAAAGAACTTGTGTTCTTCGTTGGAAACAGCACGTACCTGCTAAGGATGCAAAAAGCTAATACAAAGGAATTTCTAGCAGGGAGGGTGCTAGAAACTTGTTCTGGGAAGGGGCCAAGGAATAAGAAAAGACTTCCTAAAGGAAGAGCAGGATTGTACGAGGCAGAGAGGAAGAGGGACTCATTCTAGGCATGGAGCATAGAGATAGCAGATGGAATTTCATACATAGGAAGTAACAAGTCAGACAACCCAGAAAGGTAGATTGGAATTAGATTGTCAAGCTCTGTTAAAACCAAATGGAAATTTGTATTTTATCCTGGAGGCAATAGGGATTCACTGGACCTTCTTGAGCAAGGGAGTGATATGGTTAGATTCATGCTTTAGGAATATCAAATTGCCAGCTATTTAGAAGATGAATTGGGGAGAGAAGAGAATGAATCCAGAGCGACCAATGAGAAGGCTATTACAACAGTCTAGACAAAAGGTGATGAGGATCTGAACCAGAGTGGTGGTCATGTGAGTGACAGAAAGATAAATGGGAACTACCCTGCGGAGGTGGAATCAATAGCCATGTCTTAATCTTAGCTATAACACGATTTGTCTTGGGTCTAAGATTCCCGTTGACTAGCATGGACCTCTCCACCTAGTATTTAATAGTAGAAGCATACACCAGCTGTGTTTAAATCACATACTAGAAGTAATCATTGTGATAGTATTGAGGTGATGAAGTACTATTGAGGGTTGTACAGTGGAAAGACCAATGCCCTGAATTTAAATCCTGCCTCTGTTGCTTAATACCTGTGTGAACTTAATTCCTCCAATCTTATGTTACTTTATCTGTGCTATTAGGAGACTGGACTAGATGAAGTATGAGGTGCCTTCCAGTTCTTTATTCTTTATTATATAAATATGGATATCTTTTTATGATCCTAAGGTCACTTTCCTTCTATGGGCACCATTTTCCTCATTTGTAACATGAGGCGTTTGCAGCAGATGACTTCTGAGGTCCTATACAACTCTAAATCTCAGATTCTATTAGGCAATTCATCTTTCTAGACCTCAGTTTCCTCAACTGTAAAATGAAGAGATGGGAGCAAATGATCTCTTAGGTTCCTTCCAGCTCTCAACCTCTGATCGCCGGAAAGGATTTCTTGCCAATCTTAAAATCCTTACCAACCCAAGCACCCCTAAATAAAAATGGATCTGATTTTTTTCTTTCCCTTTCAGGAATACTTATCATGATGTCTCTGTGCAGAGAAGTGCACGTCTATGAATATATTCCATCTGTACGACAAACTGACCTCTGCCACTATCATGAACTATACTATGATGCAGCCTGCACTCTGGGGGCCTACCATCCCCTCCTCTATGAGAAGCTCCTGGTACAGAGGATGAACCAAGGCATCCGGGATGACCTGTATCGAAAGGGGAAAGTGATCCTACCAGGGTTTAGAGCTATCAGCTGCCCTGCACCTGATTAGTTTCCAAATTCTTAAAAAGAAAGAAAAAGAGAAAGGAAGGAAGGAGGGAAGGAAAGAAGGAAGGAAAGAAGGAAAATAAAGGAGAAAAGAAAGAATAAAAAAAGATTTGCCAGAAATGATGTGCAATAAGGTACTACTGTTGTACTCTACACAACAAAAGAATACTTGAAGATATATTTTAGACCAATATAGTCTTGAGTCTTTAAACTGTAATTTAGAAGTAGGCATGAGGAATCTTCCCTTCCTAAGCCATTGAATATTTATTACTGCTTTGCAAATAGTTAAAGAAATATATTAACAGTAAAGCTTAGGTCAAGAAAGGTACAAAATGGTGTAGCTAGAAAGAAAAATCAATGTATTTCTGTGGGTGTAACATGTCAGAAAATGTTTTCTTTCCCAAAACTTTCCCAAACCACACATGCTCATTTTTAGGTTCATTTCAATCATATAGTTTTAAAATATAACTGTATTGGGAAATGGTTATACACAGAAATTAATATGATGTGAGACTTTTTAATATCATCAGTGGGGTTGCTTCCTCCAGTCATACAGATGCACACCTCATCCTGTGTTATTCTTATCCATTCTTTAAAAAAAATTCTCCTTAGAGGATATATCCCTCTCTGGAGACCTTTATCATAATTTTTTTCTTTTTGCTTTATTTTTAGCATCTTGTGAATGACAGCAAATGATTTTTGTTCTCCAGGTAGCTCACCTTTTTTCCCAGTCCTGGGTAATCTTTTATGTCATTTATTTAATACAATTCATCATTAGGAACATTCTGTAACCTACATATATTCATGCCATGTTTTCAATTGCTTTTTGGTTTGTTGGTAATTTTCATTTTCCATAACATACATGCATTCCTTGGTGACTATTACTGGAAGAATATTGATCTTTAAGAAATAGGCTTGTGCAAGTGGCAAGCAGTTTGGGATCCATTAGAGAATGTCTAATTTCTCAAATGCAAGCCAGCTTAATCTCTTCCTAATATACGCATTAATGTTCGTCTTAACACAATTCTACCACTGCCACTCATAAATGATCACAATGTCTTATGCATATAAACCTCAAGGAAACACAACACAGTTTTTCCATACATGCTTCCCCTTCTTTCTCCACCCTCCTCCCTCCAAAAAAGTCCTAGCTCTTTTTTACCAATTATTTAATTCTCATTTAAGCAGATTTTTTCCCTTTAACTAGCAGAAGTAGTCATGTGTTATGTCAGGCATTCTCATGCCTCTACTAATCTCTGGTCCCTTTTATTACCCAGTTTTTTTTTTTTGCTCTATGGCTATGTAGTTGAATCTCTAAAACCAAGTAAAGTAAACCTCAAAAAATATGAAATAAGGCAGGTCTCCAAAGCAACTTCTGTGCAAGAAAAAGTTAATATCCACTTTACTGTATGGAGTTTATTTTATTGCAATATTTTCTTAAAGGAACAGGGGAAATATCAAAGAATAAAATGTAGAAAAACCTACTGGTATCTAAATATGATTGAGTTACATAGGGAAGTTGCTTCACTCAGACATATAAGTCTTAACTGCTATAACCAAGGTTCTGCTCTATAGCTCATTTGCAGTGAGGTTTCTACGCTGACAATTATATTCAGGCAAACGAGTGAAGAAGGCAATATTTGCTTTATTTCTTCACTTGGGCTGATAACCTCTGAGTCTGACCTATCTGTTGCGTAGAGGGACTGTAGTGCAGAGCAACTGTACCATTTGCAAATAAAGACTGTTCTCCACCTTAGTACTTAAAGTTCTCACCAGATTTTTGCCAGTCATTCCATGCTCCTAGCCAGCCTCTTGTGACTTTCAACTGACTTCTTCTACAGGCTAATGTTAGGGAAGCCAGACTCAGTTAGAGTGGACACATTTTATTTCAACAACATGACAGAGCCATTGAGTCAAATCTGAAACAGTAAGAATACATTGTTCTTCCACAACAAAACAAATTCTTCAATTTGAACAGGGAAATTTCCATCTAATGTGTTAGTAATTTGTTTTGGGGATTCCCTTGCCACCCCACCCCCCCCTTCAAATGTGATCACCATTAAAGAACAGTTTTGTGTAATTATAGGAGTTCTGGTCTTGGAATGAGGAGGAATTTGTTTACAAATTCCATCTCCATTATTTACAGTTGCTCGACCTAAGACAAACACTTCAGTCTAATAAACCATAAATTGGAAGTATTAATAAAATAAGTAGCTACCTCAGGGTATGCTCAGATAAGTTGATTGTACAAGGCTCTGCAAAACTTTAAAGTGATTAGATCAATGTTGTATATTAACATAACATAGAAAAAGATGATACATTTCACTTATGAAATAGCTACATCAGTTTTATCAGGCAAATTGAAAGTCATTTGGGTAATACACCTTAAATAGCCTTATCCATTTGATACTCTCATGTATCTGAAAGTCATCCCTCAGATTTCACCTTAGCAGTCGTAGTAATTAGTTTAATTAAAAGCATTCTGTTGGACAAGTGTCTGAGTGTCAGGTGAGTTGGTAGAAAGTGTTCAGACCTTTTATGGGATTGATTTGTCTGTAGTATATCATAACTAAATTCAGCAAAAAGGATGATTAATGAAAATATCTCTTTGCTTAGATAAGTTATTCAGCAGAAAGCTAGCCGAGTAACAGACTACTACCCCTGTCATTTACGAATTGCCTTTAATAAAATTTAAACCAACAAGTTTTGGGTCAGGGAGAGTTTTGGCCTGAGGCCATTGAGATTGAGGCTAGTAGGAAAATCTGCTAGGATGGATTTTTTAAAAATTGATTTAAGCATAAGTACAATGGACTCATTTTGCACAGAGATAGAACCATGGAGGTTCAGTGAACATAGTGGACACGCTAATCTAAGTGATAGGCTGCAGTTCCAGAGTGAAGGTGATTTGTTTTGTTTTGTTTGGGCCATTTGGCTTTCTTACATGTTCCTCTGTTAAATTAATCTCACTGGTTTTGCCTTCTTACATTGCGTTGCTCCTGGATTCTTATGGACATTTGTTTTTTGCCTAGTGCTATCATTTTATTAGTCTTGGGACCTTCTGGTTTGGAACTTTTTTCCAGTAGTGCAAACCAACAACTCTATATAGCTTGAAGACTTAGAGAGTCACCTGTGGGCTTGCCCATGTCTCCTGCCTAGTATATGTCAGAGACAGGACTTGAATCCAAGTTGTGACTAGCCTCTAAATCACTATGCTACATTGCCTTAGTACAGTGCCTGGCACATGATAGGGGCAAGTGCTTGTTGACTTGCCTCTTTTGGGCATCATGATTACTAGGACAAACATTTCATCAAGAAGAATTTGACTGTTTAGATCAAATTCACATTCATAAGCCCCAAAGAGAACTCAGAAGTGTCACTTAATCTTAACACTTTTTAAATTAATTCTTCTTTAAAATTATCTTCTAAGTCATTGAAAAAAGGAAGAAAAAACACTTTGCAATATAATAAAGCATTTTAATGTGAAATATTAGAGTTTCAGAACATTTTGATTTTAAAAACAGTTAGGAACCAATCTTTGTTGACCGTTCCCAAAATATCCTGTGTATTTCAGTAGGGATTTGGCTGAATGTGCTCGGATTTCAATCGTTAAATCATTCAGGTCTCCAATGTATAGCCAAGTATGTCTGCAATAAACATAATGAGTAACTCTAGCATTACCCAGACTGGCAATTCTCCTTGTCTTTGCCACATGTTGAAGAAATCCATTTAGTACTTTTAATGAAAAGTTGCACAATATGGTCTTTCTACGTAAAGATGGCCATGGGTACATAGTACTTATTTAATTCTTCTCTGGCACTGGCTCCCATGTTCCTTCCCATTCAAGAAAGGAAGCTGAGCCAGATCCCGTAATACTTTAATACTTTGCAGTTTGTTTCCACTAAACAGCATACACTAGTCACACTAGCCAGACCTAGAAGAGAAATTGTAAAATTGTTGGCAATGTGGCTCCAGTTTATTTAACAAAAGCAGCATTCCCTTTCCCCATAATGAGCACTAATACAGAAAAAAAAATGTACACATCTTCTTTACAATATTAACCTAAGACTTCAATGAAAACAATGTCCTAGGCCATATTAAATAGGAGTTGAATGTTAATTTCAGGAGTTAAGTGAAAACCAAGTAGGTCAAAGTGTGACCACATAGCAGGAATACCCTCCTTGCCTTACGATATCTAAATTATCCCGATAGTTCAAGGGTTCTTAACCTTTTCTTATGTCATGAACCCCTTTTGCAGCCTGATGAAAAGCCTACAGTCCCCTTTTCAGAATAATGTTTTTAAATACATGAAACAAATAAAATACATAGCACTAAAAAGGAAACCAAAGGTTAATGAAAATGAAGAAATATGTTTTTCCCCATCCAAGTTCACACACCCCAGTTTAAGTAACCTTGCTTTAAAAATAATAGAAAAGAAGGTCAATTAGAGTTTCAAGATACAATTTAGTTGAGCAGTGTCTATTAATTTCATCAATTTGGCAAAACACAAAAGTATTTCTTATAATGTCAGCTAGATGGCACAATCGATATAGTGTGCCAGGCCTGGAGTCAGCAAAACACATCTTCCTGAATTCAAATCTAGCCTCAGACACTTACTATCTGTGTGACCTTGGGCAAGTCACTTGACCCTCTTTGCCTCAGTTTCCTCATCTATAAAATGAACTGGAGAAGGAAATAGCAGACCACTCCAGTATCTTTACCAAGAAAATCTAAATGGAGACAGAAAGGGTCAGGCACAACTGAAACAACTGAATAGCAACTGTTCTAATATTCTAACAATCTGACTAATATTTGAGATGCTCCTCATGTTCAATATTTGCTCACCATTTATACTTCGCTGTTATCACTCTTACCACCCAAAAGACTTTGTAAATTCGGATTGTCCTAGCGATGGTTCTTTGCAGCCAAATCATCTAGCCAAACTTTTTGGATTACAGCCCTTCCAAAAACAGAAAACCAAACTCTCATAGAGTTAAGTAAACGAACCCTCAGTGTTTTTTTTAATGTAATGGGTTTCAACAAAATCTAATTTTCTCACTGGCACACTGCTTCTTTTCAATGCCATTCATGCCAATAAATAAAAAAATTACTTCCCTTACACATCAAGGAAGTATTTTGCTATAGCAGATTTCCTTCTTCTATTAAAATGCCCTCTTTTCATTTGACATCATGCGTAAGCATGGGCAGCAAAAACAAATGTTTAATGTAAAATGTAAGGAAGGTTAGATAGTAATCTTATGTAGACTGATCCATTAAGCAAGCTCTTGAATTATATAGAATTTGAAACATTGCTTTGTGATGAGCCTCCATTTGGATACGCTTATTGAAGAATTTATGTATGCTACACATAATGTAGTTCCATAAAAAACTCACATTACTTTCAAAAATTTCATATGGATTTCACATACGACAAATGTACAAAGCCCCCTGGTTTACATACAAAGCAAATTCTTGGTGTTTCCATTTTGACTGCAGTACAGAAACTATAAGATTGAAATGAGGAGAGGGATAGGTAAACATGTATGCATATGTATTGGTCTGAACCTGTGATTTGAGTTGCTTGGAGTACTCAGAGAGTATGGTCTCCCAGAGACTTAGTGTCAGAAGTAGGACTCAAACTCAGATCTTTTTTACTTTTAGACTGCTGCTTTGCCAAGTTGCCTCCTGCCTTTGATCTATTAGTTCAGATTGCTTAAGTGAAATTCTTATTTTCTGATATTTGTGGATGGTTTCCTGATGGTTGCATGATTAATCAAGGCAGCTATATTGAGTAAATAATGTGCCAGAGCTGGTATGTGTTTTCTATATTCTGCATGTTTCCATTGTGAAGTCATGCAGGTTTTCTAATATTGCCATTCGAGCATTAGCCTATAGGTAAATGAAGGTATTTTTCTGTAAGTTCAAGAAGATAAAGTCTCCTAATTATTTTGTCAACTGTGTCAAACCTTTTAATAAAAAAAACAGTCTGACACATACCTCTTTAGACTTTGGTTGGTGAGATCTAAATATCACCTTGGATATTTCTGTCATTCTATAAAAATGTGAATGTAGATATAGTTGTATGACTGTGTACACACATATCTACACACTTCTTATATTGCCTTCTTTTCTCTTCCATAGATCTACTTCTGAAATCCTTTTACACTAAGAATTTCCATTCGCACTGATTCCAGTTTCAAAAAAAATCAAATAATAATTGTCATTCATTTGTTGGAGTTTTTTTGAAGGGGGGAGGGAGAAGTGATATGAATTTTGGTGATGATAGAGCAATCTTGATAGAAACATTTCAACAACAGCTTTAAAGTGTATAATTAGTATTTAAATGCTAACCAGTGTAGCGTTTAAATGCCTTGTCAGACATGAGGTTACCCTATTTTAATCCTTAAAATAGGATGCCTTTTTGTAGGCTAATGGGAGGGAATGTATATTGGTTACATGAAAAAAAAATTATCTTTACTGATGTCAGTTCAAACAAAAAAAGGTTCCTGACAGGTTGGTTGTATAAAAACTTTTCATCCATTACTACATCTCACATCTTGTTTTGTTCTAGATAGCACATCAATTCTTCAGATAGAAGCCAGTGTACTTTTTTAACAGCTTTGAGGGTTTTTTTGTATGATGATTTTTTAAATGAAATGTGTACTCTCCAAACTAATTAAAGCTTGAGGTTTTCCAAGAGTCACATTTTAACAGTGTTTGTATACATTTTAACTCTTTGATATTTTCTATTTTGGTTTTGTATATTTTTAAGTATGCACAGTGTACAGATTTTTTCTTGTAAATAAAACATGTTTTCATTTGTCTAGGAGTACAGATCTCTTTTTTAATTTGTGGTGCCAAATATATATGTTAATGCAGCAACAACATAAGAGTTGCCCCCCAAGAAAAGGTTTTTTATCTATTCACCCTAAAATGTCTTGATTAGAGGGAGGCAAAAAACAAAGAAAAGTTAATTCTTGGAGAATCCTTAGCAGCCGCACCTTCAAGGAGTAGAGAGACAATAGGAAATGTAGAAAGGTATTGGACTAGGTCAAGACTGAAACCATTTTTTTGGAAATAGTCAATGTAGAAATTACTTTTACTTGACTATACGTAATTGTCAAAGTGTTTTTTTTTCTTGCTTTCTCATTGAGGAGTAGACGGTAGGGGGAAAGATTGAACTTAAAGTAAAATTGAATTAAGAGAAAGAGAAATCAGAGAAGTTGGCTTCATTCCAAGAGTTCTTTGGAAGATATTAAAGCTTTAAGTAGCATATGAAGAAAAATTTACATGGATCTAACCCTCATCCTAAAATTCATGTAGTGAAAAACCTGAAACTGAATATCAAAATAGCTCATTGTTGAAGCTGAAATAAGAGACTTTTTTGTTTTAGTTTTTGGGTAGAGTAATTAACATGTGCAGGAGAGTCCTTGAAAGGCAAAATCCAGCAGGAAAAAGCTCTGGAAAATGGGAGGGGATAGTGGTGGAAAATGTTTTAACATACTTTTACTAGCCAAGAACCTAGACTAAGTTAGTTACAAATGGACTGCATTCCATACCAAATTATGAAGTTATTGTATTTGACTGAGTTTTATTAAGGTTTTGCAATGGAAATAAATCATAAGAGGGAAGACCACTGACATTCAAATGACCTAGAAACATTCCAAAAATCAAATGAGCCTTGCTATTTTAACATTTTGGGTGAGGAAAGTCCATTAATTAAACTCATATGGAAAAAAATTGTCATTCTTGTTTTCCAGGTTAGCATGTGAAATTCTTGGGGGACAGCCTTGAGAATTTTTGATATGATAACTTATGTGAACAGTTGGGGAATGCTAGGGACATAAATCATTCTTGACAGATGTGCTAAATTAGAGAACACTTCTGAAAACTTCAAGATATCTTTGGTTTTCTCCACCCCCCCCATATGACTGCATTTTTCAAGATAATTAAAATGAAGATGACCCAGTTCAACTCTCTGGGAGTGAGAGATGCCATAAGTGAAAAACACACTTCAACACTCACAATACCAAAAGATAGCTGATACGCCACTCTACAGGTGAATTCACTCTATAGGTGAATAACCTCTTTATCTCTGAGGATCACCAGAGGTGTTTAAGAGGTCTACAGGAACCACTGTCAGGCAGAAAGAGAGATGGAAGGGGGAAAGGCAACAAAAGGAGAATTGGCAAAAATGGAAGAAGCTTTTTCTAAAAAATGAAAATAGGCAAAGGAAATGATGTCCATGATACTTCTAGACCTCATACACCCTGATTTCTAGACATATCAAAACTTGATGAAGGTACCAAGTTCAAGAAACTCTCAATATCAGTATTTCTGGAATGAATGTACACATTGAGTTGGGCCAATGATAGTGTTTCAATGAGGATTTTTAAATCATTTTGTTAGCTGTTGTTTTACCAGGAGACATTACTTTTGATGAAAGGATCTAAATTCATTTGTATGAATTTTTGAATTCATGCTCTGGAATTCAGTCTACTTATAAAGCAAAGGTATAGGAAGACTAATATCAAAGAACTGAGAGCTGAAGAAACATGTTGGAAACAATCTAATTCAACTGTCTTGCTTTACAGATGAAACTGAGGTCCAGAGAAAAGCAACTTTTCCAAATCTCATGTGTTCTTGTAATACACACACACACGTCTTGTCCATAGGTATTAAGTCACAGTGACTACAGGCCACAGGATCATAGGTGCAGAGCTGGAAAGGACCTTAGAGGTGAGAGAGCTTTATTTTAGAGATGAAGAAACCAAGGGCAAGGCATTTTCAGTGACTAAAGTCATACATATGGTAAATGTCAAAGCCAGGATTTGAACCCAGAATCTATGACTCCAGAATTGGTCCCTTTCCCATAGCAACACACTTCCTCCTCTGACAGAATCCAGTTCTACTTCCATAACACTGTTGCCTCTCTAGCTGTTTTTCTCATTCGTTCTCATTCTTGCTTTGATATCACCTACTTTGAAATCTGCAGATGCCAAGACCAATTACTTATCTGATTTGAAGATAAACCCGAGTTAATTGGATCTGGTCAAATTTGACATATCACCTTCCACAAAATGGCTGCACCTCTTTCTCTTCAATATTTATTCTGCTCTGTTTTACCTTCCAATTCAGATTCCCCTTACTTTACTGGGGAGGACAATACAAGAACTCTGATCCTTTTATCATTCACTTAGCTCACTGGCAATGTTTCCCTATCCCTCTACCCTAACAAATATCTCAAGATTTTGTGGAACTAAAACCATAGGTCATAGATTTAGTGCTAGACATAACCTTGGGGTTTATCTATTTCAATTCCTTCATTTTAACAATGAGGAAACAGACTCAGGTAAGTTAAGGGATTTGCCAAAGTTTGTACAAGGGGGAGGCAGAACTAGGGTTTGCATTCTTTATGAGTTTTCCAGTCCAAAAATACCATTAGGGTCAAAGAGCATAATGGTAGGGGTAAAAACAAAATATTTTCAACAAAATTTGGATTATATAGAGGACTAAAAGTATTCTAAGCAAATTAATCTTTATCCATCTTCTTGTGTAAACAGCAAGGTTTATATCTTACTCAATTTTCAACTGTTTAAGCTTTCTTTGCATTTACTAAAAATACTGATTTTGTTCAGAAAAAAATTTCCTTTTAAAATTACTGTGTTAAAAAAAAAGAATTAGGGTTTGATCCCAGGTCCTCTGATTCCACATTGAGTGTTTTCCACAATAAGATACCACCAACTATGAAAAGTAGTTCCTCTTAAAAAATATCAGGGGAAATAATAGTAAGTCATACTTATATTTAAATATTTAAAGATCTACAATTTTGTCATCATAGGTAATTCCTCCAATGCAGATTCAAATCCCATTATTAATAATATCCTTGGTAACTCTCAGAACTTAAGAGAAAAATTATAGCCAAAAAAAAATTCACCATTGGACCACAGATTTAGAGCTTAAAGAGATTTTATCCAGATAGCTCATTTTACACATGAGAAAACTGAGGCCCAAAGAAGTGAAGTGGTTCACCTAAAATGATAAGGGCCAGATAGGACATAAAAGAAAGCACTCTCCCTAGGACATTCCTGGATACAATGACCCCAGTGTAGTAGAAGGAAAGAGAAATTACAGAACAAAGATTGGGACTCCAAAGCCAATAGCTTTTTCCACTCCCACTTTACCTCATTTTCAACCTTGTGACAAGGATCTCTCATTCGTCTTTGTAAATATATATATATATAGATAGAGAGAGAGAGAGAGAGAGAGAGAGAGAGAGACCTTTTTTGACCATTCTATAAAGTGTTGCACACACACAGATGTGTGTATATACGTATGTATACAAATTTCAGTTCAGTTCCAAATTCTTTCTCTCCCTCCAATCTCTCCCACACCCATTGAGAGGGCAAGAAATACTATACCCATATAAAGTCATACAAAACTAAGAAAAAAGAAAGAAAGAGAGGAAGAAGAAAACAGATAAGGAGGAAAAGAAAGAGAAAGAAAGAAAGAAAGAAAGAAAGAAAGAAAGAAAGAAAGAAAGAAAGAAAGAAGAAGAAAGAAAGAAAGAAAGAAAGAAAGGAAGGAAGGAAGGAAGGAAGGAAGGAAGGAAGGAAGGAAGGAAGAAAGAAAGAAAGAAAGAAAGAAAGAAAGAAAGAAAGAAAGAAAGAAAGAAAGAAAGAAAGAGAGAGAGAAGAAAAAAGAAAGAGAGAAAAAGAAAGAGAGAGGAAGGAAGGAAGAGAGAGGAAGGAAGGAAGGAAGAAAGAAAGGAAGGAAGGAAGAGAGAGGAAGAAAGAGAGAGAGAAAGAAAGAAAGAAGAAAGAAAGAAAGAAGAGAGAAAGGAAGAAAGAAAGAAAGAAAGAAAGAAAGAAAGAAAGAAAGAAAGAAAGAAAGAAAAAGAAAGGAAAGAAAGGAAAGAAAGAGAAAGAAGAAAGGGAGGGAAAGAAAAATGAGAGGAAAGGAAAGAAAAGAAGGGAGGGGAGAAGGAAGGAAATAAAGAAGAAAATTAAAGGAAAACATGCTTCACTTTGCATTCCAATCATCAGTTTTCCATCAGGATGTGGTTAGCAATCTGGATCATGAATCCTTTGGGATTGTGGTGGGGATCATTGCATTGACTACATTTACAAAGTCTTTCACAATTGATTATCTTTACAATATTGCTGTTACTATGTGGATCAGAGATTCCCAAACTTCTTTGACTTACTGCCCCCTTTAGAAGAAAATTACTTAGCACAGCCCTGGAAATCTACTTTCTTTAATCCATTAATATTTTTTTTCAAAAATTTGTGTAATTTCCATATATATATATATATTATATGCATGTACATAAATGCACCTTAAATTTAATCATTTATTTTACATTTTTGAATCTTTTCCTGCATTGAAATTTTGATGATGCAATATTGCATCCTGTAACCATATAGTATCATATTGTAAACAAGTCATTACATATACATATTCCTGCTGATGCAATCAGGACTTCTTGACCATATACGACACATTGCCTGACAACACTTGCTTGTTAAGACCTATCAGCAGACTTGACCACTGATTCATTATAACTTGCATTTTGTATGTTTCTTTGGAAAATAGCATAATCACTATGACTTTAACTCTGTTATACAACAGATGAGACATGTATGAACAGTTTTGCAAAATTTTCTTATCTTCTTTTCTTTCCTTATGCTTCTACCACTCCTCCATTTTTATTCAATGCTCCCCTCCCGATTGCACCGGAGGTTACTACTGCCCTCCTGGGTCATTCCAGGGGTGATATCAATTGAGAAATAAAGTTGTCTTGCCAATAATCAGAGGTGCATAAAAATGAAGTTTTGAAGATTACCCTTCTGGCTCTGCCCACTTCAGTTTGCATCAGCTCATATATGTCTTCCTAGCCTGTATTCTGAAACTATCACCTTCATCATATCTTATAACAATAATATTCTTTCACATTCATATACCATAAGTTGTTCAGTCACTCTTCAATTAATGTATATTACCTCAATTTCTAATTCTTTACCTCCACAAAAAGACCTGCTATAAATGTTTTTGTATGTAAGAGTCCTTTTCCTTTTTTTCTTTCAACTCCTTAAGATATGGATATAATAATAATAGCATTGCTGTGTCAAAAAGTATGCACAGTTTTGCAACCCTTTGGATTTGGTTCCAAATTGTTTTCCAGGATGGTTGAACAATTTCACAACTCCAACAATACTTATTTTCCCACATCCCCTCTAGCATTGGTGATTTTTCTTTTCCGTCATCTTAGCCAATCTGATGGAAATTTGCATTTCTCTAATTATTAGTGACTTAGAGTATTTTTTCTTATGACTGTTAATAGCTTTTATTTCTTCTTCTAAAAACTGCCTGTTCATATCCTTTGACCATTTATCAACTGAGGAATAATTCCCAACTGTTTTTTTTTTTATAAATTTGGCTCTGTTCTTCTAGTATTTAAGGAATGAGTCCCTTATTGGAAAAACTTAGTACTAAATTAGCCCTAGTTTCTTGCATTCTCAATTGTGACTACACTGATTTTATTTGTGCAAAAACTTTTAAATTTTACGTAATCAGAATTATATATTTAACTTCCAATGGACCTGTGTCTTGTTTAGTTGCTAACTCTTCCCTCTCCATTGATATGATAGGCAACTTCTATGTTCTCCTAGTTTATTTATTATATCACCTTTTTATATCTAAATCATGTACCCATTTACTGCTTATGTTGGTATATGGTATGAGATATTAGTCTATGCCTAGTTTCTTCCAAACTGCTTTCCAGTTTTCCCAACAGGTTTTGTCAGATATTGTATACTTTATCTGTTTCATTGATTAACCATTGTTTTTCATCCGGTATCAAATCATTTTGATGATTATCATCTCTTAATTTATCTCAGAGCTCTCAGATGACAGAATTACGTCTGAGAGGCTTTGCAGATTTGGTAGCACCTGACAGATCTTTAGTTCCATGGACACAGGATTTGAGAACTCAGAATCACCTCCATGAGTGATGAGGTACTGAGCAGATGACATTAGCAAAGGAATCTTACATATATCAGAAAATATCCACTTCTACTGAATAAAAGGAGACATTAAAATAAAATCTAGATTAATGGTACTTTAGGTTGGTAACTACAACTATAGACTAAATTCGGGAACTATAAAGCTAAATAATTATCTCTTAAGTAAATAGCATAGTACTATAAAACTGTATGCCTTAAAATGCCATAACAGTCCTTGAATCTAATGGTAACCATAACTCCATAATGTGATTATTTTAAGAGATCGTGTGTGTGTGTTTAGATTAAAAGAACCCTTGATGTTCAGATGCCACTACCTTTTCCTATCCAAAAGAAGTAAAATTCATCTTAAATATATATGTTTGTTCAAATCTGTTTTGACATCCCAGATTCCTATCTATGAGGAACCGGCCTAGACCAATGTCATCTTTAATCATCACAGCCAAGTGAATATCAGACTTTTCAGTCTGGCAGAGAAAAAGCAGATGTGACAACCTGATCAACCCTAAGCTTTCTGTTAGAAATAACATTTCATAAACTGTTTTTCCACATACTGTCCTAACTATATTGCATCATGCTGGAGAAAGAAACAGTAGTTAATTTGAAGAATGAAGCTCCTGCTGAGAGGCTGATCACAAAAAAATCAAGCAACAAAGAATAACCAAGGGCTTCAGAAAATGCATCTTCAGTGGAATTGTCTTGCTAATAATTAGAGGTGCATAAAAAGAAGAGTTTTCCAATTCCCTTTGACTGTTAAATAACAACATTAGCATGAAGAGATTAAAAGTGGGGCCCTCAACAAGTTCATGCTTTCATCAACAAAACCTGTTTGTGTGAGTCGGAGAGAATACAGTTTTGGGGGAACTCCAAAATGGTGTGTACCTTCTCTTTGTTAATGCTGTCCATAGAACTGAAGGTGGGCTCTCAGTTCTAGAAATGATGAGATAGAGGACGTCCTTTATGCTAGGACAAAAATGTGGGGAATGGTCATGGAAGAGTTTTTTGGTTATAAATAATAAAATTAATTGGTATTGAGTCCAAGAATTATGCCTGATCAACACCAACTGTAAATAAAATAAAATGAGGCAAGTAAATTTGTGTGGCACACATGTTCATGTGCGCGCACACACACACACAACACACACACACACACACACACACACCCAAAGTCCTTATAACAGAATTAGAAACAGCAATAGAGCAAAAAGTGGGGAAAGCATCTGAAGCAGACAAAGTGGGCACAGAGAAGAGTGCCAGAAGATTTAATTGTGAAGGTTTTGACAGATTGATTCACATAGCATCTGAAGAAAGGTGTGGGGAAAACATGAAAAAAATATTGAAAAAATGTGTCCAAGAGAACATCACTAGGTTCCAACTTATATTATTTTTAAATTTTTTTTTTGAAGGCATTTGGGGTTAAGTGATTTGTTCAGGGTCAGACAGCTAATAAGTTTCTGAGGCTGGATTTTAACTCAGGTCCTCCTGGCTACAGGGTTGGTGTTCTATCTACTGCACTACCTAGCTACCCCAACCTACATTCTTGTTTTCTTGTGTATACAAAAATTTCATGAGACTTATATTTAAGGCATTTCAGTGAGGGCATTACTGGAGAAGAGGAATGCTTTCAAAGGAGATCTCCAACAGTGGATCACATCTTTACTATCGTTCACTTGATTGAAAGATGTAGAGAACACAAGATCCCATCGTATTTATTGTTGATCAGTTATAACAAAACTTTTGATTCAGTAGAGCAAAACAGTTTTAAAAGTTCTCTTGCAATCCAGCTATGCATCAAGATTATTTAAGATTCCTTGAAAGATATTACTTTACTATATAACCTTTACTCTATGGCTTTCTAATCATAAACATATGGTGATGGATTAAACAGGGAGATATATGCTTGCCTATGGTGTTTACCAATGTAATGGAGAAGATTCACTGCAGAAATGAAGGTTTAGAGGCACTGTGTTACGTGCTAGAGATATAAAAATGAAAAAGTGATTGATCATAAGAAATTTTCATCATATCAGAGGAAATAATGCATACACAGATGATTGTATGCGAAATAAATGAAAGGTCATTTTCATGTGGAAAGTACCAACATCTGGGGAAATCAGGGGAAGCTTTATGTAGAGGATGGCACTTGATGTAAACTCTATAGGAAATTAGTGGTTGCAAAAGGAATAAAAGAGGAGAAATTGCATTCCATGTGTGGGGGAATACACTATGGAAAGGAAGACAGAGAGCTATGTAAGGATATTTAGATTGTGATACAGTGTATATAAGGAGAATAATGTATAATAAGGATGGAAAGGTAAGTTGGAGCCATGTAGTGAAGAAATTTAAATACGAGAGGATTTCAATTTTGATCCCAGAGATAATAAGAAGTCACTGGCATTTATAGGAAATGGACTGGTTGTATTTGCCCTTTAAAAAAATGTTACTTTGGTAACTGTGTGGAGAATGGATTGTGTGACAATTTGCTGTGCCTGACTCTGCATGTTTGCTACAATAGTTTTGATTTTTCTTTTTCAATTTTTTGGAGAGAAGTGGATGAGAAAGAAAGATATGTGTTATTTTTTTTAAAAATTAATGCCGTTTTCATCTTTGGTTTTGAAGAAGACCATGACATTAGAGAAATGATGACATGACTTGCACTGGACTTTGTTTTGAGTGAAGGAGGACTGTGCAAGGTCACCAGCCTCACTTTCTCCTCCTGACCCATCTGGATCCAGTGACCAGATATTCATCAGGATGATGGGAGATGACCCAGGATGCAATGGGAGACCTTGGCTTTCTTAGGCTGGCCTTTTCAGGTACTCACTTAGAAGGAGGTAATGTCCATTCAGTGAATAGGCCTCATTAAGAAGTAGTTATGGAATGGCCCACTTAATGAGCAAAAAAGAAAAGTGACTAAATCAACTGGAAGGGAATGTTTCAAAGGAGAATAAGCTGGAGAGGTGGGGGATGCTTGATGCAGGGAGATTGGCTGGGAAGCTATTTGCTATAGTCTAGGTGAGAGATGAGGGGAATCAGAACTAGATTGGTGGTCCCATGAGTAAGTAGAAACAAATGGATGCAAGAGAGATGGATGTAGAATTGGCAATATTTGGCAACTGATTGAATGCAGAGCATGAGGAATTGTGAGGAGTCAAGGGAGACACCAGATTTGTGGAGCTGGGTGACTGAGAGAACTATTGATACTCTTGACAGAATCAGAGAATTTGGAAGAGGGATGGATGGTGTTGCTAGTGTAACCTGTGGCCATGGAACATTTTTTTAAATAATGAGAAGAAACATATAAAAGCCTATGCCTTATTTATTTCACTGAAGCTAAGCAAAATAAAAATCTATAAAAATGTGTAAAAACCAAGGGATCTACTCATCCCCTGTGGCTTCTACAATTGCTCCAATAACAATGTACAGTATATTAGCTTTCAAGCAATCCAAGCAGGAAGGTCTACTCAAAAAGTTGGTATAAGAAAACACCTTGCATCTAATAAATAATATGTTCCTGGAATGCGCTCCTCCCTTTATATCTCTGCATTCTGGAATCTTTTTTGGAGGTGAGTGTTGCAGTGGATAGGATTCTAGATCATACCCCATATTTTTGTCCTGGCATAAAGGAACTCCTCTATCTCAACATTTCAGTACTAGGGACAGCAGCAGTAACACAGAGAAGACTGAGCTGGACCCCAAACATTTATTAGTTGTGTGATTATGGACAATTCACTTTAAAAAAAAAAATCTCTACTTGCCTCAGTTTCCTCAGCTGTAAAAAGAGGGATAGTAGTAGTACCTATTTTGCAAGGTTATTGTAAGGATCAAACAAAGTAATATTTGTAAAGTGCTTAGAATAATACCTGGCACATAATAAGCATGATGAAAACGCTTATTCCCTTACCTTCCCTCTCCTTCCCTTGTCTCCTTTCAAATGCAGCTCAGGTAGCACTTTATGACTCAGAAACAATATTCTGTACTGAATCTTTCTGTGATCCTCCAAGATGAAAAAAAATCTCCTCAAATGTACTTTCACTCTTCATTGTGACTTCTTTATACTTAACACATTCTACCATGCATCATGCTAATTTTTAAAAACAGTTTATTGATGACCTTTGTTTTTATATAATATATTTTATTATGACATATAATAAATTAATATAATATAGCACAGGTACTTTCTAGCCCTCAATCCCATAACTGAATCCTCCACTGTAACAAAGAAAACTAATTATCCAAAACTGGTGCATTGACCCAGTCTGACAATTTATGCAGCATTGTGCCCCTGAAGTTTTCTACTTCTCAGTCCAGTAAAGAGAGGCTGTATTAATGATCTTTTCTTTGGGACCAAAGTTGGCTATTACAATTACATAGAGTTCAGTTTCCTTTTTTCTCATACTAATTTGTGTGTGTGTGTGTGTGTGTGTGTGTGTGTGTTGCTGCCCCTATTGGACTGAAAGCTCCCTGAGGATAGAGACTGGGCTCATATATGTATTCCAGTGCCCATCAGATTGCATGGAATATAGCAAGTGCTTACTCGACATCTGTTGAATTGAATTGGAACAAACCACCCAATACAGAGTGTTGTGGTTAAGGCTGGGCTCAGGAAAGCATCTGTGAAGAGAAGGCACTAGAGGAAAAGCTCACTGGGGAGTTATAATGAAAGGTAATTATTGCTGCTGGGTTCCTGCCTAATGAAATGTGCCCACTATGAAACCACTGAGTGAGTCTCTACAAGCTGGTAGACCATTTGGGAAATCAGAATTCTATCAACATGCAGAGACAAATAGCTAGGATCTCAATTCACTTCAATCAAATAGGTATTTGTTAAACTCCTCTGTCAGGCACTAAGGATACAAAGATGAAATCAGACACTATCCTGGTCCACATAGAGCTTATTCTCTTAATATTAATAATGATGGTCATGATGATAACAATAATGGATTTTGCATATGCTCCATAGAGAACATTTTATTTATCATAACAACAGATTTGTCCATTATTTCCCAGAGAACTCTTTATCCTGAAAGATCACTTCATGCCTAAAATTCACACCTCAAAAGTACCCCCAGCCTCTGCAGCCTCTCTCTCTGGTTAGATGGCTCCTTCTCCCACTTCTATTTAAGATTGAGGAGGACAGCTAAGCCAGTCATCTTTTCATTGTTAACCAGGTTTTACTCTAAACTCCATCTCGATTGGTACCATCTGAGTTCAGATCCTACTAGATCTGTGACCCTGGTAATATCATTTAACTTCTCTGTCTCAGTTTCTTCATTTATAAAATGGGGATAATAATATTTCCAAGCAGGGTAATTATAAGGGTCAAATGCAACAAATACAAGTAATTTGCAAATCCTTAAACTCTATATAAATATCACTATTACTATATTAGTGGAAACAGTGCAAATAATGTAGGGGTCATGAGATAAATTTTTTAAGCTACCATGGAATCTTTGGGGGCAATAGAGTTTAAGTTTCAATATTCTAAATACCCTATAGAAAAATATTTATACATTCAATTCCTATGATAATCATAGAATGGATGGCATTTTTTTTTAATTTAGCAGTTTAGTATGTACTGTCCTAACTATTCCTTATTTGCTTCATGTGGATAAGTCTCATTTTCCCAAATACATTCAGCTCCCTGAAGATAGAGCTTGCATTAGGGTTATGGAATCTCTGAGTTGGAAGGGATCTCAGAGGTCTTATATACCTAAACAAGAATTCTCTCTACTACAAAAAAGGAAGCCCACTGTGTCCCAAAGTAGCTCATTACAGTTTTGGACAGTTGTAGTGGTGAGAAAGTCTTTGCTTTGGTACTGTCAGAATCTGATTCATAGCAATGTCTACTCATTATCCATAGTTCTGCCCACTGGGGCCAAGTAGAACAGGTTTAATCCTGAACAGAAATGATAATAATTAGAAAGACATTATATTCCCTCTGAGGCTTTCTCTTTAGGCTAAACATATGTAGAGGATGATTAATCTCCATTTTCCTTTGCCCTGATCCAGGTCCCTGTAGCATTGCTCCCTGGTCTCTTAGAATATGTGTGTGTGTGTGTGTGTGTGTGTGTGTGTGTGTGCGCACAGCCCCTGGATAATTCAAATAATTAGGCCTAGAAGTCTTTGAGAAGGTAGAAAAGGAAGGAAGGAAGGAAGGAAGGAAGGAAGGAAGGAAGGAAGGAAGGAAGGAAGGAAGGAAGGAAGGAAGGAAGGAAGGAAGGAAGGAAGGAAGGAAGGAAATTGGAGTGCTCTTCAGAATCATGAGAATTAAAAAGTATCTCCAGGAGATATAAAACCTGGACCAGGTAGGGGGATGAAGATAGGTGGCAGTGATTTATCATAATAAACCTCTATTGGTGTGGGAGATGGAGACACACTTGGAGATACAAGATAAAGGAGTTCCACATCCTCCCAATAAACCTAGCATATGAAGCTTAGGGGCTGTGAGAACATGCATAAAATAAGGATCGCGGCTAATAACAATATGTTTGCTTCTTGGCTCAGTGAGGACTGGACTGGAAAGGCGAATGCCTGAAGAAGGAAATGAATACCATCTGTTGGAAGAGAACTGAGCTTCATAGAGCAGTGAAGAAGAACTGATTATCAGGAAGCAGGGACTGGGGAGGACAGAGACAATCGCTAGGAGTTGAGATCAGTGAGAGAGCGGGACAGTGAGTGCAAGCAGCAAGAGCAGGCGGAGATCGGTGGCACCTGAGTAGTGCGGAGGAGGATAGAGAAGCTGGGAAGAACCCTGAAGTAGGGAAATCAACCTGGACCACTCCCAGCCAAAACTCTACCCAGGGGTAGTACTATAAATCACGGGGACTGCAGTAGACTGCTCATCACCCTACACGTAATGGGCTGCTCTCCTGTAGAAAGAGTATGTATATATATACACACACACACATTCACACATGTATATACACATATACTTACACACATGTACATATATTTATATATATATGTCATATGCCTCATGTGCGTCCTATGTTCCCATTATATGTGAATGAAATTATCCATCTTTTTTTTGAGGCAGTCAGGGTTAAGTGGCTTACCTAGGATCATACAGTTAGTAAAAACTATCTGAGGTCAGATTTGAACTCACATCCTCCTGACTCCGGGGCCTATGTTCTATCTACTGCATCACCTAGCTTCCCAAAAATTATTCATCTTTCAAACACAGTAAATGTTTGATTATTATAGCAATAAAAGGAAGGTATGTTGTAAACTTTTAAGTATTAGATAAATGAGAATATTATCATCTTGACTGTTTCAAAATGACTTTATCTAATGTGCAGACCATTCTGCAGTGACTTAAAAATGGTGGACCAGCAGTTCATGAAAGAACTATTCCTGAAATCCAAGTCATACTCATGAGTACTCATAAGATACAATGGTGGCTCTTTCCAGTTCTACATTTAAATTCAAGGTCCTATTAGCAAGGTCCCAGCTGAAGCAAAATATTAAGACATATCCTTAAGTATTGATATAAGCTCCAGAACTTAAGGAATCTCAGGCTTCAGAAGTGTTCCTCACTCCATAAGAAACTCAGGAGCAGTGAGGCTGCCAAGTCTAAGTGTTGAAATATTTATTCTGCTCAATTAAATACTTACCATGAATGATGATGATTCTAATAAGATGTGCACACAAGATGAAACCATGACTTTTTGATTAATCTCTTGCCAACTGAAGGAAGCTGAGAATGTAAAGACTCTAAATAAGAGTCTAAGCATGCCAGAAAGGCTGAAGAGAAGGTAGCCATGCCACGAGGGTAAGAATATGCTGTATTGTAACCCCTATCATTGATCAAAACGAAACAAAAGTCAACTTCCATCCAATCATCCTTCGACTCTTTCAACCCTGAGTATGTTAAACCTCCAGTTGTGCCAGTTTTCTTAACTGTAAAATAGAGATACTCTCACCTAGAGTTTTCATGATGATCAAAAGATAATATACATGATTTCTTCTTCCTTTATACCTTCATCCTTCACCACAGAAGTGAGAATTAGTAGCAGCGAAAAAGAATAAAATGAATTTAGCAGCCAGCTATACTTCAGGACTTTTCCTTTCATTGAATTTCCAAAGACAAGATAAAAGTTCAGGGGCTCAAAAGACAGGCAGCAGTGGCCGGAGTATTGAGCAAGAAGAGAGAAGGATGAGAAACTGAGAGAAAGCTTGGATTTCGGGGAAAATTTGCTGACATTAGCCATCACCCAGAGCTTGCTGAGCTTCTCCAAGTAAATGACTAGAATTAGACCAGTGAACTGGAAAAGTCTTTGTTTCTCTACCCTTCTTGTACCATGGGAATGCTTATGGTTTCATCTTCGCTCTTAGTCACATGAGCTGTGAGATGTGTGTACTGAAAACTTTTCTGAAGATCTGGGAAGAAGTAGGCATGATGGGGGGAATGTAGTTTATATTTTCTTTTTGATTATAATCCTATTTTATTAAAATCATGTGACCCTAAAAAATCTGTAAATCTTAAGGTACTGTATAATCATGAGATACGGCCTTTAGTCCCACAGACATTCCTGGAAATGCCAGTCTAATTCCCTGTTTCTGAATTGGCACCTAGCAATAGAAGAGAAGGGTATTGCCATCCTATATTCTATCAGTTCCTACCATAATGTAAAGCATTGGTAGGCACAGGGGGAAATTTAAAAAAAGATATACAATAAATTGTCCTGATCATCACTGAGATTACAATCTAGTAAGGAAGATAAAACACATGCATATAGAAAAAAATGACTTTAATAAGAAGACATAGATTCAAATTCTGACTCCCATTTCCTGTGTGACCTTGAACAAGTATTTAATCTCTTTGGGGTCTTAGTTTCTTTAACTATAAAATGTAAATATTCCATTAGATTAATTCTGACTCCTTCCAGTTTTAAAAATTTATTATGTATGAGATGCAACAGGGAAGAGAATGTGATAAAAAGGATAAGAAAGACACTATGCAATGCATGATTTGAAGAACAAAAGATAATTTATAGTTAAAGGAACCAGACAAAGCTTCATAGAAGAGGTGATATTTATGAAGTCTAATAGCTGAATTTACTTTTACCAAGTAGATTAGGCTCCAATGTGAGGGGATAGGGTGAGTAGAAATTACAATAGTAGGAGTGGCATGGACAAAGACAACAAGGCAGATAAGTGAACAAAGTATTCAAGAGATGTTAAATATTAATTTGGCTAGAGCATAGCATACATGGTTGGAAGTATGATAGAAGGCTGGAAAGGAGGAAGAGGTGGTACTGGGCCCTGAACTTTACTTCTTAATTCAGTAAGTAGAAAAATTGAAGAATATTGAACAGCGGAATGGCATGATGAGATCCATACATGAAAAAAATAAATCAGGTGGGAGTGTGCATGTTGAAGTGGAAGAAGGAGACCCTGGAGTTAAGGACACTAGTCAAGATGCTACTGCAATCATCCAGGTGGATGATAATGAGTCAGTACTTTTGTGACGACAGTGAAGAGAAAAGTGTAGGATGGGTGTGAGAGATATCGTCGAAACACAACAAAGGATACGTCTCCTTTGAAGGTCCATTTTGGGAAGAAGTGAAGAAAAGGGAAGACAATCCCAAAGATTTAAACATGGGAGATTAGGTGAATGGTTATGCCACTGCAATGAAAGGAGGATATTATAGGGTTATTAATCATTAGCTTAGTTTTGGGTATGTTCAACATGAGTTACTGACAGGACTCATAAGGGGAGTTGTTCAGTAGATATAGAGAAATATTACTCTGGAGCTAAGGAGAAAAATCAAAATGGGATATATAAGATAAAGATGAGAGTTGAAGCTGTTTGAATGGATAGCATTGGTTAGGATCAAAGCATAAAGAGAGAGAAGCGAGCCAAGGACAGCATCTTGAGGGATGGAACATGAGTCACCAGAGGAAACCAAAATAAAACAATGCAGCTCTTCCACTAGTTCAGACCCTCCTCACCTCTGGTTTGGGCTATTAAACAGCCTCTTGATGGGCCTTTCAATATTTAGTCTCTTTTCTTTCCAATCAAACCTCAATCTAGAAGCCAAATTTATATTCCCAAAACACAGATTTGATCATGCCCTTTCCTATTAAAAAATTTCAGTGGTTCCCTGTATCCTTTTGATTAAATATAAAATCCTCTGCCATGTGAAATGTCTTCCTCTGACTCCCACTTAGTTTTACAGTAGTAATCCATTTTATTCTCCTTCAAAAGTGTTGCACTGAAGCCAAATTGACCGGGTAGCTGTGATATGCTGTCTACCACCTCCACGATTTTACATGGTTGTATCTCTATCTCTGAAATGTACCTCATCCTTATCTCCAACTCTTGGAATGCCTAGTGTCCTTCAGGATATAGTTTAAGGGCTACCTACTATGGGAGAGGGGATTTCCTCACCACACCAGTCATTAAGAAACTATTTTCTCCTGCAATTATTCCGCATTATTTTTCTACACTTTGTATTTACTTATTGTATTCTTCACCCTACTCTCCAATAAAAGATTATATTCTAGGAAAGGGAGTCTGGTTCTATTTTGTCTTTGTTCTCAGAACCCAGCAGAGTGCTTGGCACAGAATAGGTGCTCAATAAATGTTTCTTGATTTGATTTGAATTGAATTGAATTGATGTGCCTAACCGAATTTTTTTCTTTTGATGAAAACAAATCTGCCTCCCTATAACTTCCTTTCATTGGTCCTAGTTCTTCAGTTCACAGTAAAGCAGAGTAAGAAATCCAATCCCTCTTCCATATAACAATCCATCAAATACAAGACAACTATCATATATCTCCCCCAAAGTCTTCCCTTCTCTTGCTTAAATATACCCAGACTGTGCTTAGCATTCTTAACGGTCTTTCTTTTTAAAAAATAAATTATTTATATTTTGCTTTACATTAAAAACATATACAGATTACTCCCACTTCATGAGAAGCCTTTTCTAACACAGTAAAACAGTAAAGTAAAATTAATAATGCAGTGACCTCATTTCAAAGTGCATGCAATACTTCATATCCATAATGCCTTTCTCTTTTGAATAATTAACAAATACATATTTTCTCTCCCTTTCATACTTCATCCCATTAGAAAAAAAGAAAAAATTACTTCTTACAACAAATGTATTGTCAAGAAAAATTATATCCCACAATGACTATGTTTATACATGTATATACACACACACACACAAACACACTATGTGGGTATACAGTGCTCTAAATCCATCATTTCTCTGTGATAATATTAATAATAGCTAACATTTATGTAGGGCTCACTATGTGGTAGGCACTGTGCTTGTTAGCACAGTTCCTCATTTGTCCTTCAGAATCATACAAATTTAAAGTTGTTTCTTTTCTCTCTGCTGTTGTTACATATATATTGTTCTCCAAGTTCTGCTAATTTTATTCTTCCTGTGTTTATAAAAGTAATCAAATTGCCCATTTTTCATAAGACTGATGTCGTAGTATAAATTGTTCTTGTTTTGCTTACTTTACATCAATTCATGTGCCTGTCCATGCCTTTTTGAAATTATTTCTTCATTTTTGATATCTCCAAGTTACTGTCATATTCATATACTATACTTTATCCAGCCATTCATCACTTCATGGGTATCTCCAATTTTGGTCTCCAATTTTTTGCCACCATAAGAAGGGCTACTATAAATAGTTTTATATGTGTTTATATGTGTTTTGATTGGCCTAACAGTGGTATAACTGGGTCAAAGGGGATACATTCCTTAATAACTTTTTGTGCATGATTCCAAATTGTTTTCCACAATGTTTTCAAAACTATGTCATTAATCACTTTGACTAAGAGCTCCATAATGATGAGATTAAAGCTTGTATTCATAAGGGCGGTGAAAATTAAGTAGATAAAAGTCTACTAAGAAATATCAATTTACAGAGGTATGAGATAAAGTAGGTAAGTTACTAAGTAGCCATTTGGTGGATTTAAAAAAAAAAACCCAGTTGCCAGTTGAACATATATCAAAAGGATTATTTCTAAACATATATGAAAACAGTCATGAGGATGTTTCTGGTTATATCATTAATGGGGTAGGTTGAAAAAGACAAAGTCTCACAACAGAAAGAGATATAATGAAATTTTCTTGAATTAGAAATGATAATAACTCTAAGAAGATGTATCCTGAGTGATTTCTCTCTCTCCCTCTCCCTCCCTCCCTCCCTCCCTCTCTCTCTCTCTCTCTCTCTCTCTCTCTCTCTCTCTCTCTCTCTCTCTCCTCTCTCCTCTCTCTCTCTCTCTCTCTCTTTCTCTCTCTCTCTGTATACCTATAGGTACATATGATATACAATTTCACTGGACTCTGGACTCTTCACTCAATTTCTTCTATTCATCCCTAATCTCTGTATTTCTTACTTTAGAAGCTAAAAGACAAGAACAACAGAGCAAGTCAGGCAGACTAGCATGGTCTCATAGGCAGAGCTTTTGTAGGCCAATGTCAGCAGGAAAGACAGATCAACAAATGGGAAAGGAAAGCTGAGTTAGTAATGAGGTGGGAGCAGACAAGGGAGAATCAGCAAGAGCTAACCATAAGAATAAGCCAGGAGGCCAAGTCTGAAGGGGAGAAGCATTATTGGAAAACCTGAGAACAAGTCGCTGTAGAGATTCAGGGATAGAAGAGAGAAGAATATTATCTCTGGTACACTGATTGCTGTGCTAAATTACATTGGGTGCTCATAACTCACAAATGGGACTTGATGTAAAAGAAGCCATTTCTGAATGGTGTGATGCAATTGCTCTGGCACTCGGTAATCAGTTGCTAGGAATTAGTAGAACCAACCCCATAAAACACTTGCCTCTAAAACAGGAGCTCATGGCAGGAGCAGCCATTGGAATCAAGGGAAGGGTTGCCTCTAAAGGAAACTTATATGCCAGCCATTGAAATTTAAGAAGCCCTGTGAAAGAGGGAATCTTCATGATCATTTTCATTTTTCTTTCTCACTGAGAATTTCATTCTTACTGAGCTTCCTCTCCATCCCAGATTATTCTTTTTAGTGACCTAGGAAAGTCTTCTCTAAATGCATCTGTACAAGACTCCACAATATCTAAATTCTACATCACAGATTGCCCCCAAGTTTGTAACCTCAATAATTCGATGCCAATTCACAGTAAAAATCAAGACCCAGAGAGAAGTAAGTGTAGAAGAGTAGAATGAAGTCAGGGGGAAAAGAAGATGGATTTTGGAAACAAAGGCCTCTGATACCAAAGGTTTTGTGAACTGGTCATTTTCTTTCTAGTAGAAATCTTGGGAAGTGGTTGGGAAGAGGGATATTTTTATCACTGCTTAATTAAATAGTTGAGGACTAGGCTGCAATATCTCTCTAGCCTATATATACATTCATACATACAAATATGTGTGTATATACATGTACATACATATATATATATATATATGCTGGAGAGATGTATAGTGTATACATCTATGTGTATGTGTGTGCATATGTATATGTGTGTATAGGCTAGAGAAATGTTGTAGTTGGTCCTAAAACTGTATTATGTATGTGTGTATACATACATACGCACACCTGCCTACATACATATATGCATAAGTGAAGTCCACAATAGAATTGCAATTTAATAGGGACAGAGAAGACAAACTGAGGATCTCCTGACCGAAAGTCCAGAACCACAGCCAAGAATGGTAAACACACATTTATTACAGTAGGGTTGGAGGAATTTGTCAGCAAATGCTGTAAGAACAGAGTTCCTCAAGAAGTAAGTTTTAATAAAATCTCATGTAATACCAGTTGCCAGAGTCACCACTCAGAGCTCCTTGCCAAGTTTTTAAGTATAGCTTTATAGTAATTACTTCCTGAAAGGTGATGCTGCTTTTCTAATAAATTTTCCTCTGGTGTTGTGATGGTGTGGTTAATTATTTAGAATGGAGATAGTTCTGGGTTAGGATGAGAACACTAGGTTTAAAATTCCAGCTCTGCCACTTAAAAGCAGTGTTTCCTTAGGAAAGTCACTTAATATCCTCATTTTCATCATCTGTAAAATGAGGTGGTCAAGTTACTGACTCCTAAGGTCTTTTTCATACATAAATCTATGATCCAATAAGCTTTGGGAGATGTATAAAGTTTTCAGCTCTATTAAGAAAGGTCATTTCAAAACCATGGAGAGCTCCTTGTTGCTTTCATCTTTTCTTTAAAAAAAGGTTTTTGTTTTATCACAATGCAAACAATTAATTTTTATAGTATGCATGCAATCAACTAACAAAGAGGGGTTTATTGAATCCCTACTGTATGCCCAGCACTCATCTGGGTGCTATGGAGAATACAAAAGAGGCAACAGATATTGCTTCTTAATTCAAGGATTTCTATAATCTTCCTGAGAGAAAAAAAAAATACATGAAATAATCAGAGGTCAATTAATGCCAAGTTTTGTGGCTCTGATTATGGGTAAAAATAAGAGCATTTATAGCACTCAACACTAAGCAAGATATCATATATCTAAGGACATTATAAGCAAAGGAAATTTTCTTGAGCAGAGGTCATTTCACATTGCAGAGAAAAGATGACTATATTTCAATAGTAGCAATGACAGGACATAAATGTCCCATGAAAGCATCATTACCTTTTTATTGGTGAGCCTGGCTATGAATAGGGCTGTTCTTCTAGTAGGTTGTTGGCCTGCCAACATTCTGTTTCTTCCCTAAGATTAGTGGTCAAAGCACAGGATATAGGACAGTTCATTTTTTCCAAAATGAAAGATGTCTAATTCCTTCCTCCTGAAAACCACCATCCAGTTTTAGCTTAGATGACTGGGAAGATTCCAAGATTTAATTCCATGAGAAAGAAATGTTTGTAAGAGTAAGTGGCAAAATGGATTCAAGGCCTGCAGAAAAAGACATGCAAATAATTCCAACTTTCTAGTTTACAGAGAGGCTCTTTGTTTTCATCCATAGTGATTATAATAATCTGGTAAATTAGCCCAGTGTTGCTAAATAAGCTCATTGATATTCCTCTATAGTAACGTCTCTCTCCAAATAAAAAGTGTCTTATAAGTCCTCTTGCATTAGGTTTTCATATACTATTTTTTCTCTGACCTCACCTCTTGGGAAAATTTTTATTCTCATCTCTTTTAGTTTGCTTTCAAAGAGTCTCTTCTTCAATATAGTCTTATAATTTAGTGGAGGGAAATGCCTTAGAATGAACAAGCTTTCTAATAGGTGCCTAACAACAAAATCTGGATTCAATCAATTTCAGATGCATTCTTCCAAAATGAATCTGACATAATGAAAGTTTGGGGTTTTTTGCTTATTTCCTCAATCCCACTGTACATATATACAAATAGAAATTCTCCTCAACTTTCTGCCCTCCTAGAAAAAAATGGACAAGAATAACTCTCCATGTTTGATTTTCACAGGAGAAAACTATGGAGAGCCACATCAAATTGATAAATGAGTCAAACAATAGGATAATGATTAATATTAGCAGAATAGCAATAATTATAGACTTCCTCAACTCTTCTGAAATCAGTTATCAAATATCCACCACTGGCATCTACAATTCTACTGGTTTTCTCAATAATGTACACTTCTCAGATAAGTGATAGTCTGGTGGCTTGGCTCTTTAGATGAACTAGAAATTTTCCCCTTGCATGTGATTACTTGAAACTTAATGAACTCAAGCTGTGTTTATCCCCAAGCCTCTTTTTCACTCCTTTTTTCTGCAAATGCTATTAAGAGCAGGTGTTACTTCTATGTTTTTTAAACTTATGTTAACTCCAGTAATCTTTTTAACAGCTCCAGTGGGTCATGTTGAGTCAACAAGCATTTATATGTCCCAGGCTCTAAGCTAAGGACCTAGGATACAAGCAATGGTGAAAAAATCCCTGCCTTTGAAGAGTTCACAATCTAATAAAGATGAAAATGTGAAAATAACTATGTCCAAAATATATACACATACATATCCAAATATATACACATACATATCCGAATATACATATCCAAATATGTTTTATGAATTTATATTTATATCTATGTAAATTATATGATAATATAATAATATTGTATAATATAACATACCATATATTATAGCTTAGTATAACATGAAGTAGCTAGAATGTTCAGTGTATAGAGCACTGGACTTGGAGTCAGGAAGACCTGAATTCAAATCCAGCCTCAGACACTTAGTAACTGTGTGACCCTACACAAGTCACTTAACCTCTATTTACCTTAATCTACCGAAGAAAGGAATGGCAAACCATTCCAGTATTTTTGATAAGAATTGTCCATGAGGTCATGAAGAGTCAGACACGGGTGAACAACAATGATAGGATATGATAAGATATGATATGATACAACACAATATAATATAATGTAATATAATGTGCAGTATAATAGAGATAACATCAGAGTAAACATACAGCATTAAAAGGCACTGAATAAAGTTTCTTGGAGAAAGTGCGATTGTAGCCAGGATTTAAAGGAAGTCAGGGAATCCAGGAGCAGAAGTGAGGAAGGAGAGCATTTGAGGCATGGTTGATGTCCACCAAAAATGCATTCAGAAGATGGAGTATATTGTGCAAAGAGCAGCAAGAAGGCCAAAGTCAGTGGATCATGGAGTAAATGAAAGGGAATACAGTGTAAGAAGACTGCAAATGTAGGAAGGGATTAAGTTATAAAGGGGTTTTATTTGAGGTTGTACAAAGTATTTTATATTTTATTCTAGATGGAAAATACAGCATAGGAATATAAGGTGATGAACTTGCTCTACCCAGTCCACTATCCCAGTACAGAGAATTCAAGATATGCATCAACAGGAGATCCTAATGTCAGCCTTAAGTGTTGGATATAGCTTAGCTTCTTTAAACATCCATTTATAGCTCTGGAATTATTAATCCATTCAAAATCATTTTGGATTCATTTTCTCTCTACATGACCATATCAGGTAATTATTTATGTATCTGATATAAAAAGTACATTATTTCTTTTTGTTTGACCTAAGCTTGTCTTGTTCAAATTTCTTTTTTAATTCTATTTTATTTTATTTTTACTGACAAATTCCCTCCTTATCACATCCCTCTCCCCCAGTATTTGAGAAAGCAAAGGGAAAAAATCCATTACAAGTATGTATAGTTAAGCAAAATAAATTTCCACATTGGCCATGTCCATACACACACACACACACACACACACACACACACACACACACGAGAGAGAGAGAGAGACACACACACACACACACTCACATGAGAGAGAGAGACAGACCCACACACACACACACACACACACACACACACACACACACACATACACAAAGAGAAAGAAAAGCAGTGATAGAGACACAGAGAGACAGAGTCACACACATATACACAGAGACAGGCAGGCAAAGACAGACAGAGGAACAGAGAGATACTATTACTGCTGATGGCAACCTTGTTGTCATCACTGACTTCCCACTATCATTAAAAGCAAATAGCCCACCCAAAGAGTAAATTACACACACATACACACATATTTGAAAATATAAATACGTATATCATCTATGTGCATGTGTGTATATATAGTACATATATGTATATACATACATACATGTGTTCCTATATTGAGAATAGAGCCCAACTTTAACATAAAGTTCAAAAATCAAGAAATAAGGTGTAAAAAAGAGCAAACAACCAAAAGGAACATGATCATAAAAATCTTTGGTTACAGGAAGATCAAATATAATCTCAGAAGACAATGAAGTCAAAACAGCTACAAAGCTTCAAAGGAAAAAAATGTAAATTGAAATAAGCCAAATAAGAATTCCTAGAATGGTTAAAAAAAGTTTTCAAAATAAAAAAGAATAGTAGAGGAAAAATTAAGTGAAGGAAGAAGAGGAAAGGAAGGGAAAAAGAGGTGCAAAGAAGAAAATTGTTATTTTCTTGGATTTCATTAAAAAAATAGAATTGACCAAATAGTGAGGAAATATACAGAAACTCACAGATTGAAAAGAAACTCCTTTAAAAGCAGAATTGAACAAGTAGAATAACAAATACAAAAGCTCGCGGTAGAAAATGATTTCCTAAAAATTTCAATTGGGTAAGTCAAAGCTAATGACTCATTCATTATCAAGAAGCGATAAAACAAAAGCAAAAAATGAAAAAAATAAAAGTGCAAGCTTCATCATCAGAAAAACAACTGACCTGAAAAATAAATCATGGAGAGGTAATTTAAGAATTATTGGTCTCCATGAAAGCCATGATCCGTAAAAGAGCTGAGACGTCATATTTCAAGAAATTTTCAAGATAAAACTGCCCCTGTATCTTAGAACCAGAGAGTAAAATAGAAATGGAAAGACTCCACCTGAAGGAGACACCAAGAATTAAAACTTCCAGGAATATTACAGCCAAATTCCAGATCTCCCACATCAAAGAGAAAAATATTTCAAACAGCCAGAAGAAAATCATTCAAATATTGTGGAATCACAGTCAGGATCACACAAGACTTAGTAGTTACCATGTTAAAGGAAGAGAGTGTTTAGACAGGGGTGGAGAATATTCGGCCTCAAGACCACATGTGGTCATCTAGGTCCCCAAGTGTGACCCTTTGACTAAATCAAACTTCACAGAACAAATTCTTTTAGTAAGGGAATTTGTTCAGTCACAGTACCACACTTGAGGAGATAGAGGGTCACATGTGATCTTGAGGCCACAGGTTTCCCATCCCTGGTAAAATACGATTTTCTGGAAGGCAAAGAGCTGTGATTATAAAATAACCTACCTAGCAAAACTAAGGATAGTCATTCCTGGTAAAAATATATATTTGATGAGATAGAATTCTTTTAAGCATTCCTAAAGAATAGACCAGAGCTGAATAGAAAATTTAAGTTTCAAATGCAAGACTCAAGAGAAGCATAGAAAAATAAGCATAAAAAAGAAAACATGAGAACCTAAGGTTTCTTAAGGTTAAGGCTGAACTGTTTCCCTTTCTAAATGGGAAGATGATACAAGTAACTTGCAAGAACTTTATCATTATTAGGGTAGTTAGAAGGATTCTACATAGAGGACATGGCAGTGAGTCGATTTGGGGGGCGATGATTTTTAAAATGTATAAACAAGAAAGAGGGATGAAAGAGTGGAAGAAGGAGAAGGTAAAGGAAGAATGGGGAAAATTATCTCATATAATAAAGTATAAGCAAGAGCTTTTATAGCAAAGGTAGAAATGATAGTGGGAGGGCAATACTTGAACCTCATTCACATTTCAAGTGGTTCAAAGAGGGAAATAGATATGTGTGCATGCATGTGTCTACATATATATATATATACGCATACACATATATACATACATGTATGTGTGTGTATATACACTCAGTTGGGTATAGAAATCTATCTTACCTAACAGGGAAGTAGTAGGGAAAGGGGATCAGAGAAAGGAGGAGATAATAGAAGGGGGGCAGATAAAAGAAGTCAGTGGTCACGAGCAAACAGACTTTAGAAGAGGGACAAAATAAAAAGAGAAAGTGAAGGATAAACACACAAAAAAATAGGATGGAAGTAAATGCACAGTTTATTATAATAACTGTGAATGTGAATGAGATGAACTCACCCATAAAATGGAAGCAGACAGCAGAATAGATTAAAAGCCAGAGTCTAACACTATGTTCTTTACAAGAACACACCGGAAACAGAGAGAAACACACAGAGGCGAAATAGGAATCTAGAGAAGAATGTATAATGTTTCAACTGAGGTATTAAAAAAAAGAAAAAAGGTAAGAGTACCAATCATGATCTCACACAAAGGAAAGGCGAAAATACACATAATTAAAAGGTATAAGTGCGGAAACTATATCTCTCTAAAAGGCACCATAATGCATGATACAAATGCTATAAACCTCCACAGAATGAACGGGTGGAGTCTGGATGCAGATCAAAGCATACTTTATAAAAACTCTCACTATCTTTTTTGGGTTTTTGGAAACTAATGACTAATATGACTAATGTCTACACATTGACTAATATGGAAATATGTTTTGCACAACTGCATGTGTGTAACCTATATCAAATTGCATGACTTCTCAATGAGAAGGTAGAGGAAAGAGAGAGAATTTGGAACTCAAACTTTTAAAAAATGAATTCTAATTTTTACACATAATTGTAAAAAATAATATATTTGAAAAAATTACAACATAATAAAAGGCATCATAGATAGTGAAGCAATATCAACACTAAACATATATGTATCAAATTTTTATGGAAAATTTAAATGAATTACAGACAGAAATGGGCAATAAAATTATGATAGAAGGACACCTCAAGTTTCCCCTCTTAGAGCTACATAAGTCTAACCATAACATAAATAAGAAAGAAGTTGAGGACATGAATAGAAGCTTAGAAAAGTTAGATAAGACAGACTTCCGTAGAAAATTGAATGAAGATAGAAAGAAATATACCTTTTTCTCAACTTTACACAGCACCTTCACAAAAATTGACCGTGCATTAGGGTATTAAAAACTTTACAACCAAATGCAGAAAAGCAGAAACATTAAATGCACTCTTTTCAGACTACAATGTGTTAAAAATAATGTTCAACAAAGGATTATAGAAGCGTGGATTAAAAGTTAAGTGGAAACTGAAGAGTCTCATCTTAAAGAATGAGTAGTTCAAAGAATAAATCATAGAAATAAACAATAATTTCATTAAAGGGAATAAAACAAACAAAATAATAAGATATAAAATAAACCCACATAAATCATCAGTATTTCTACATGTTACCAACCAAAAACCAAAAGACAGAAAAAGAAATTTCATTTATAATAACTTCACACAAAATAAAATGGTGGAGTGTCTACCTGCCAAGAAAAAGCAAGGGATTATATGAACACAATTACAAAACACTATAAAGACAGATCTAAACAACTGGAGAGATATTAATTGCTCATAGGCAGGCCAAGTCAACAAAATTACAAGTTTATTTTGTTAACTTGTAAGTTAATTTACTTATTCAGTTACATACCAATCAAACTAACAAAGAATTCTTTTACAGACCTAGAAAAATAAAATCAAAATTCATCTGAAAGTACAAGAGATCAAGAATATCATGGATATCAATGGGAAAAAATGTGAAGAGATATGGCCTAGCAATACCAGATTTCACAGTAATACTCATCAAAATAATCTTGTACTGGCTAAGAAATTGAGCAGCGAATAAGTGGAATAGATTGAGTATTAAATTGTTAAGTCATTTTTCAGTCATGTTCAACTCTTTGTTGACAGTGTTCTGTACAGTGTTGTTGTCATGTCCAAATCCTTATGACCCCATTTGGGGTTTTCTTGGAAGAGATACTGAAAATGTAGCTCATTTTATGCATGAAAAACTGAGGCAAACAGGGTTTAGTGACTTGCCCAGAGTCATACAGCTAGTAAGTGTATAAAGACATGTCTTCCTGATTCCAAGTTGAGTGTTCTATCCACTGCACCATGTGGCTGCCCCTAGGTACACAATACACAGCCGTAAATGACCATAGTAACCTAGTGTTTGGTAAATCCAAAGATCCAAACTTTGGGGGTAAAATGCAAATTAGTATGGAAAAATGTACCTGTCAGCTATTGATAAACAAAAAGTTTATGGACAAATAAGATATAGAGAGCACCATGGGAAGTAAAATGAGTAATGCTGATTGCATGAAATCAAGAAGATTTTGCACACAAAAAAAACTAATGCAAGTAGAATTGGAAAAACAGGAAATTGGTAATGGGGGAATTTTTTCACAAGTTTCTCTGAGAAAGGCCTCATTTCTCAAATATATAGAAGTGGTCCAAATGTCCCCAAATAAGAGCTATTCTCCAATTGATAAATGGATAAAGAATATAAACAGACAAACTTTCAGAAGAAAAAAATCAAACCTTTCAATAGTCACATTAAAAAAGTGCTCTAAATCACTACTGATTAGAGAAATGTGAATGAAAACAGTTCTGACACATATAAAATTGACTAGCATGACAGAAAATTCACTGTTGTTGGAGTTGTGGATTGGTTCAATCATTCTGGAAGAAAATTTGCAACTACATCCAAACTGCTATCCATCTGTGCATGTCCTTTGACCCACTACTAGGTCTATATCTCAAAAGAATCTTTAAAAAGGGGGAAAGGACTTATTTGTACAAAAGAAAAGTTTATAGCAATTCTTTTTTTGGTGGCACAGAAATGGAAAACCAAGGGTTGTCTTTGAGGTTTGGGGGATGGTTGAACAAGTTGTGGTATATGACTGTGATGGAATACTATTGTTCTACAAGAAATGGTGAGCAAGACAGTTTCATAAAAACCTAGGAAGACTCATATGAACTCACAAAAAGTGAAGTGAGAAGAACCAGGAGAATATTGTACACAACATTGTTAAGAATGATCAAGTGCGAAAGACTTAGCTACTCTGATCCAGACAATGATCCAAGACAATTCCAAAGGACCCATGATGAAAAATGCTATCTACCTGCACAGAGAGAACTGATGAACTTTGAATGCAAATTGAAGTATACTTTTTTAAACTTTATTTTTCTTGTGTTTTTTATGGTCTATGTTTTCTTTTGTAACCTGGTTATTTTGAAAATATATTTTGCATGACTTCAAATACCTAAGTGATATCAAATGGCTTGTTTTTTCAAGAAAGGGGAGAAAGAGAGGGAGGGATAGAATTTGTACCTCAAAATTTAAAAAAAGAATGTTAAATTTTATATGCATATTATATATATATACTTGAATATTCCAAGTCTTCTATAATTTGACTACTGCCTATCTTTCTGGTCTTGTTTCATATTATTCTCCTTCATGTGCCCTTTGTTCCAATTAAATTAGCCTGAACACAGCAACCACCTCTGTAACTTTGTACAAACAATTCCTCATGTTTGCAATATATCCCTTCTCACTTTGACTTTTTGGAATCTCTTGCTTCCATCAAGGAACCACCTCCTACTTAAGATCCTTCCTGATGTCCCCAATTAACACATTCTCAATCTTGAAGTAGTGTTGTGCATAATTTTTATTTTTTATTTTTTTTGCTGTACAGGTTGTAACCTCCCCAGTAGAACATAAAAATCTTGAAAGACAAGACTTTTATTACTGTTTTTTGATTACCTAGTACCTACCACATTGTTAAATCCTTAACAAATATTTATTGAAATGGATTTAACTCAATTGTGGTATATTTATAGGACTTTTTTTTTGTAACTCACTATATGTTAGGATTCCATGAAAATGAATGCTCTGTGAATTATCATTTTATCAATAATGTCATTTATATTTATTGGTGGTTCACACAGTATTCTTTAAAGAGCTGATGAATTCAGTCAATATTGCCAAAGGAAAATATTAGGTAAGATGGACAAGAAATGATTCAACAGTCACTGACCTCACCCACACACATGGAACTCACCCTATCAATAGACATCCATCATTCACTTAAAACTACCATTTGCCCCATTGCAACACATGATCACTCTATCCCAGTCCTACTGTCATATATATCCTGCTATGTGATAAAAAGCCTTCCCTTTCTCTGATTTTCTAATTCATTGATTCCTCCTTTCATTTAAACTCCCAGCTGCACACCTGCTTTTACTTCTTGATTAGTATTCTTTGAATCCACTTTCTTTATGCCCTGTGTCATTCCTTGCCACTATTATTATTTAATTTGCCAAAATCATTGTAGGAGAGCTTTACATGAAACACATATCCCTTAATGAAGTTATAATGGATATCTTTATTGCCATCATTAGTGTTGTATCAACACATAGAGTCATGTCTACCACAAATTAGAGAGTGATACAGAGACTTCAGCTAAGGTTAGAAAAATGTGTGAAATTGCCTTCTGCCTGAATTAACAGCTTATTAAGAATAAAACTCTGCTACTTGATCTAGTTTTTCACAAGGGCAAGGGGGGAAAATTAATAAAATCATTTGCAGTCTCTCAAGGAGACAATCGCAAGTTTTCTCTTTTCTTCTGAAAACCACCAGAAAGGCTCATTAGGCATTATAGACTTCATAAATGCAATGAAGCTAACACAGTCAGTGCCCATACACCCAACAGATCATCAAATGAAGGCAGTAGCTAAAATTCCAGATGTTGACAGAAAACAACATATGCCAAGACACAGCAGCAGTTGGTTTCATGCTTAGATAACAGAAGGAATATGTGTACTCTAATAAACTTGGCTCTACAAAGGCTAAAGTCAAATGGGTATCACAAGGGTAGGGGGAAGGTTATTTTGATATTTGTACATCCTCTTGTAAAATACTGACAATAGTACTATGTTATCCTGAGAGTTAAAATTAATACCATGAAAATACAGTGCACTAAGAAACTTTGACAATATAACCCTAAGGACGTAACAGTCAGCAAAGATTTAGTATGTGCCTTCTGTATGCCAGATACTGTACTAAATATATCAGTTGAGTCAAGCTTAAAATCTAGCCTCATGCTATTTCTCTAAATCAAATGACTAAACCAATCAACAAATACTTATATATACATATATGTATTTAATATGTTTATAATATACACATATGTACATAAGGGAACCTCCTTAAACTGTAACATTTGTATGTATTATATATACATACATTATATGTGTGTGTATCATATAGTCAAAGCATTGTGCTAAGAGCTCTATAAAATACAATAATAATTTATTTTTCTGAGGTCAAGGTTTATCAACTATTCAGAAACCTGAATTATCAAGAGTATAGCAACGAAACATATATCTAAGCTATTGAAATCTGTCACCAAATATATTCACTAAGAGTTCTGTCCTTCATTTTTAGGATAATTCTGTACCTATTCTCTTTTGTTTGAAACACAGTTGTCCCAAGAAGTTAATTTAATATCCGGTTTTGTAGCCTTCAAAAGGTTAGGAGTTATAAATTTAAAATATAGGGGTGTCTACTAGAAAGAGGCATAATGACAGCAGTAAAAAATTCACAGATGGTAGCTTGATAGTGGAGTAGTAGAATAAGGAAAAAACAATGGAAAAATTAACTTATTGGGGACAGTAAATCCATTGCTCCTTCATAGCTCATGACAACATTCTGCACTGTAGCACATTATAATGATTGATTTATACGATAATAATTCTGAATCATCTAAAAAATCTTAAATTTTCTACTTAGAATTCAGAGAGAGAGGGAAGTAGCCAAAAATTTGACACAAATAAGTGAATATCTACTGCGGGAATGACTGGACAAACTGTAGTATGTAAATTTAATGAACATTATTGCACCATAAGAAATAACAAATATTAGAAAGTAAAGCAGAAAGACAAACTCAGCAGTCTTGTATGAATGGATATAAGTGAAATAAGCCTGGTATCTTCAGGTAGCTAGATAAGTAGATGTAGATGTAGATTTCAGATATAGACATAGACATATTTTAAGTGAATAGAGTGAATAAAATGGGGGCTGACTGCAAGATACAGCTATTTGGTATTGATCTGACAACTGATTTCCTTGTTATTTGGGTTCAATGAGGCAGGATATTGGGAAACAACTGATACAAAACAAAAAGTCATTTCTGACCCACTAAAAAAAGATAGAAGGTCTATAAAAATGTCATGACATTTATATGGAAAGTATAAAATTTGGCTTTTGAAAGGAATAAGATTCACTCATCTAGAAAATTCACTAGATGTTTCAAAGCATTTAGTGCTATAGGCTATAGTTTAACACTCATCTAGCCCATTCCTTCCCCTCTCTTTAAAAAAAAATTAGGAAAATGAACCACAAAAAGAGGGGAAATGACTTGAGTAGGGTCACATATCTAGTAAGTTATATTGTTTAAAAGTTAAACTTCCAATGATCCAGACTGAATGAAGCATTACTATAAAAGACACAGATTCTCTACCCCAAGAACATTACACCTAGTTGGAAACATTATCATCATCGTCATCATCAACAATAGCTTTCAGGTATAGAATGCTTACTATGTATTAGGCACTGTGCTTTACAATTACATAAGATATACTGTCATTACACTATAAAAAGATAAATATATGTATATGTAATATATGTATATATAGTATGCCCATATATAAATATGTATATTATATGCAATTTATAATATTTATCAGTCTTATAGTGTAAACAATAAGTACTATAGAAGTTCAGATGAAAGAAGGATATCACAGAATGAAGTGGTATGAGTCTTAAATTGGTTAATAAAATTTGATAGGAAGTGAAACTTTTATAGGAGGTGGTAGTAAGATAAGCCACAGTAGAGAGTTTAGTGATTTTCAAAGGATAAGGAATAAAGTAGTTTATCTGAAATTGAAAGTACATTTATGGAAATGAGAATGGAAAGATTCACAGAGTCAGATTGTGGAGGTCTCTTAATGTCAAGGTTTGGAGTATATATAATCTTCAACATTTGTTCATTTAACTTTCATGACTTCAATCATTCAAGTGGTTTTATTACTAACCTCATTTTGATTTTTGCATTGGCAACTGTACATTTGCAGCTTTGCGCAGTAGAGAGAAAAAAATGAGTTGTGATACACAAATTTTGTTGAGAGGCTGGTATTGATTTTCAGAGAGCAGACAAGGTAGAAAGATTTACTGAAATATAGTATATAATACAATGCCCTTACACCACCATATGGCACAGTAAAAGGTAAAGTACAGATTAAAAAATGTTTTAGTTTTAAGAATTTTATTTGCTATACGTTATTTATGGTACTGCTGATTTCATATATTCATATTCTGAAAAGTGAATATAGTTTGAAATCAATTTTTTAAAATTACGATGGCACAACAGGTAACAAAATTCTAGAGAATTATCAGTGAGAAAAATATTTGTCATATCACCAACTTTATTTTGTGTACTGCATTTTATGGGATATTTCATGGTTACTATGTGGGTAAAAGTGCATGTTATCAGAATTAATATTTTATTATATAGAATTATATGCAAAAAATGTATTTTCACCAATATCTATATGAAGATTGCCATTTTTGATGGTCACAAGAATCTAACCCTTTATTTCCTATAGGATCAATGTATCAAAATTCACATTTTTAAACTTCATGCCATTTTCTATAAATGGTACTCCTGCAAAAGTTGAGGAATGAGTATTTATCTTGTGACAGTGGAGAATGTTAGCAGGTTTTCAAACAAAGGAACAATATTTTGAAAGAAGTGCTCTGGGAAGATTCATCTAGTCATAGCATGCAAGATGGAAATGGAGTGAGGAATAGCTGAACATGGAAAAGCCAACTTAACAAATGATAATAATTTAGATGTAAAATAATCAGGGCCTGGGCAGCTATGTGGTACAGCAGATAGAGTGTTGGGCCTAGAGTCAAGAAGACTCACCTTCCTAAGACTTCAGAGAGGCCTGGAAGAACTCATATGAACTGATGCTGAGCAAAAGGAGCAGAACCAGGAGAACTTTATACACAGCAACAACCACAGTGTGTGAGGATTTTTTCTGGTAGACTTAGTACTTCATTGCAATGCAAAGACTTGAAAAATTCCCTGTGGTCCTTTAAGGCAAAATGTCATCCAGAGAAAGAACTATGGAATTCAATCAAAGAATGTAGCAGATAATTTTATTTTGTATTACATTTAATTTTGTTTTATGATTTCTCTCATTCATTTTAATTCTTCTATGCAACATGACTAAGGTGGAAATGTATTTAATAAGAATGTGTGTATAAAACCAATATAAAATTGTATGCCATCTCAGAGAGGGAGTGGGGAGAGAGGTGAAAAAAATCTAATATGTAAGTGATTGTAGAACCCTGAAAACAAATAAAATAATAATAATGATAAAAGACTCATCCTCCTGAATTCAAATCTGGCTTTAGACATTTACTCTCTATGTGAACCCTGGACAAGTCACTTAACCCTGTTTGCTTAGTTTCTCATCTGTAAAATGGTCTGGAGAAGGAAATGGTAAACCACTTCAGTATTTTTGCCAAGAAAACCCCAAATGGTCTCATGAAAAGTTGAACATGAATTAAATAGCTGAACAACCAGGGCCTGACTTTGTGTAGTAACAGTGGAAATGGAAGTTTTAGGACAAATCTAAGGTGCATTGTAAAGAAAACATTAATAGACTTTCAATTCAATTCAATAAATATTATTAAGCTCTTACCATATGCTAGACAGAAGCAGCGAGGTGTCTCAGTGGATAGAACACTGAGCCTACTAGCAGTGTGCCCCTGGACAAATTACTTAACCTCTATTTGTCTTAATCCACTGAAAGTGGAAATGGCAAACTACTCCTTTATCTTTGCCAAGAAAGTTCCATTGACAATATTGGTGTGTTATGGGTCCATGGAATGATGAAGAGTCAGACACAGATGAGTGACTGAACAGGAAATGTAGTAGACATCATGTTAGGGATATGAAGACAATGATAAAAAAAGGGTATCTGTGCTTAAGGACTTTACATTCTACTGCACTTGTGAAAGATATGGAGAACAAGGAAGAGAGGAATCTAAAGTTGTTGTTTTGTGTTCAGAAGAATATTGCTATTGATTGAAATAGGAAAGCTGGATGAGGGTTTAATTAGATAAAAAGAAATAAAAAGGCAGATTTTTTTTTAGACACACTGATTTCGAAGGATTACAAAGTCTATCCTGAACTCCTTAGTCAACCATTTACTGCCCTAGTATAGATATTACTTTGCATTTACTTTGCACATACTGCATATTTACTTATCTGTATATATGTTGTCCATCCCACTCCCAACCCCAATAGAATGGGAGCACTTTGAGGACAGGGGTTATTTTGTTTCTGTACAGTCTTAATGCTCAGCATAAGTGCACAATGAATATTTATTGAATAAATGAATAGATGATATCAAGACATTTAGATTAAAAAAAAAAGAAGGCATTGGCACTTGTAAGACTATTATTCCCGAAGGGTCTGGGCTCAAGATTTCCCATAGTGCTTTGAAATTGATCTTTAATTCATTCTTTAATCTTTTTTGCACTTTTCCAATCATTTGAACTCTCCTTTAAAATATCTCTACATATTGACTCTGGTATAGTTTGTCACAGCGTATGCTGGAAAAGATGAGATGGTGCCACCTACAGCTGAAGACCAATGGAGCCTCAAGCAGTGGCTACTGGGATACGTGGTTGTCAGGATACCATTTCATGCACAACAATGATCAGCCGACTAACAGATTGTGCTTTTGTTGACCGTTCTGTTCTCAACTTCATGGTTTGCTCATTTAATTGATGGTTGATCTCCTCAGTAACTTCTGTTTGTACATCCACACAGTAGTTGTTGAACTTGGCAAATTGTGACTCTAATCAGGCACATGATAGAGGGAGCCAAGTGTTCCAGCTGGGTGGGAGCAGTGACAGAGACAAAATGGCAGCCAGAAAATGTGTCACAAGATGCTAAATTTCTATAAATTTGGGAGTTGTTATTCCTTTGAGTGCATTTGATTTGCAGCAGACTTCAGGAGTTTAGAATTCTGTTAGGTGAATTTTCATGATGAAAGGATAATATTTCATGGAAACATACAGTCCTATTAATTTGGGGAGATTTTATTAGACCTGAGATAGTCTGGCCTAAGTGTCAGACTTTAATAACCTGACACTATATGCTTTGAAGAAATAATTTTGTTTCAACACACTGCTCCCATAGATTTCTGGTCCTTCTTTCTATGCCTGAAAATCAGTGTTCCATGAGGAGAGAGAAAGAAGTGATAATGAGAATCTTTTGAGAATTAGACTGAAAAAATAGGATGACTCAGCAACCCAGAAGAATTCTCAGCTAACAAATCCAAGAGTTTTAAAGCCTTGTCTCCCCCAATGTAAATACAGTTAACTTTAGCCTATGTTGATAGCCTTCTGTCTGACAATACTCATATCAATGATTAACAGAATGGTTCTCTACTGATTCTTTTTTTTCTTGTTTAATATTTTTCCCAATTATATGCAAATTTTCTCCCTCCCTCCTTGCCTTACATTGAGAAGGCAAGAAATTTGACAAAGGTTATGCATGTATAGTCATGCAAAACATACTTCCATGTAAATCATTCTGTGAAAGAAAACACACACAAAAAAAGAAAAATCAAATACAGAAAAAGTATCTTCAATCTGCATTCAGACCCTACCAGTTCTTTCTCTGGAAATAGATGGTACTGTTCATAATAAATTCTATAGAAATTTTCTTATGTCATTATATTGCTGAGATGAGCTAAATTATTCATAGTAGATCATCATGCAAAACTGATATTATTGTGTACAATGTTCTCCTGGATCTGCTCATTTCACTTCTCATCAGTTCATCTAAGTCTTTCCAGGTTTATCTGACAGCATCCTGCTAATCAATTTCTTAAAACACAATAGTATTCCATCACAATCATATACAACAGCTTGTTCAGCCATTCCACAATTGATGGACATACCTTCAATGTCTATTTGCCATATCCGAAAGAGTTGCTATAAATATTTCTGCACACATAGATCCTTTTCCTTTTTTAAAAAAAATCTTTCAGAGATTCCTACAACCAACTGAGTGTGTACATTATTCCTCCTTTGAAACTATTCCAGTGAGAATAAGGTTTACATGCTCCCCCTACATTCCACCTTCCCCTACACTATAAAATCACTTTCAGGCATCTTTCATGTCAGATAATTTATCCCATTGTACTTCTCCCTTTTCCCTTCTCTCAGTGATTTCTTCTTTCTCATCTCTTAATTGTATTTTTTAGACAACCATACCATCACATTCAACTCATACCTCTGTTTTCTATCTTTGTATACTCCTTTTACCTGCCTTAATAATGAGAAAGTTTTTAGAAGTTATAAATATCATTTTCCCATATAAGAATATACAGTTTAAGCTTGTCAAATACCTTATGATTTATCTTTCCCATTTACCTTTTATGCTTCTTTTACTTCCTGTATTTGAAAATCAGATTTTCTACTCATCTCCATTCTTTTCATCAGGAATGTTTGAAAGTCCTCTATTTCACTGAATGTCCACTCCTGAGGAATTATCCTCAGTTTTGCTGGGTAAGTGATTCTTGGTTGCAATCCTAACTCTTTTACCCTCTGGAATATCATATTCCAAGACTGATTCTTTAATGTAAAAGCTGCTAAATTTTGCATTATCTTGATTGTGGCTTCATGTCAATTCAAAAATTGTTTCTTTCTGACTGCTTGAAGTATTTTCTCCTTGACCTTGAAAGTCTGGAATATGGCTTGAATATTCCTGGGAGTTTTCATTTTGGGATCTCTTTGAAGGGGTAATAGGAGGATTCTTTGAATTTCTATTTTACCTTCTGATTCTAGAATATCAGGGCAGTTTTTCTGATGATATGTAGGTACTTTTTTTGATTATGACTTTCAGGTAGTCCAATAATTCTTAAATTATCTCTCCTGCACCTGTTTTCCATGTCAGTTGTTTTTCTAATGAGATATTTTACATCATCTTCTATTTTTTCCTTCTTTTGATTTTGTTTGATTATTTCTTGATGTCTCATAAAATCCTTATTTTCCACTTGCCCAATCTAACTTTTAAGGAATTATTTTCTTTTTTTTCTTTTTTATAAAGACTGGGAATCTTTATTCAAATCAGCAAACTCACATTCTTCAAATCACAAACATTGGGTGGGTCTTTTGAGGAAGAGGGGAAGGATGGAGGAGAGAAGAGAAGGCAAGGTCAACCCGCATCCCTGGACATTCCCTCCACCCCCAAGCCCTGTCTCAGGCTACTGGGTAAAGAGGAGAATAGGCCGAAGGGAATGCCAAGAAGGGAGGGACCAAGGGGAAAAGAGGCCTCTGCCAAGGAGAGGCTAACACAGATGTGTGGCTTTCAAAGTTCAACTGTGGCCAGAACAGCAGCCACCATAGGCCCCTCCCTATAAATTAAGTCCCCACAGTATCAAGGCTGGGAGTTGGGGCAACAGGAAGAACAACCTTGTGGAAAAGAAATTGGTCCCATGTTCAACTCCTTTCAAGGCAGTGCCCTGAACCCTAGCCTAAAGAATGGCTATATGGGTGCAAATTCCCAAATGAGAGGACAAACCAGGATGGGAGAATGAATAGGAATGTTGAAGGGGTCAGCCACCCCAAGTTTTGGTCCAGGAGAATGGAGGATGGAGCGGCTGGTCCAGTTTTTCTGATTTGGGGGCAGGGAGTGTACTACAGCAAGTTCAAGGTGAGAAAGCACTGGCTCAGCACTGTAGGCACAACAGGAGAAGGAATGCCAACAATGGGTAAGGAGCAGGAGGAGAAGAGAAGGAGTTGGGAACAGAAAGGGCTTGAAAGTTCCATGGGCTTCCCGGGAATGTCACTGCTAGAAATATATTAACATTCAATGGAGGGTATGGAAGAGTGGTGATCAGAGGATCTGGTGCGGCATCCCATATCCAGTCATGCCTGCCTGAGATGCCCCACGGTTGGTGCCCATTTGCATCCTGAGGACATGCTTACCCTCCTGTGAAGTTTCAGGGTTTCTCCTTGGACTTCTTAGGAAACCAGTTAGAATCTCCACAGAAGAAGCCATCACCTCCAGCCACCGCCAACCCACCCAGGTTCAACAGTGTCCACTGCACACAGGCCATATTCTTTCCTTCCCAGAGGCCCACAGTTTGGAAGATATCAGTGGCATTGATGCCATAGCATTCAGCCGCCTGCAGGAACTGAGAAATCCATTCCATCTGTTTGAAGGCCGTGCCTGAAGCTTGAATTTTCTTTACTGGGCCCTGGCCTTCAGGGTATAGCCCATCGATGAGGTCACACAGCACTGTGCCATTCTTGAACAGTTTTGGAAATTCTCTTGCCCAGGCTGGGGTCGCCTGACATCCCTGCGGCACTTTGTGGTAATCCACCGAATGAGGATCTGCTCCAGATCAGCATTATACTGCTTCTCGGTTCAGTCCATAAGTGGGTCCCCTGTTTGGCTGTTCTGAGATGGTGAAGCAGATATCTTTACCATGAGGAGGTAGATGGAGAGCTGAGTGGGCTGGGGCACAGCATGCAGTGAGTAACCGGAATTATTTTCTTCAGTGATCTTTTGGACCTCCTTTTTCATTTGACCAATCCTACTTTTTAATGAATTCTTCTCTTTAGTGAACTTTTGTTGAGATTGGCCATGAGATTTTGTTGGCCACTTTTGTTGGCCAGTTCTGTTTTTTAGGATGTTATTTTCTTCAGGATTTTTTGTGTCTCCTTTATTAAGTTGTTCACTCTTTTTTCTTGATATTCTTACATCACTCTCATTTTTCTTCCCTACCTCTCTTATTTAATTTTTAAAATCCTTTTTGAGCTCCTCCACAACCTGAGATGAATTCATATATTCCTTTGAGGCTTTGGATGTAGAAGTTTTGACTGTTGTCTTCTGAGTTTGTATTCTGATATTCCTTGTCATCAAAGTAACTTTTTATGGTCAGAATTTTTTTCTATGATTTGCTCATTTTCCAGCCTGTTTTTGTGACAAAGTGGGACTCTGCTTCCCAAGTGAAGGGGGCACTGTCCCAAGTTTCAGGTTTTTTGTACAGTTGTTTTCAGAGATAATTCTGGGGTCCTGTAAGTTTTTGGCTCTTCCAAGGTGGTATGATCTAGAGAGAGGTATGTTTACTACTCTCCTGTACTGTGCACTCGTTCATGAGTGACCACAAGCACTCTTTTCAACCCTGGAACTGTGAACAGGGTCCCTGCTACTTTATGGCCACAAACTTTGCTGTGCTAGTGCTTCTTCTCACACTGGACTAAGACTGAGGACTGAGACCCAGATCCAAGTACAGGCAATGGAACAGAGTCCTGCCTATGGATCACTATAAATCTTTTGCCTTTTTGCCCAACCCCCTTACCATCTGTGGGCTGAGAGGTCTGAAAATCATCACTACTGCCACTGATTCAGTCACCCCAGAGCTTGCTCCTTGTTTTCTCAGGTCAGGTCTGGGTTCTACTCTCACCCTGGTGTAAAGACATTTCCTGTTGACCCTCTAAAATGCCTTGGGCTGGAAGATTGTTTCACTTCATGTTTTTGTGGGTTCTGCAACTCTAGAATTTGTTTAGAGTCATTATTTAAATGTATCTGGAGAGTTTGGGGTACAGCTTAGGCGAGTCCCTGCCTTTACTCCACCATCTGGACTCCCTCTATATTGAATCTTGCTTAAAATAAATATAATTTCAAGACCACAATTAAATTCTGTCAGGTAATTCAATATCACAAAAGATCAGTGGTCTCTCCCTTCTACCAGTGCACTCTAATCCAACAAGTATTTTTAGCAACTATTATATGTAAGGAAAGCTAGATGGCATAGTGAAAAGTACGCCAGCCTGAAGTCAGGAAGACCTGAGTTCATATATAGCCTTATGCACTTACGAGTTGCGGGCTAGTTATTTAACCCTGTTTGCCTCAATTTCCTCATCCTCATTGCTTAGTTGGAGAAGGAAATGGGGAGAAAAGTCCAAATGGAGTCACGAAGAGTCAGACGCAACTAAAACAACAGAGCAACAACCACAAAACAATGTGTAAGATACTTGGCTAGATGCTGATGGAACCAAAGCAAAAATGAAGTATGTCTACTGTCAGGGAGTTTACCCTTTACTGTGAAGGATAAAATGTGTTAATAGATAAGCACATACAGTTGATTTGAGAAGGGAGAGAAAAGGGATACAGATTTTTTTCATTTAGGACCCAACACCTGAGCTGAGCCGTGAAGACAAACAGAAATTAGTGAGTGAATGAAAAGAGGAAGTATACTTCACACACAGGTAACAACAGGCCATGCAGAAGCAGAGACAAGAAAAAGCATGAGGAGCTCAGGGAACAGAAAGTAGACCTATTAGTTTGGAATTTAGAGTTTATAAACATACAGTAAACCTGGAAGGACAGGCTGGAGCCAAACTGTAAAGAGCTAGGGTAAGAGGTTTGCATTTTATCTTAGAAACAATAGAGAAACACCCAAGTTTCTTGAGTAGTGGCATGATGGGATCCAATTTTTGCTTTAGGAAGATTATTTTGTCATTCCTGGAGAGAATGAATTAAAAAGGGAAGAGACTGGAGGGCAGTTGTCTAGTGATGCATATCACAAATAGTTCAAGTCTTAAGAGTTTCTTAGAACAAAATAATCTGATATGTGGGGAGCAATCTACTGGTAAGGAATCTTTCTTCATTTAGATAGACTGGTTCTCAGATGACAAACACATGATTGATCACAAACCCCATTACTTAAAATCTTTTCAAAGTGTTAGGATTTGTTAGGGTTTGTGCTCCAATGGGCACAGCCTTCAAGGATCTGGGTTATTTCAGTTCCTACAAAGGATGAGATGACACTACATTGAACTGATGACCAATGGAACCTCAAGCCAATGGTTTCACAGATTGTAGTTGCCTGGATATGATCAGATGTACAAAAATGATTAGCCAGCTAACAGATTGAGCTTTTTTGTTTTTGTTTTCAACTACAAGGTTTGCTCATCTAATTGATCATTGATCTCGGTAAATTCTGAGTTACTAACTAAAGCACCAAGGCATGGGACTTTAATTGAGAAAGCGCTGTATGTCTCCAGAAATTGTTCAACAGTTTCCTTTACCGAATGTCATGAAATTCCTGAAGTCATGATCAACACCGAGGCTGAACTTCTGTCTTGAAATGAACTTCCTAACAGAAGGAAGTACAGTAGCTCTTTGTGGGGTCTAGATCACAAACACTGTACTCAAACAATTGAAGACTTTAACTGCTTCTTTCTCTGACTGTACAGACAAGTTGGAAAAAATTAAAACAAGGTACTGTGACTGAAATATATTAACCCAGTGTCAAGCAAGTTGATTCGTTCCCACATTAATATTTAACTCTGGTGTTTGAAGAGGGGAAATCTGTTCATTCCCAGAATGAAAGTAAGATGATTTTATTAAGTAGCATCCTTTGGTCATTTTACTAACACATCTTAGGGCTCTGGGATACTATTCAGGCCACCATGCAGAGAGTATGAGAAAAAAAACTCAGAGCGAATCTAGACAGATACTAAGTAAGGGACACTAGTTCCTGAAAATCAGCTTTTAAGGGGATAAAACAGATTTTTACTTTCCTAAAGAAGCAACTACTAGTTCCCATTAAAGGCAAAAAAAAAAAATTACTCTAATTCACAAAGTCTTTACACAATAATAATTTCTATTTATATGGAGTTTGAAGGTTTTCAAAGCACTTTACATCTATTTTCTTATTTCTCAAGAATTCTGCAAGCTACTTATAATCATCTTACAAATGAAGAAACTAAAATGTAGGGGTGAAGTGATAGCCCTCATCACATGGCTAATAGATACTGATGGAAGGATTTGAATCCAGGTCTACTTGAAGTTCCGATGATGGAATCCTAATAAAGTTGCCCCCAGCCCCAATATTTTAACTTCCTTATAGGCCCCCACTACACCAACCTAGCCATTCACCTTTCCTCCTCAATATTCTAACTCCATATATGCCTCTCTGCTCACTAGATCAACAGGTGTGTCCATGAATTCATATTTCTCACAGAAACAGCAGGCATGTTCATATGATAGGATCCTTCTAGCCAACCGCTGCCTCCAGACCCATTCCTCATATTTCCCACAGAAATAGCACATATGTCCATGTGCTCAACCACAACCATATTCATCTGGTCTCAGACAGGACCACAATAGCTAGCCAATCAGAAGACAGCACCACCAGCATGTAGAGCAGGACATTTGGCCGCCAAATCGTAGAAGGGGCCCACCTGTAATAGCAAGCACCCTGGCATACACTGGAGGTCTGCTGTACAGGTTCTTAGATCTGTTTTTCTAAGGAAAGCAACCTTAAAAGGGGTGAACAATCTTACTTTAATCAAGTACATATATCATTCATTTAGTTCAGGGGAAAAAGTCACCATTCTGAACTTCTGAGAAAATACAAACAGAAATTACAAACCAACAGACCAACAGATAGGGCTTCCAACTGTACCTATGTACATATGTCAATACCAGAGAGAGAAGCACCAATATCTGGGTTTTCAAAGCTGGGGGCCACTCAGAGTCTCATCTGTCACATACTCTTCCAATCATTTGAGCCCCAAACCAAAACCTCATTTTATACACACACACACACATACACACACATGTTTATGTGTGTATATATATATATATACACATAGATATACACATACACACATATATTTATACACAGTTAGGGTTGGGGGAGGGCGGGGAAGTTTGGGAATGGCATTGTACCCTACAGTGCTAATAAGTGTTGACTTCATGGTTATTATGACGGATTTGGCTTTCTGGTATCTGAATAAACATTTCTCTTCTGCCTTCTATATGGAGAATCTGTTATACTTTGCAATTCAGAACTACGCTGGCATATTCATAGTCGCCCTCTGTGCTGTGAACATTATCTTAATGATACAGCTTATAATCTAGTTAGGAGACCAACTATATATGGAAAGACAAATAATAATTGTTATCATTGTTTGCTGTGCCATTTTTCATTCACGTCTGACTCCTTGTGACTCCATTTGGGTCAAATGAAAGAAACTGGAGTGGTTTGCCATTTTCTTCTCCAGCTCATTTTACAGATGAGTAAACTGAGGCAAGGAAGGTTAACCAACAGCTGGTGTCTGAGGCCAGATTTGAACTCAAGCAGTTGAGTCTTTCTGACTCCACAGTTCCACCTAGCTGCCTCTAAATGACAATATAAAACATTAGTAATAGCTAACATTTATATGGCACTGGGCATTGTACTAAGTACTATACAATTATCTCATTTTATCCTCATTTTAACAATCCTGAGAGGTAAGTACTATTATTATCCTCTTTATTGATGAGAAAACTGAGGCAAACAGGTTAAGTGACTTGTGTAACAGTCTGAGGTCAGATTCAAACTCAGGTCTTCCTGACTTTGAAGGCGTCTAGGCAGCACAGTAAATAGAGTCTTGTTCCTGGAGTCAGGAAGACCTGAGTTCAAATCCAGACTGATACTTGCCAGTTGTGTGACGCTGAGCAAGCCAATTCACCTTCCTTGACTCAGTTTCCTCATGTGTAAAATGAGCTGGAGAAGAAAATGGCAAACCATTCCAACATCTTTGCCAAGAAAACCCCAAAAGGGGTCACAAAGAGTTGGACACCACAGAAATAACTGAATAATAAAAATTTCCTGATTCCAGGACCAGTGGTCTATCTACTGTACTACACAGCTGCCTCAGTAAGTGATGAATCAAAGTGAGTGACTCAATAGGACATAGATATATTGTATATATTAAGTGCTAAATAAATATTTGTTTACTGAGGTACTGGAACAATTGAGAAAGGCCTTGTGGAAGAAAGAGACTTAGTCTCATGTGAACCCCATGACTGGACACAGGAAATGTAACACACAGAAGACCGGGGCCATTGAGTGACTCAGGACTTTCTGGTTGGGTCCAAAGCACACGGATGATGTGAAATGATAAGCAATCCTATCCCTGCTACAATCCAGGTCCGTGGACTGCTTAAAAACATAGCCCAAAATGAGTCATGAGCTATTTCAGGCTAAATTCTAACAATACTGACAGTTAATCAATCATCTAGGCACCTAGTATATGGCGATCACTGTACTAGGTACTGGTGAGGGGAAGCGAAGAGGAAGTCAAAAAGGAAACTATTTTCCCCCTCAAAGAATTTTCAATCTTTCTAAGTAGACAAGGAGCACACATACAAGTATATACAAAATAAATAAATGCTGCAAGAGAATGTTGGACAGAATTATGAAGATAGTTTAAGAGGCCATGAGAAAAATCACTGAGACATAAACTGACCAGATGAGGGTTGTGGGGCTGAAAGAAGAAAGGAATGTTTGCATGCAATCTAACTGGAGGATTAAACCTAACAACCCTCCCCCACGAAGGGTATCTATCCTTCAGTAGCTCGGCTTGTTGAAGTGACTCCTACTGTGCCTGAGCCTGCAGGTACTCATTGACCTCTAGTTCAATTGTAGCTCAGAGGAAGTGACAACATTTGGGGTTTTGTAGATGATATACTGTGATCATAAACTTATCAGTATTCTGCATAAGGGTTTTCTAGCTCAGGAATTAAAGCACAGGGCCTAGAGTCAAGCAGATTTGACTTCAATTCAATCCCTAAACACTTAATGATTGAATGACCTTGGGCATGTCACTTAACCTCTGGAAAATCTAAATTTCCTTATTTTGAAGGTTAGACTTAATGACTTCAAAAACCACTTCTTTTTTCTAAATCTATAATCTTCCTTAAGGGCTGATACTGCTTAATTTTTATCTTTCTTCTCACAGTACTTAGAACAGTACTATAATAAATCAATCTTTAAAAAGCACTATCTATATTTGTATTTTATCATCTCATATATATTCTTCCCAATGGAAAGGAAACTACATGAGGATAGGACCTATTTTCCATTTTGTCTTTGTATTTCTAATATCCACTTTTAAAAAGCATTTTGTTCTTTTAAGTATGCTTTTTAAAGGGTTTAATAAATGCTTATTGAATCGAATTTAAGAAAATTCAATGCGTAGCTGACAAAATGCTATCTTATACTTTCTCCCACCAAAAGTATTGACCGATAAATTAAGGAAAGAGAATTCCATATGGAGAGATACAAGCTATGTAAAGAACTCATGTAGTTTCTAGAAAATTCAGGCATCAACTCTTTTATGAAAGAGCTATTTAACAGAGATTTGAAGTGTTCATTGTAATACACCTTATTAAGCATGCCATTTTGATTTCAAATTTCCCTCAGCTGATCCACGATGGAGAATTCTCCTGATTTAGAGCAAGCTAACCCTAGCCAGAAAGGAAAATGGGCCTAGGAGAAAAGTATAATCTAGTAGCTTCTGATGCTCAGAGGAGGATCCTTCCCTGATTTCAGTGTAGGTCATATTTATGTATGGGTCCCAGGGAGTTGCCAGGGGCTAATCGCTGTCAAGAGCCAACTCTTCTCAGGGTACCCTGTACCCAATGTGGGTGAAACCTGCCCATCACTTACACCGTCTAGGGCTTAGTTCTTCCTCTGCCATTGGCAATTTCATGTTGCTGCTATACATGCCTAGGGGTAAGCCTTTGGTCATTTAGTATCATTAGAGAACATATGACTGGAGAACAAGGGGAAAAGGAATAAGCATTTATATAGTCCCCATTTATTTGCCAAAGAGCAGAGAGGTGGTGCAGTGGATACAGGGTATGGAGTCAAGAAAACATCTTCCTGAGTTCAAATCTGGCCTCACACACTTTTTAGCCATGTTACCGCAGGCAAGTGACCTAACTTTGATTGTCTCAGTTCCTACAAATGTGTTTACACAAATTTACCAATGTGGAAAATGTGCTGCAGAAGGAAATGGCAAACCACTCCAGTATCTTTGCCAGGAAAACCTCAAATGAGATCACAAAGAGTCAGACATGACTGAGTGACGATAGAAGGAAAAGTTATTTGGCAGGCACTGTGCTAAGTGCTTTTAAAATTGTTACTTCCTTTAATACTCCTGACAATCCATTGAGGTAAATGCTTTTATTGTCACCATTTTGTAGTTGATGAAACTGAGGCAAGCAGAGGTTAACTGAGTTCAGGATCATACAACTAGGAAGTATATGAAGTCAGAATTGCCATTAGGTTCTTGACTCTACATCCAGCATTCTCTCCACGGCCAACACCAGCTGCCTCTGTGACTAAAGGAAATTCCCTTTATCTTTCAATGAAAGAAGATTCCTAGAAGCCTAGACTTTTAGACTTAGGAAAGACTTAAGAAATTAATTACTTATTCCATTCCCCTTGCTTAACAGATAAGGAAACTGAGGACCAGGGAAGTTAAGTGGTAGTCATAGTGGAAGAATCAGTACTAAATCCCAGTTTCCCTCACTCATCAATACCTGGGTGTATCTGTAAGAGACTCTAACTGTCATACACCCAAATAATTTTTTTAATGTTACTTAACCAAGAGAAGTATCAAGGCATAATAGATAGTAAACTAGAGGCATTAAGAAGACTTGAGTGAATTCAAGGCCCATATCAATCACATAGCTTACCATGTGACCCTAGTTAAGTTTTTAATCTCTCAGTGCCCCTATCAACTCTCTGAGGAAATAAAAGGCAGAGAAAGTATCAAACTGTGTGCAGTTTGTCTTTTGTCTGAGAGCTCACTATATCTATGAACTCACAAGTTCCATTCCCATTCTTACTTGGCCAAATTATTTTAAGAATTATACCTACAATAGCCAAGTTATAATTTGGATCATGCTAACATAGCCAATTGGCAATTACTTGTGGGATAATTTTCCTATTCGTTGATTTTCCAAAATTTTTATTTCTTGAGTTGACCTTTCGGTGTGGTAAAATTGGGAAGGTATAGGAGATGAAATTCATATTGCTTAATTGTATTCCTTGGAAACAGCACTGGGAAATGGTTTGGTCATGGACAAGATTTAAATTCCTAACTTAAATAAGGTTTTGAGGTTTCATGTCTATGACATCACCACCACCCCTGCCCCTTCTCTCCCAAATCTTCATTAGCTCAAAGAAAAGCAACTAGAATGTAAGAGTCTATTTTATCTAAAGCAGTTTATTCAACAGCTCTAAGATTTACTGAAGCATTTTAATATTTTTGGAAGGTGGGTAAAAGATAAAACCAATGAACATACCAATTTGAGGACTACCTGACATGCAAATATTTCTTCAGTAAAACACTATGTTATCTAACTCCTAGCACCACTTGACCACAGTCCAGGACAGGAGGAATGTTGTATAAAACAAACTCTGCAGGGAGAAACGTAATTACTTAAGCTGACTGTTGGCCAGCTTTTTACCTAAAATATATTAGACAGTCTTGAGGGGGAAGAAAGAGATGACTCCTTTAATGCCTAAAAGGGGTAAGACCTCTCTGTCCTCGGTCTCCTCTGAAAAGCCAGGTAAAGAATAAGCAATCCAGAGGAGTCAAGTGAAAATCCCTTGACGTATGAAGCTGCCATAAATTACCATCACATTAATAATCAGGGCAACTTATAAATGCTATATTCAACACCAAAGAATCTTGCCATTTCAATGGAATGGGATTTTGGAATTATGGGGGCCTTTAGGATGACAAGGAGAGGTGATGGGGAAAACTGCATTAGCTAGTAGGCTACTTGAATATGAACACTAATTTATAACAGCATATATATATATATATATACCTCATAATTTCAAGTCTGCTCTCAGACTTGCCACTGGCATAAAGTGAACAGAATTTTGAGCCAACATCCAAGAAATGTACTTCCTCTCCAGCATGTAAGATGGGCATTCCCATATGTATAGAAGGAACATGGGTTAAACAGGAACTTAAGCAACCAAGGCATTTATACAGAACACACATACTTAGGGACAAAAGTGGCCAGGGAAAACATATATTCTAGCCTCATTTCAAAGTCTGCCACCATTCCATGATGCCATGAGACATATGGATAAATAGATGGCAGTGTTACTTAGGAACCTAAGAAAAATACTTCCAACACAAAGCAACTGGGATTTCTTCACATGGAGTCCCTCAGGAAGCTACCACAGGCTTCCAGTTTTGTAGGCAGTTGAACGAGCACTGGGCCTGGAGTGAGTAAAACCTGTGTTCAAATTTGACCTCAGACCCTTACCAGATGGATGAGTCACTTAACCTCTTATCTGGGTAAGTCACTTATCCTTTGTTTACTGAGGTAAACAAAGTAGCACCTCCCAGAGTTGCTGTGAGATCAAATTAGATAATAATTATAATTCTTATATATTATATTATTAATATAATATAATAAGCACTATAAATGTTAGTTAAGAGTAGTAGTAGGGTTAGTACCCACTCAGAATTTTAGCTCATAAACATTCAATATCTCTATCGGACAATTCATGAATATATAAAGTAACAAGACAAGATTTTAAATATACACATGAACATTTTTCCAGAGGTTACCATATCAGAGGAAAGAATAAGCTCAGAGAATCTGTGTGACCAAGGAAACTGAATGGAGGAGAAACATGTAAGTGACACATATGCCAAGAAGCAGGTACCGTGTGTTCAAGACATATGTATGAAGGCACATGTGGTAAGGGTATACATGCAGCTAGGGAAACTCCCTTTTCCAATGTTGCAGAGCTATGACATTCTCTTTAATACTATAGTTCTACTTTTGGATATTGCGATACCAATTTCCATTGAGTGTTGTGCCACTGTCAATGAATATTTTTATCTCCTTTCCCCACCATATTGTCTCTGTTAGGCATTTTTCTTGGTCTCACGGCTGATGTGCTCCTCTCTCTTCTAATGTGTTAGTCTCTGCTACCATCTATTGAGTTTCAGCTAACTGATCTTTTCAAAACCGGCTGCTGCACTTTGCTTACTAGCTATCAGGAAGTAACGTCTAGAAGGCTTCTTACAAAACCAGGCTGCCAACTTTTTTATTGAAAAGCCTAGGGCTATTAGCTGTCACCCACCCAGTCAAGTAACCAGAAAAACTAGCAGAAGCCCCCAGGCTGCCTATTCTTTTGTTGACCTTTATCTTTATTTTTGACCCATTTTCTTTGGTTCCAGCCAACTATCTAACTTGGAGTTAATAAATTTCTCTTAACTCTTCTTAAAATCCTGATTGTGAATTAGTATTGCAAAGACCCATTTTGGGAAGTTCCCTCAAAAGAACGTCACAATAGTTACATGTAAGCAGAGAAGATGAAATGCCTTCTCTCATGATTCTTATTGATTGGTATAAAAATCTAACTGAAGCAGAAATGAAAGGGCTACATAAATCAATGTGGCTCAGCAGTTAGAGAAACTAGGTTGAAATTTTGTCTATCACTTATTATCTGAGACCTTGGGCAAGTCATTAACCTCCCTGTCCTAGAGTCCCCTTATCTATAAAATACAGAACTTCGTGTAGATGACCTCTATGTTCTCTACCCCTCTCTAAATTTATGATCCTATAATGAATCATTCTTCCATATTCCAGCCCATATATGAGTGTGTATGCATCTATACACACATATGTATACAAACACATATATATGTTTGTGTGTAACTGTGTGTCTGTGTGTATACACAGTAGCTCTGACTTCTATGCTGTCTTCCAACCAGGACAAACTTTGATATTATTAATTCATAATTAGTGCAAGGCTGAATGTCGTCCTTGCTATCAAGTGTTTCAATGACCTTGAGAAAGTCTCTGAATTTCCCTGTGCCACAGTTGTCTCATTTGTTAATTAGAGATGACATATTAATCTACCTCCCAGGGTTGCTGTGAAGAATTGCTTTTAAAAAAATGCCAGTGTGAGATTACAATATAAATAGCTATTGGTGATTCAAATTTCACTGGCGACCAAGTCCTAGTTGAAATAATTTTCTTTTTGCCTCCCAAGCAATGGAACTTAAAAATTATATTTATTACATAAAGAAAAAAATTGATTATAAATAAGGTAGAAATTTATAAAGATGAATGCTCAGGAATACCAGGATAAATTATCAGGAGAAAATATGAAATTTCTTGTTTCTGTTAATGAGATTTCAATATCCATTTATTTAGAAAGGATTGAGTGAATCCATCCAACAGGCAAATAAACTAAATGATTTCTTGATATCCAGATATATATTGAATTTTATTTCAAATGCTTTTGATGCAGGTAGAAAAAACTAGCCCTATAGCTTTTTCCTCAAATGATTCCTTCAACAATGAGTGAGACTTTAAGTATAAAATGGTCTATCCTCAAATTCCAAAAAGCTTTATGTAAGTTCTAAATGAGGGTTGTAGATCAATAAGTTTGGGAAATTATAAAAAAAAATGAACCAATAGCATAGCCACCAAGAAGTCCACATCACAAATGAACTAACTTCATTTATTTTGACAATTGTAGCTGAGAAGTAGTTATTTATGATAATGTTTATTGCGCACTAGGGTCCATTTGGCAGCACACTTTGTAAAAGTAATGAATTCTTAGCAAAGGGGAGTACTCATGCCAGCTCTTGGTTATTAAATCTCTTCCAGGAAATGGGAAGAACTATCTCAATTTCTCCAGAGGCATGCAGTTTGTGAACTAATGAAGTGATGGAAATAATAAGGTTCTGCTGTAAATGACAGAAATAAAATGATACATGTTAATTTTAACCTCAAAGTCAACTTCTAATTATTCACTTCCAAAATTATTACACGAGATCTTTGTGTGTTTGTGTCTGTGTGTATGTACACACAAAGATCTCTGGTAATGATAATATATCAATGTTCTAAAAGTTGGGTGCATATAGGTATATGCATGTGTATGAAAATATACATGTATGCATGTGTACATATATTAAAAATATGTATTTGTGTATATAAATATATGTATGTGTGTATATGTATGTGTGTTTATTTATATACAGAAGCCAGAATCATTTGGGGATTAAAGCTTATGCAGAAGTATCTAAATCCTTTTGTAATTATGCCCAACACATTAAGTCAGACAATCCAAAGCTAGTGAATATGAAGTTACACTATTCCTTCAAAACAAACTTTGATCCTAAGTCTCTGGATATCTAATTAGCACCTCAGATGGGGATTGACATTGATTTTACAAAGGTTTTCCCCAATCAGCTCTAAGGTTCCATTATAGCATTGTTTACCATTGTCCATCAAATACACAGGCCCTTCAAACAATGTCATGGCCTTATGATCTTAATGATGAAGACAACTGGCATTTTCAAAACTAAAAACTGCAGGTAAGGTAGGGAAAAAAATGAAAGAAGAAGACTTATTTCAAATATCATTTAGAAACTACTTTTAACACCAAAGTCAATTTTATCTGAGGACTAGAAAATGCAGTTTCTCCCCCTGATATTTCTGGGGACTGATTTGAAAAATGACACACAGAATTACTAGTTAATATCCTCTAGCCCCCTCTCAAAGAGGTGGTCCATGGATTACTGAACTAATGTTGATAAAGTATTTTGAAGTCTAAGGAAGAAAAGTGTTAAGTATCATAATGAAAAAGGCATTAGGCACGAAGGCCTATTTAAGAAGTACATATTTAGTGGCATATGACATCTACTTAATGTTCTGTCCCATTTATCATTTGTACACTGTTTTCTTAAGTAATCCCTAACTACTTTCAAGTGAAAAATAGATTTTAATGGGAACTAGGTGGGGTTTTTTTTGCCTGAACTAAGGAATTAAAGTTAAGACAACTAATACTTTGATGGTTCAATGGACCCATCTTCTCACCAATGCTTAAACAGTTTCTACTGATGTGGATCACAAATTTTCCATTTCTTCTTTTCTTGTATAAATCTTGTTCATGTCCTTCCGTAAATTCTACTCAAAAGAGAGAGAAATGGAAGCTAATGACTTTATGAGAAATCAAGAAATAATAATAATGGAAAAGAACAAACAGAAGACAATGTACCTCACTGGAAAAACAACGTCCCTGGAAAAAGGATTCAGGAGAGATAATTTAAAAATTATTGCACTCGTTGAAAGCTTTGATCAAAAAAAGACCCTAGACAACATCTTTCAAGAAATTATCAAGGAAAAATGCCCTGATATTCCAGAATCGGAAGGTAAAATAGAAATAGAAAGAATCCACCGATCACCTTCTGAAAGAGATCCCAAAAAGAAAACTCCTTGGAATACCATAGCCAAATCCCAGAGTTCTCAGGTCACGAAAAAATATTACAAGCAGACAGAAAGAAACAACTCAAGGATTGTAAAAACACAATCAGGATAATATAAGATTTAGCAGCTTCTACACTAGGGGATCAGAGGGCTTGGAATATAATGTTCCAGTGGTCAAAAAAGCTAGGATTAAAACCAAGAATCACCTACCCAGTAAAAGTAGGGCTAATACTCTAGGGGAGGGGGAGAAAGGGGGAGATGGAATTTCAATGAAACAGAGAACTTCCAAGCATCTTTGTTGAAAATACCAGAGCTGAATGGAAAATTTGATTTTCAAATGCAAAAATCAGAAGAAGCATGAATAGGTAAATAGGAAAGAGAAATTATAAGGGGCTTATTAAAGTTGAACTGTTTACATTCCTGCTTGGAAAGATGATATTTGTAACTCATGAAACCCTTCTCAATATTAGAATAGTTGGAGGGAATATATATCTATGTATGTGTTTGTGGGGGGGGAGAAAGCAAAAGAGAAGAGAGAGAGAGAGAGAGAGAGAGAGAGAGAGAGAGAGAGAGAGAGGGCACAGGGTGAGCTGAATATGAAGGGATGATATCTAAAAAATAAAATTAAGTGTTGAGAGGAATGCACTAGTAGAGAGTAAGGGAGAGGTAGAATGTAGTATGTCATTTCACATAAAAGAGGGGAGAAAGAGCTTCTACACTGGAGGGGAAGAGGCGGGAAGTGAAAGGGAATAAATGAGCCTTACTTTAATCAAATTTGGCTTCAGGAGAGGATAACATACACACTCAATTGGTTATGGAAGTTTATCTTACCCTACAGGAAAGCAGTGGAGAAGAGGATGAGAGGGGAGATAATAGAGAGGATGGCAGATTGGGAGAAAGGGTAATCAGAAGCAAACACTTTTGTAGATGAATAAATACATCGTGGGACCAGATAGAGGGAAATAGAGTATCTCGCAACATGACTGTTATGGAAGAGGATTTCATGACCACATATGTATAACCTAAATCGATTTGCTTGCCGTCTCAGTAAGAGTGGGTAAGTAAGAAGTGAGAGAATGGGAAACTCCAAGCATTAAAAATGAATGTTAAAAAAATTGTTTTTACGTGCAACCAGGAAATAAATATATAGGATATATAGGCAATGGAGCAGAGAAATCTATCTTGCCCTATAGGAAAATAGAAAGGAAAGGGATAAAAGGAGGGGAGGTGAAAAAAGGGAGGGTCAATTAGAAGAAAGGGTAATCAAAATACATGCTGTCCTGAGATGGAGGGAAAGGGGAGATAGGGAGAAAATTTGAAATTCAAAATTTGTGGAAGTGAATGTTGAAAACTAAAAATAAATTAATTTGATTTAAAAAAGAAATGAAAGGTTCAAAAAACTCTATGAAAATAATCTACACACAGATCAAGAACTTCATTGATGAAGGTGTGAGAAGGTAACAGGTAGGGTTTACAAGTAATATTCTATAGCCACCCACAGTCTTTATTAATCACACAATCAATTAAAATACAACATATCTCTATATTTTTTGCTTACTAGAAACGTTTTTTAATTTTATTTGATAGACTAAAATACCACTCTAAAGGTTCTCCTCCAACAAGACATTTACAATGTACACATCAAAATATTGTAAGATGAAATTGAAAGATGTCCCCCAAAGGTAAGTGCCACTCTCACGGCAGAGATCTAGTTAACATGTTTACTAAAGAGGGATTCCTCATAGATGATAACTTCCTTCAGATGTTCCTGGTGGCCCATGAAATTGTGCTAACTGTATTAAACACCAGAATCTCCTAAGTGAGTCACATTCACTCCTAACCATTGAGCCTAATCATTCACAACAGGAAAAAAACAAGTGAATGGACAATACTTATCGTTGCTGCTATTGTTAAGTACTTTCAATAGTACCCCACTTCAGGACCCAATTTGAAGATTTCTTGGCAAAGATATTGGAGTGCTTTGCCAGTTCTTTATCCAGCTCTTTTTAAAGATGATCAAACTGAGGCAAACAGGGTTAAGTGATCTGCCCAGGGTCATGCAGTTAGGTGAGATGTGAGGTCAAATTTGAACTCAGATCTTTCAGACTCCAGACATGATGTTCTATCTAATGTGCCATCCAACTGCCTTCAATAATTATCATCCATGCTGATAATACAATTGACTAGACAGTAAAGCTGTCCAATCAGTAAATGTATCTTGGATAATTATGAGCATGGATAATGAGCTGGGCCCAGAATGATACAGCAGAAGTAAAGTGGAATAGATAGCTTTTGGAAAATTTTTCTGTGATTTTAGGGACTCCATGTTTATTTCTGAAATAAATGTCTGTCTTTTAACTTTAATATCATTTTAGTGACACTCCATGGTTGTCAGTCAAGAAATTCTCATGATCTCTGTAGAAGTAACATTGTGATTCACCTAAAAATATAGTTGAGAAGTTTATGAATGGAATGAGTAGGTTGCACCATAATATAAATGAAGAATTTTTAAGAGAAGTAGTGTACATCATGTCATCAGAGGAGTTAAATAATGGTTAGGTACAAGTGATGAACAGAGTGCCTTCTCCATAGGAATACATACTGTGATGGGAAATCTAGTTAAGATCTGCACATCAGTAGAATGGACTCCTGAGGCACATTTATAGAATGATATGGATAATAATTACACAGGATAAGACATCATGGTTGGGTAGAAATCTAAATGATCAGGAGTATCCACAATAATAAGAGCACAGACCCAGCAACATATTAAAGAACATTGATATCATGCTATTAGTCATTTTAAAATGTTCTATTTTTTTCTTGAGGTAAGAGCACAATTCATTGCAAGGGATATAGATAAAAAGCAGCTTGTCACACATCTAGAGCTGTGCTTATATGCACCAACCAGTCTTTGGAGGTTAGGGGGTCTTACCAATTCTTACAACCTATTTTCATATAAATATGCATCAAAACATTTAGCCAAGATGTAAGGCAAATCTCTGAACTTCCTGCTAATTATATGGATAAAAGATATAGCAGATCTTTAGGACCCCTGGAGTCCACTTATTTTTCCCTTCTTTAACTTTTTACTCCTAATGTACTGGCGATATACTTTCTTCCAAAGTTTAATTGAAGTGACAGATACAGAGAAGGATAGATGGTGTTTGTTTCAATTTTTGTGTTTCAGAGATTATGATTCATTCATTTGCTCAAAGTCAGGAATGCCTGACTTCAAGTTCCCTCTCTGAATGCGTGACTCTAGTCAAGTCACTTACATTTTCAGTTCTCCAGCAATACTTGAGGGCTCTAAATTACAGAGAACATTACGGTTTGTATTAATAGAGGAAGTTTCCTCACCTTGGAGTTCCCCATACCAATGGAATCACAAGTCTATTTTCTATCACATCCCTATCCTATTTATTCAGCAAAGAGTATACTGAATGCCTAGCACTAAGCTAAATGGAATGATTGAATGAAATATTTATTAAGCACTTAATATGCGCAAAACACTGTAACAAACTGGAGATGCAAATAGAAAAGTAAGCCAATCTATGATCTCAAGGAGCTTGCTTGTCTTCTAATTAGGGAGCTAACACATATGGAAAGTTTCAACTGCAAGCCAAATGGAAAAGTCTCACAGTCCTTAGAGTGCAGCAGCAAAGCAGATGGTAATGTGTCTTCTTTAATGTCAGAACTCGTCCCCATCAAAGAAACTGTTCTTCTATAAGAAGATGGACCTCATGATCTGATATTTCTGGGGATGACCTGAGGCATCTCAGGTCTTGAATTAGAGATGGATCATTGTTTTCTGCAATAAAATCTACCACTTTCTAAATTTTTGCATGAACTGATCTGCAGTCATTTTCATATCACTCAAGAACTACTTTTAAAGAAACTCTTGAGGGGTCTATAGCTCAGGTATAAGACACAAGGTCTATCTGGGACAAGAAAGAATTAATAAAAAGGCACCTCCTCTCCTTTTCTTTTTAAGACTATTAGGTTGAAATGACTTGTCCAGGGTCTCACAGTTAGTAAGTGTCTGAGGTCTGATTTGAACTCAGGTCCTCCTGACTCCAGGGTCAGTGCTCTACCCATTATGCCACTCAACTGCCCCATCTCTTCTTTTTTAAATTTAATTTTAAAAATTCTGAATTTAACAACAACAAAAAGAACATTTCTGTATGCCAAATCAGACAAAAAAGAAAACTATATATAAAACTGTGAATCTCTAGTATGTAGAGCTTGCATTAAAGGATACATCTAAACAGGTTTTATTCACTTAAAGGTGAATAAAGTAAAATATTAAAAATAAATATTTCCTAAAGGAAAGAATTTGGTTCTAAAAATTTCCAAACTACAGCATCTGATTTATATTTTTAAAGGAGAAACTTGTCATTAAATACATTAGAAAGTCAGGCATAATTAATGGACCTGGAATCATTCCAAAATATGAACACTTTCTGGCTGCTATTTTTTAAAGCACCTTTTAATTATTTCGAAAATGCATCCTACTGATCTCATATGAATCATCACAAATTTTATTTTATTGAATAAGCTTCCTACCCTCAAATAATGTACAAGTTCAACCCCATCAACCACTCTGATGCCTCTTCCCAACCAGGAGGTAACTCTGTCTTTTCCAATGCTTTGCCAATGGAAGGCAAGCGTAGGTGAATCCAACCAAGATATAAAATTAATTAATTAATTAACCGATAAGGAAAAAACACTTACAAGCAGTTTACTATGTGACAAGCACTGTGCTAAGTGTTGGGGATACAGCTACAAAAGTGAAGACTGTTCTTGCTCTCAAAAACCTCACATTTTAATAGAGAGATATAGAGTCATGGTAGGTATGGACTATTACAGGAACGGTAAATCTATAAACTCTTTCCAGTAGGAATGTCAGTATTGATCGTAGGGAGATTGTGTTTCTAGACCTGAAAGGCAGATAGCGAGCTATAGAACAATAACTGGAGTGGACTTGGATTGTCCCTACAAGATAATCATCAGTCACGTCAGTGGGACTCTTGTAATGTTGATAAAATAGGAAGATCTTCCCCACCCATTAAGAGGCCTAACACATGGAGCCTGTGGGCACATGAAGACTGGGTCACATGGAGCTCAGACTGGCAGGAGCTTGCCCAGATAGGAGACAGAGAGAGAGAAAAAACAAGCAGAGAGGGAGAGCAGGCAGAGCAGAGAGAGAGAAGCAAACTGCAAGTGGGCACAGGGAAGAATTTGACTTGGGGAACTTGTTTTTGCAGGGAGGTCTGACAGAAAGAAGGTTTAGGATGTCAGCGTTCCCTGGATTAGTAATAAGTACCTGATAAATCTTACCTCCTGGTATTCTAATGATGTCCCAAATAAATATTTTGGTTTTGCCTTTGAAAAAGAGAGTTTATTATATCTTGTGAATTTATCCTGGAAATATGCACTCATACTCATAGCAGCTGCTAAGGGTATCACATTGACGTTACAACCCCCCAACCTATTGTCATTAAAGGAACACGAATTTCCTTACAGTGGCACAAAGGGTAGTTCAAGAGTCCTTAGGATCCAAGCTACTAATTCCAGTTTTCCTTTCCTACCTCTTGCCCCTCTTTCCACTCCTCCCCGCCCTTCCCTTCTTTTCTCTTTCTTTTCTTTCCTTTTATTTATTTAAGTTTTCAACATTCACTTCCACAAAATTTTCAGCTCCAAATTTTCTCATCTCTCCCCTCCCCCACCTCAAAACATCTTGTATTCTGATTGCCTCTTCCACCAATGTGCTCACCCTTCTAACACTTCTCCCTTCGCTTATCCCCATCTTCTCTCTTGTGCTGTAGGACAAGATAAATGTCTATACCCCTTTATCTGTATTTCTTTTTTTCTGGTTGTACACAAAAACATTTGTCAACATTATTCCTAAAACTTTGAGTTTCCACTTCTCTTCCTTCCTCCCTCCCCACCCATCTCCACTGAGAAGGCAAGCAATTCAAAATAGGCTATATATGTGTAGTTTTGCAAATGACTTCCATAGTAGTCATGTTGTGTAAGACTACCTATATTTCCCTTCATCCTATCCTGCCCTCCATTTCTTCTATTCTTTCTTTTGATCTTGTCCCTCCCCAAGAGTGTTTACTTCTAATTGCTCCCTCCTCCCACTTGTCCTCCCTTCCATCATCCCCCCTGCGTATCCCCTTCTCCCCTACTTTCCAAACTGAGTGTGCATGTGGTTTCTTCCTTGAGCCAAATGTGATGAGAGTAAGATTCACTTTTTCCCTCTCACCTGCCCTCTTTTCCCCTTCTTTGGAAAAAGCTTTTTCTTACCTCTTCTATGAGAGAAAATTTACCCCATTCCATTTCTCCCTTTCTCCTCTCAATATATTCCTCTCTCACCCCTTAATTTCTTTTTTTCTAGATATGATGCTTTCCTATTCAGTTCACCCTGTGCTCTGTCTCTCTGTCTCTTTGTCTCTTTCTCCCTCTCTCTCTCTCTCTCTCTCTCTCTCTCTCTGTATGTGTGCATGTGTGTGTGCATGTGTGTGTGTGTGTGCATAATCCCTCCAACTCCCCAGATAGTGAGAAAAGTTTCAAGAATCACAAATATTATCTTTCCATTTAGGAATGTTAACAGTTTAGCTATAGTAATTATTCTTCTGTGGTTATTCTTTCCTGTTTACCTTTTCATGCTTCTTTTAATTCTTGGGTTTGAAACTCAATTTTTCATTTCAGTTCTGGTCTTTTCATCAAGAATATTTGAAAGTCCTCTACTTCCCTGAATGACCATTTTTTCCCCTGAAGTATTATATTCAGTTTTGCTGGGAAGGTGGTTCTTAGTTTTAATCCTAGTTTCTTTGACTTCTGGAATATCCTATTCTATGATTTTTGATCCCTTAGTGTAGAAGTTGCTAGATCTTGTGTTATCCTGATTGTATTTCCACAATACTTGATTGTTTCTTTCCAGCTGCTTGACATATTTTCTCCTTGACCTGGGAACTCTGAAATTTGACTACAATATTCCTAGGAGTTTCTCTTTTGGGATCTCTTTCAGGAGGTGATTGGTGGCTTCTTTCAATATTTATTTTGCCCTCTAGTCCTAGAATATTAGGGCAGTTTTTCTTGATAATTTCATGAAAGATGATGTCTAAGCTCCTTTTTTGATCATGGCTTTCAAGTAGTCCCACAATTTTTATATTGTCTCTGCTGGATCGATTTTCCAGGTTAGTTGTTTTTCCAATGAGATATTTCACATTATCTTCCATGTTTCATTCTTTTGGTTTTGTTTTGTAATTTCTTGGTTTCTCATAAAGTCATTAGCTTCCATCTGTTCCATCCTAATTTTGAGAGAACTATTTTCTTCAGTGAGCTTTTGGACCTCCTTTTACATTTGACTAATTCTGCTTTCTGAAGTATTCTTCTCCTGATTGGCTTTTTGGACCTCTTTTGCCAATTTTAATATCCTATTTTAGCCTATTTTAAATAGCCTATTTTTAAAGGTGTCATTTTCTTCAGCATTTTTTTTTAGTCTCCTTTAGCAACCTGTTGATTCACTTTTCATGATTTTCTTGCATCGCTCTCATTTCTCTTCCTAATTTTTCTTCCTCCTCTCTTATATGATTTTCAAAGACTTTTTTGAACTTTTCCATGGTCTGGAAGGTTTTGGATGCAGAAGCCTTGATTTTTATATCATCCCCTCATGGTAAACATTGTTCTTCATCATCCAAAAAGAAAGGAGAGAATACCTGTTCACCAAGAAAGTAACTTTCTATAGTCTTATTTTTTTCCCTTTTTTGGGCATTTTCTCAACCAGTTCCTTGACTTTTGGGTCCTCTGTCAAGAGCAGGGTCTACCGTGGGAGCCAAAAATTCTCAGTTCCTCCAAGGTGGTACAATCAAGGGAGAAGAATTTACTCCCTGGCCTGACTCATAGCTGAGATTCAGATCAGCTGCTCAACACTGTAGCCACAGGCTGCTGCTGCCACCACTGCCGCTGTGGCTGCTGCCTGGAGCTGGAGCTAAGGGAGAATCCTGCTCCCTTGTCATGGAGGTAAAAAAGCCCTCTCACTGACCTTTGAAGCTGACTTTGGGTGCCTGTGAGTTGAGGGATCTGTGAACCATAGCTGCTCCTGGGAATTCTGCCCCCAAGGCCTGCTCTGGTCCTCCTCTGGCACTGCTAAGGCTGGGCTGGGCTGCACTCTGCATCCCCATGCAACAGCTCTTTCTCATCAGCCTTCCAGGTCACCCTGGGCTGGAAATTTCCTCCACTTTGTCATTCTATGGCTTTTGCTGCTCTAGGATTTGTTGAGAGTCTTTCTTTACAGGTATTTTATGGGCTGTGGGGGAAGAGCTCCATTATGTGCATCTTTCCACTCTGCCATCTTGGCTCCACCCCTTCTTTCTTTTCTAAAGTCATCTACGGAAATCCTCATTAGCAGGTACATGACTCTTTTTCCCTTCCCAGGGTAATTTAGCTTTCTCCAATGAATAACAACTCTTTCGCCTCATTTCATTGTAGAGCTCCCACTGGAGGCTTCCATGTATTTAAGGGTGGAGATGGGCATGAGTTTAGAGAGCACGAATACCAAAGAAATCATGGATGCTTGGAGAACTGAAGATAAATGAGAAAGCAAGGTCTTCCTTAAAATAAAATTATTTGAAAATCTATCTTTCTTTCTATAGATCATCAGTTTATTGATCATTTTCCTTTTCGACTACTTTCTATTCCTTTTCTCACATCATGTTTCAGTCATAAATATGAAAGAATGACCACGACTTATGGACTTTGAGAAAAGACATAGGCAGTTCTGGGGGTCTCCTCAGGGAAGTGTCTCTAAAGAAAAAAGAAAATATTGGGAAGAACCAATATGTGGAGTGGTGTCCTCTAGCATGTCCCTGTTTTCAGCAGCAAGTGAGAGAACTCAATTTCTGTGTATTGTGTGATATAACCTAATCTGTATAAATTCTCTGATTTCTTTCTGCTCTTGGCTTGAATAAATGGGTTTGTTTGCTATTCACTATGTGAAATGATCTTTGTTTAACTGAAATTTGATGAGAAGACAGTCAACTTATGAATATAGAACTTGGGGTACTCCTTCTCTGACCAGGAATACAATTTGAACATAAAATTCATTTCCCCTAGATTTACAATATTTAGAGAAGGGAGAAAGATACAATTCTAACCTAGCAATCCCATCCCGAGAAGAATAGAGTGGCTAGCTTTTTGGTCTCAATATCCTATTCTCATCTTGTTAGGAATCCAAATCTCCCTTCGCTGAAGGAGGGGAGGAGAATAATTCAATGTCTTCCTATGATGATATCTAGACAAACTTATGTAGACACACAAAAGCCTGCATGAGTAAGACACACATACTTGACATGTAAATTGAGGGAATTTTACTCAGTAATCTCTGAAGTCCCTTCAAGCTTTAAATCCATGATCACATGATCCCCCCTTTTTTGTCTTTAATTTTTCACATGGTCCATAATCCTAGATGTATATAGTTGTGAAGTCTACTTACATTTCATATGTGGTGTTTCCTTTCTTATACCAAAAACACTCAATTCAATTATTCATACATGGTAAGCCAAAACTATCATCCTTAACTGCCACATTCTGCCAAACTCTCAAGATTTATCCAAGAATGGACCTGGACTTCCCTTGTCCAGCCTGTTTTTAGGCAATTTCTAAGGCCACTCGGGTAAGTACACTTCCTCCTCATACTCATGTCTACGGTGTTTCCCTTATATTATTTCCACACTATTATTTTAACTTGTTTGCAAATTGTTCTTGGAAAAAATGATGCATATTCCATTTTTTTCTTTTCCATACTTTGCATAAGACAATGGAAAAAAATAGCAACTTTATCACAGATAATTCCTTCTCTCTAAAATTATACTGAAAACTTTCACCAAACATTGATTTAATCAGGCAGTGAACTCTCTGTAAAACATCAGGAGTAGACTTGTCTTCCTGTTCACCATATCCTTACTTTTCAAGTAATCTTGATTCTGTGTTATCAATATCATCTCAGGAAACATCTTGGACATATTTCTTGCTTTTGCCCAATTTCAGTTTGTCTCAGTAAATTTGAAGAAAATCTTAATCATAATTTCCACTTGTATGTGTGTGTGTGTGTATTTGTGTGTTCCCTATTGTTCTTTCTATCTATGGATAGATTAACTTCATGACTGTTCCTTTCCCACTTCTACCACCTTGATTCTATTTGGTAGTGACTTCTTTCATTTGCTCTTTAATGTCTGTTATTTGGGCAATTTTCTTCCTTGCCTCTTCCTCCTAGTGATATTTTTCTATAGAGTCTCAGTGCCCTAAATTGTCTTCTATTGTTTCTACTTTTGACTCATTCTTTTACATCTTTGTTCCCAACATTTATCTCCTACTAAGGATGCATTCTGACATGCTTTATTCATGTGCTTAGCATCACCTTTTTTCCTTGTTCTTAACAAAATTTACCAAGTCTATATACCCCTTCTTAAATTGCCCTGTGTTTTTGAAATCAATTGCTATTCTAAAACAGTAGTCATTTTAACATTATATTCCATACCTGGGACACTTGATTTTTTCCAATTTCTTTTCTTAAACATAATCTTTTTAGCTTTGGCTTTTTTTAAAGTTATGTAGAATTCTTTACTCTTTTTTCCAAGATAAAATCTACCAATGCATAACAAGTGATATGATTTTTTTTTACCATCTCCTAACATAAGTAAATTCTCTGTTAATTAATTATATTTGCTCTGAATGCAGTTTGGAGGTAATTCACCAAATCAATGACTGCCATTTGTCCCGCTATTTTAATTTAAGGCTTACTAATCATCTCTCTTACAGACTTGTATAGTAACTAGTGGAGGTATTGTTCCCATTTTGCAGTTGAGGAAAATAAGACTTGCAAAGGTTAAATGACTTGTTCAAAGCACACTTGGCAGAGTGTTTTCAAAACCATAAAACACTACATAAATGTTAGTTCTTACTATTATTATGATTATGTAAATGTGAAATATCATTCAATTTTTCATGCCAAAGCAAGTGCTCTTTCTTCTACATAATAGCTGCTTTTGCAGAACAATGATACAAACTAGTTCTGTTTTCTACGTTCTCCAACTGATGATACCTACTAATGCATTTTTGCCTTATAATTTGGTGACTGCTATATATCTTATGTGAAATTAAAAAAACCTATTTGTAGAGCACCTTAAAATTTGTGAAACATTTGAAATACACTAATTTGTTTGAACCTTAAATAATTCTATGAGGTAAATACTGTAAGTATTATTGCCCTGTTTTGTTAATGAGGAAATTGAAGGTGACAGAGATTAAATGACTCGCCTATAGTGTTACATGTTTCATTAATCAATTCCTTGGTGCCTCCATTTCAGGGAGGGGCCCAGGACAGGCAACTTTCATGGTCCTTTTAGCTCCGTTTCTGCTTTTCTGAACTTTGACATCATGTCTTGATGTCTTGATGTCATGATGTCATGACTTTGACTCCCATGAAAGGAGTATATCCCACTCCCCTAATTGTCAACTCCCTTTTGTGTGTTGTATTTCTCCTCATTAGAGATTAAGTTCTTTGGAGGAAGAAACTTTCCTTTTGCTCATATTTGTAACCCCAGCACTTGGCACAATGCCTGGCTCATAGAAAACCCTTCATCAATGCTTGCTGCTTCTCCATAATCACAAAGTCAATATCAGAGGCAGTCTATAAACTCAATACTTCCTGATTAGAATCTAGAACTCTATTAAGTACCCTAGACAGACTTCTTCCACATATCACTCCCTTCCCACAATATAGGTGGGTTAGAAACCCATTCGAACCTTTTTGGTGATGAATATCTCCCTCCATTTATAGCAAATTCCTCTGCATTTAGAGCCCTTCTCAATCTGATTCCAGGCCACCTTTTCAGACTAATTTGACATTCTTTGATCTTTTTTCACCTTATACTCCAGTGCAAATGGTTTACTTGCTGTTTCCTATGCATGAAACTTCATTTCCTTTCTCTGACTTTGCACGTCTCCTATCACTAAAACATTCTTCTTCTTTATGTCTATCTCTTGAAACTCCAGCGTTTTTAAGGCTCAGCTCAAGTGCCACTTCCTAAAAGAGGTATTTTCTGATTTCTTCAGTAGTTAATGCTTCCTGGATATTTTCTGTTTTTTATCTTTCCTTAATTTACTTATCTGTGAACCTATTTCATTGCCCCAGTTGAAGGTAAGCTCTTTGAAGGAAAGGATTGCATCACTTTTGTATTTGTATCACAAGCACCTACAAATTGGCTGGAACATAGGAGACATTAATCAAGGTTTGTTTTTTGGTTTGGTGTAGAATATGATTTCCTATAAAAGGGTATGGCACCCTTTCCCTTTCTCCGATCTGCTGGGCATGATTACTGTTGGTCTCCAGTTGTGGAAGAAGACCAATGGCCTCCGGAGGGTGATGTCTTGACCTGCAAGTGAATTGGATTTAAGTGAGGTGGGGCTGTGCAAAGTAGAGGGCCTCCTTTCTTTTCCTAAAATTTGGAGCAAAGGGAGATGTTGCATCTCCCAAGGAGAAACTAAAAGAAGTCTGAGACTGCTGATATTTCTCAGCTTTCCTAAGGAACCAAGTAAGGATCCAACAGGTTGCAACAGGAAGAATGGAGAGGTGGAATCAATTGCTACAGATTCTAGTTTTGTTTTGATCCTACATATTTATCTCTCATGTTTTAAAAAAAAAAAAATTTTAAAAGTATTGCTTATTGCCCTTGTCTAGTCTCAGTCCCACCCTTTGGTGGTTATTTGGATTTTTTGACCTTTTACTATTTTATGCACAGAGCCCATGACTCAGCCCTAAAGACTTGACTATAACACCCATACAATCTGTAGACTCAAGTTTGCTTTTTTTACCTTTTTGCCCTTTGGATAATGGCTCTAGTCTCACCCCACCTTCTGCCTTGGCTTCTTCTCTGTATCTCTGGGCTAATTCCTTCCCCTTCCATAACTGCATAACTTTCCATAGTTTTATGGATGGTTTGACAGTGGCAGAATCAGCCCTAGAGGAATAACAAGAATTATGAACATAGAATTCAATGTTGTAGGAAAGACTAGGTCAGATTATGATGTAGAATATGACCCTCTAGGATCAACCAGGTTACAGGCTCTGAGGGAGAAAAATAAAATGCTCTAAGAATAAGGGAAGGGTTGCAAAAGCTTAGTAGTAGTAATGGGAGGAGGAGGAGGAGGAGGAGTAATCACATTTGTCTAGCACCTGAAAGTTGGCAAAGCTTTTCACAAGTATTATCTCACTTTATCCTCACAATAATTCTAGGAAGTAGGTGCTATTATTATCCCCATTTTACAGATGAGGAAACTGAGGCAGAGATACACTGAAGTGACTTGCCTAAGATCACACAGCAAGTGTCTCAGACTAGATTTGAATTCAGGACAATAATAGCTAGCATTTTCAGTTTTGCAAAATGCTTCACCCATAACTCATTTGATCCTCACAGGTACCCTGAACGGTGCCTGCTATTATCACCCATATTTTACAGGTGAGGAAACTGAGACAGAAAAGATAAATGTCTTGACTAGGGTCAGATAGCCAATAAATACATAAAGCAGAATTGGAACTCACCTTCTTGTCTTCGACTCCCATACTTTACTCACTATGCAACCTTTTTAAAGAGACAGAATGCCATATGAAGATGAGAAATGTAAGTGATGCTATCCTGCTGCAGTCACTCAGTCTGAATTTTCATACTTAGCAACGCCTAAAGTACCTAGAATGTCTCCTCAGTGTAAAATACACTTAAGTGATACCAACTGTCTATCTTCCCTTATGAGTGTTTGGGGTCACAAAGATTCCCCATTTATTTGGTTGTTTTCTTTTCTTTTTTTGGTCCCCCCACCTCTATTGGACTCTTCACTTGGTCTCATAATCATCACTCTCATGATTCCCATTTGTCTTCAAAGATCCTCTTAGAGTCACTTCCCAAAAAGCCCTAACTCTGATAACCTCTCCTCCAGGACCCTGTACATTCCTCTGAGAATCCATCCAATTTATCCTATGTATGTCTTGTCAGTACACGGTTGTTTGCATGTTTTCTCTCCCATTAGAATGTAAACTCCTTGAAAGCAAGGATTATCATTTTTTTGTATCTTCAATCCTTAGCTCAATACAGCCGCGATCACCTAGTAAGAGTTTGATAAATGCTTTATTAGTCTGACCCAACTTGACCTACGTATACACACTATTTACCAATAAAATGTAAGCTCCCTGAGGACAAGGACTGTTTATTTTTTTTTTAATTTTATCTTCAGTCTAGCACAGGGATTGCCATGTAATAGATGCCTTTTGGTTAATTTCTTTAAATCTATATAATTCATCCTTATTGCTTTCTCTTTAACTGATAATTCCAGTAAAAGTGACTTCAGCCTACCTGAGTTTTTTCTCCTGATTCTCTCTTAATTATGTTTTCAGCTCACTTAAAAGGTTAGTCAATGGTTCAGACACATTTGCATCTCAATGAGCTGGTGATAATTGCAACTCCAAAGAAAATTTTGAATCTACTAAGTATATAGCCTTTTCAAAAACCTGGGTACTTAGTAGATTTCTAGTTGTGTTAAGAGAAGAATTTCTTTAGACTGCTCTCCACAAGCTAGTTTTTTTTTTCCTTTTTAAAATTAAAATCCCTTGTGAAATAACTTTTATTTTATCATGGCTACACTGGGTTGAAACCCATAGCACCATTATGAAAATAATCTGAAGAAATGGCTTTTTAGGTTATTAATGCTTCTACTTCCAAGGACTGTGGTTCCTTAACTGTCTTGTATCCTGGATCAGTGCTACCAAAAGTTCAAGTGATGAACTTTCCCTAACAGCAGAAATAGCAGTGTCACTCAAAATGAGAATTATTTTGTAGATTCACTAGAGTATATCTTCTTAATATACAAAACTACTCCAGCACTCCTTTTATCTATTCTGATTCTTTTAAATAAAGTAGAGTCTTCAATTTACAAAGTGTTAGGAGAAATAATGGTGGCAGGTTATGAGTAGTGTACCCTCATAAAACAATGAATTACACAAAACATAAAAGCAGTGAAGAATAATAAAGGGTATATACAGAATCTGTAGAAAGCTTTCATAGCAACCAAACAAAACCAGATGTTCCCAAGTTTGCTTCTAGATGAAATGGAGGGGAGAAAAGCCAGTAGACAAAAAATTATAGGAAAACAAGAAGCATTTTATAGTGATCAACAGGTCATCGGAACATTCACCTTATTAGGAGTTTAACTAATCTCTGCCTTGATGTGCTATGCAAGGAAGTTAAAAAAAATAAACTTAAAAAAATAGAACCAGTGCCAGATGTGATGATACATGACTGCAATACCTACATATAGGGAGGTTATTAAGACTGGAAGATCTCTTGAGCTCCAAAGTCCTGAATCACAGGAGGTTATGATGATCAAGTATGTACACTAAATTTGGCATCGATATAATGAAAATAGGAGTGGAGTTGACTGAGGAAGGGTACATGGTTCTAGCTTGGAAATGGAACAGAACAAAGCTCCCATCTTGTTCTTAGTAGGATTGGGCCTGGGAGTAGGTATTATATTTTCAGTGAAATAAGAAAAAGAAAGAATGGTAGGAAGGAAGGAAGGAAGGAAGGAAGGAAGGAAGGAAGGAAGGAAGGAAGGAAGGAAGGAAGGAAGGAAGGAAGGAAGGAAGGAAGGAAGGAAGGAAGGAAGGAAGGAAGGAAGGAAGGAAGGAAGAAATAGATGGGGAGAGGTTGGAAGAAGAAACAAACTAAAAAGGAAGGAAATCCAAACAAAAAAAGGAAAGGAAAAGGTATGTAGAAATATAGCTAATTAAACCAAGAACCAAATCTGTAATTCAATGTGTCATAGTGAATAAAAGCCAGCTTTGGAATCAGGAAAATGTCTTAGTTCAAGTTAGTGGCTGTAGGACCTTATGTAAATTACTTAACTGCTCACTGCTCTAAGCAACTATGAAATGCCAAGAAGGTACTGACCTAAAATGGTAAACAGAGTTTCCTAGTCTAGGAGTTCCCTACACTGATGAAATCCCAGGTCCAGACCCTGTCCCCAAAAGTGAGAAAGACTCATAGGTGGCATTAATGCCACTAAAAAAAAAAGACAATCAAGAGGAAATCAAGAACTACCAACCTAATTTCTCACCTCTATTAAACCTTTCTAAGAATTAAATTAAGAATATTCTTGATAAAATATAGAAAATCGGGAAAGGAGGCAAGGAAAAAACCTTCATCCAACACTCACCATTTACCAAGCACTGTGTCAACAGTTTTACAGATATTGTTCTATTTGGTCACACTTAAGACAGATAGATTTTGCAAACAATTTGCTTAAACAGACCACATCTTTGGCCATTCTAGTCAACGAAATGCCAAGTCCTGCAGCCTTATTGTCTGATGTTTGTGAAAATAATAATTCAGTAAAGCAAAATGCAGTCTTAAAAGTTCTCCTTCAAAGAGGTACCTCTCATACATGTTAAGATCAAACAAGTTTCCTTGAAAGATCTAACCAGAAATAACTTCTCTCTGATTTTCAATATCAAATGAGGTATAGAAAAGAAAGATGCCTATTCACCAAATGTATTCAACTTTGTCATGGTGGATGTTCTGGAAAGATTTCAAATGGAAGGGGCAGTACCAATGTGTGTAATGTCCTTGATATTCCTATCTGTGGATGATTTCATGTAAGTTGCATCATTTTCCAGGGCCCCTCAATAAAATCCACAGCCATTTCAAAGACATTGGTCTAACAGTCTACAGAGGAAAATCCAAATGTATGAATAGTACTTATTATCTAGGCTATGGCATTCATATGGATGGACAGAATTAATCTATAAATTCATATCTCTTGGGTAGGAACAATAGATGGGTAATGAAATGGGTTCAGAATTGAAGAGAAGACTGGAGTTGGGTTACACTGAGGAAGTCACATAGTACTTTTGGTGATCCCAAGTTTCTTACAAACACAAAATCCCATATCTATTTTACTGATGACATTATGGAATATCAAGCCTTTGAAATATTAAAATTGAAAGTGAATCAATTTGCAATAGAGAGACATAGAGTCAGTATATTACCAATGATGACTTGTGTGCAATAAGTGGTTTAAAAAGGGAGGGGCTATTATCTAAGAAATGCATGATTGGAAAAGGAGGCAGACCAGTCATACAATAAAAAAAAAAGGAATACTAAATGGAGAGTCTAAGTGCTGCATTGATATCATGGAATAGTAAAAAATAAGAATACAAACAAATCTAGAGGAAGTACTTTACAGAGGATTGATGGTACTGTGGATACTGGAATTGTATAAGCTGGAGGGTAGAGTAATGAGCTCCTCCTGAAGCCACACATTATAGAAGGTTCAGATTAGTACTTTCCAAGTTATTCTCCACTTCCCATAGCTGCTTTGTTTGGTTTCAACTCCATGGAACATCATATCCCTATACCAGATATCCCCTGATGCCCCACCTTCAAAAAAAAAAAAGACTTTTTATCTTCCTTTTTTGGTCCTATCTTAAACTGTTAGGTCCTTGAAGAAAAGGATTTTTTTTCTTTTTTTCTTTTTTGCATCTCTAGTGCAATATCTGGCACATAGTAGGCACTTAATAAATGTTATTGAATTGAATTAAGCCACAAGATCTTGCTGACTCTCTTATTATTGCTCTTACTCCCTTCTTTTTCTTCTCTTTTTCCAGGATACTTCCTGGTATTCTCTGTGGTGTGGGTTTTTTAACCTGTTTTATGTCATAGACCAATTTGAAAGTCTGGTAAAATTTATGAATGCTTTCTCAGAATATTTTTCAATGCATAGAACACATAGGATTATTTAAAAATCAATTATATTAAAATGCAAATTCATATATATATGTATGTATGTATGTATTTAAAGTTCATAGACTCCAAGTTAAAAGCTCTGCTTTCTAGTATCAGACTTGCCAGTGACAACCTTATAAGGAAGTATTGTTTGGTTATTTTTACATGTATCCTCTGTACCTAGTACAGTGCTGGACACATAGTAGATACTTGTCAATTGATAAACATGGGCAGTTTTCTTTGTTTCCTTTCTTTCTCAGGCTCTTTTGATCATGTTTTTAAGATATCAGGCAAGTAAGATTTTAGGCTAAAAGTACATCATTCTAAAATTTCAAGAGGACATTTTTTTTACTGGCTCTGCCCCCATACTAGAATCATTGACCCAGAAACCAATAACTCAATACACTTACACTGAAATTTACTCCTTTCACTTCTCTGACTCTATTACTATGCCTCTTTGTCCCTTTCCCAAAAGATCAGATTCAAGATGAAATGAGAGGAGGGAGGAACACACATCTGCAATGCAGTCTCAATTAATTGCTACAGGGCTAGTAACTCTAGATATGTTGCTGGAAATCAAAATTGACCCTTATCATGACAACACTGCCAGAAATTAACGAGGTGCCAGATGATACCAACATCACTTTGGAATAAACCATTTTCCTATGCCTCCCCTTCCTTCATAAAAAGATAAACAGAGATAATGCTATGAGGAACACTACTGATGATAGTGGACCCTACTTTGACAAGTAAATAAATATAGTCAAGTTAAATCAACAAGAATTTATTAGGCACCTATTTTGTGTCAGCAAGTTCCAGGGATACAAAAAAATAGCATAAATATTCCCTGTTCTCAATACATTAGAAAAAGACAATGTCTGAAGAAAGGTCTCTCTCTCTCTCTCTCTCTCTCTCTCTCTCTCTCTCTCTCTCTCGAATATTTGCCAGGTTTTTTTTCTTTCTTTTCCTTTATTTTTTTTTCTTTGCTTCCATCTTGAACACATATGAAAGCCATTCACATAGACATGATGTGATAAAATCCTTTGGATCTATCAAAGTGGGTTGCTAGATTTTATAATATTTACTGTGAATTTTTATTTCTATATTTCATCTATCCTTGGACTTGCTTTTAGCTTACACAATTGAGAAATGAAGGAACAATTCCTTAGTACCAGGTAAGTATTATAAATTTAAGCTCTTCGGTGGAAAACTGTCTACACATACCACGTTCTCTCATTTGTCTACAACAGCTGTTAGAAAATGTTGAGGTAGACTTCTATGATCTTCCTTTCCACAAACAGCTTTTTAGTTACAAAAATTCAGAAAAAAAATTTACCTAGTCTATGTTTAGACTTTATGTCAAGTTTGATGTTTTTGTCATGATCATCTGAGATGAGATGGATTTTAACACAGAAGATTCCCAACCAGCTGATTTTCCATCAGCTTGCAAGGGAGACAAACAATGAAGTTCTCTGGGAAAACAGTTTTCTCTTCCTCCATTCTCAAAATATTATCTATTTAATCAAAAATGTATATTTGCTAATTGTACCTATGAAATATTCCTCAAGTTCTCTCTGACCTGTTAATCCATCTCAAGGAAAGAAAAATTTGTTGAATGAGAATCAGTGATTGTCAAATACATTTTGATTAGCCCTTTTTTTGAGTGAGCTTGTATTTCTTAGGAGTTAAATCAGCCTGGGTCACATTGAAATGCCAAACACTTCTTTCAAGACTTGTCAAGTAACTATTTTTCCTCCACAGGATACTCTTCTCCAATGAATCAACGTAATAGTCATATTATCTTCTCTTTTCTTTTCTACTATGGCTATTTGGAAAGCTTCTAATGATTTCATTTTCCCTAGAGATGAAGAGGTCACCTTTCAAACGAGCAAAAATGACAAAAAGGAAAAATGGCAATTTTGGGAGGATCTATATTAATACATTGTTAGTGGAGCTGTGAATTGACCCAACCATTCTGGAAAGCAATTTTACACTATAACCACAAAAGTCATTCTAAAATGTACATATCCATTGACCTAGCAACACCAATACTGAGCCTGCACTTCAAAGCAATCAGGGAAAGAAGAAAAAGCCCAAATGAACAAAACTACATGTAGCAGCTCTTTTTGCAATGACAAACAATGGAAACTAAATGGCGTCTATCAATTGGGAAATGGCTGAACAAATTCTGGCATATGGGCATAAAGCTCTATTGTTCTGTCATAAGAAATTATTTAAAAAAATAGTTTCAGAGAAATCTGAGAAAACATATCAATTGATAGAGGGAAATCAGTCAATAAACATTTGTTAAGTAACTATTATGTTCTAGAAATTATGCCAAAAAAAGCAAAAAAAAAAAAGAAAGCAGTTCTTGCCTTTAAGAAACTCACAATCTTATTAGGGAGACAACATGCAAATGGCTACACAAGCAGCTAGGTTGTACAGTGGATACAGTTCTGGGCATGGAGTAGTGAGGACCTAACTACAAATCCTTCCATGGACAATTACTGGCTATGTGACCCTTTGCATAACTTAACTTCTATTTGTCTCAGTTTCCTCAGTTGTAAAATGGGGATAATAACAGCCCCTATCTGTCAAGGCTGTTGTGATAGAAAGTTTATAAAGCATTTAGCTCAATACATGGCATGTGGTGGGTGCCACATGAATGCTTATTCCCTTTCCCCTCCCAAAATGGGGAAAAACCAACAGAAGAAAAGCAGTAGAATTAAGAAAGAGAGGAAAGGGTTTCCTATAGAAGATGGGATTTTATCTGAGATTTAAAGGAAGCCAGTGAATCCAGAAGGCAGATGTGAGAAGTGAGAGCTTTCCAGGCATAGAGGAAAGTTAGTGAACATGTCCAGAATTGGGAGTGTCTTGTTCAAGGAACTGCAAAGAGACCAGTGTCACTGGATCAAAGAGGACATGGGAGGAGTGGGCTGTGTGGTGTAAGATGACTAGAAAAGCAAGGGATGCTATGTTAAGAGGGGAGCAGCTTTGAATGTTAGATGATTGTATATTTGATCCTAGAGGTAATAAGGAGCCATTGAAGTTTGTGGAGTTGTGGAGTGGATGTAGTGACATGATTGGACCTGTGCTTTAGAAAAAGAATCACATTGGTGGCTGAATGGAGGGAGCATGGACTAGAATGAGGGAAAACCTGGGGCAGACAAACCAATCAATGGGCTATTACAATAGTTTAAGAGTGAGGAGATGAAGCCTGCATCATGGTGGTGACAGTATCAGAGGAAAGAAAGGAGCATATTTAAGACACGTTGAAAAGGTGAAATCAACAGTTCTTGGCAACAGATTGCACAAAGGAGGTTAGTAATGAAAAGTCAAGAACCACACCTCCATTGTAAGCCTAGGGTACTGGGAGGATGGTGCTGAAATAAGCAGAATTCAGAAAGGACTCTGTATAATAGTAACAACACTGGAAAGAAAAGCAACTTTGAAAGACTTGAGAATTCTGATTAATGCAATGACCAACCACTATCCCAAAAGACCAACGAAGAAACATGCTGCTCACTTCCTGACCACAAAGGGATAAATTCAGGCTGCACAATGAGACGTGAATGTTCAGGCATGGTCAACATGAGAATTCGTTTTGTTTGATTATGTATATTTGATAAAGTATTATTATTTTTATTTCTCTTAATTTGAGGAAAAAAATTAGCAATAGAGTTGCCAAACACATGTGTGTGTGTGTGTGTATATATGTGTGTGTGTGTTTGTGTGTGTGTGTAATTGGATATATACAAATACATACATATGCATAGATATATGATTTAAGGCAATTGAAGTAATTTTAAAATACGTAGAGTAGAACAGAAAGAAAACCAATAGAAAATGCAGATAAACAAAATAACTTTAAAAGTACATTGAATTTATTATATCCTTAAAGGGAGAAGCAAACTATACATGATATAGATTTATGGCTACATATACAACCCTCTTTTTCAATTGTGGACTATATTTTTGATTTTCCCGCTTGAAATCTCCCACCACTTCAATCTTTCCTCTGCTCAGTTATAAAAGTGATTACCCTAAGGCTCAGGTCCGACCATGTTACACCTTTATGCAATAAACTCAACTCAGTCTCCAGGTTAACTTCTCTCTTTGTCACTTATAGCCTTCACAATGTGTCTCCCTTCTGCCTTTCCAGTCTTCTTCCACTGTATTACTCTGCATGGAGTCTATTATCCAACTCCTTGAATACAATACTCTGTCTCCTTTGCACTGACAGCCTCCTCATGCCAATAATATTTTCTTTTCACCACCACCACCTTTCTTCAAAACTAAGTTCACATACCACATTTTACGAGAAGCCTTTTCCATTCTCTTTGAAAACAGCACCTGCTCCCTGAGGTTACCTTTTATTTATTCCATATGTAACTTTTATATACCTGGCTGTTTGCATATTATCTTCCTTATTAGAAATTGATGTCCCAAGACTGGGGACTGTTTTTGCCTTTGCTTAGAAATAGTAAGTACTTAAATACTTATTGACTGCATATGAATATTTTTATTTTATTTACTGTTAAATTTAAAATATTTTTTAAAATATATGGAGAGGAACGATATGGTATGAATAAAAACCTAGATAGAGTCTTGGCTCTATCATTTACTGTCTGTGTGTGGCCTTAAACGAGTCACTTCTCTCTGGGTCTCAGTTTCCTTTTCTGTAAAAATAAGGGATTTGTTAAATGACCTTAGTTCCTTCCAATCCCAGATGGATGACTTTCTGATGACTAGACAATCTCTAGGACCTCTTCTGATTTTAAACCTCAACAATTCAATGAAAATTTCTATGAAACACACTGTTCCTCCTGTGTAGGAAAATCCTGCCTCTAGGATATCATTTGTGCTGTTATACACTTTATAAAAATGATCAGGGATACCCTGCTCACTTACCTGAAAATATCTCATTTAGATTAAGGTAGTTTTTTCTTGTCTCCCAAATTTATGCCATGGAAACAGAAAGTCTTGATGATTTCTATTTTTTTTATTGCCAATATATTTCCATGAGCTTCGCAAAAAGCATGCATATAGGGAGTGAACTTTAGATACCTAAATGACCAAGCCAATTAAAAAATTTTGAGATGCTCATTTGGGTTTAAAGAAGTAATTAGTTTGAGCTTTACCTGTTTGTTCATAAGTATGTAAATGATTGGGTTGCATACAGTGCTGCTCTTGGCCAAAATTGATGGTACAACATTGGCCACCGGAGACACCACTCCTGGGGGACCGAATGTAGCAAGCAATGCAATCATCCCATACGGTACCCAGCAAATGAGGTAGCAGATGACAGCTGTGACAACCATGAAGAGGACGTGGTATTCTCTTTTCCGAGCAGCAGACTTCCTGATTTTCCCAACCTGGGTGAAAAAAAGTTTCATAACAAACTAGTTAGTAAAGATATAGTGAAAAAATTCTTTAAATACATATAGTGTTGGATTTTTGTAGCTAAAGATATTAAAAGTTTTCTGTTAGCAGAAACAATCAGTTTAGTTAAGCTAATTCTATTTTCCTCTGAGACAATGATACTATGATTTCTCTGCAATCACAATGGAAATATAATATTCAGCAAAAGAAGTATTTAGATGGAATATTCTAAAATCATGATGATGGATAAATGACTCTTGTGTCTTTGTAACATCTAATTTAAACTTTTAAAAGGACATTATCTTTCCTAAGATACTTGAAGTTATTTTTTTTATTTAAAACTTCCAATGACATACTTAGGGTCATTGGATCAAAGGATATGCCCATTATTTTTATTCTTATTATAGAGTCCCGTATGATTTTCAAAAAAATTGGACCAACTCACAACTTGACTGACAGAATAATACCATGTCTATTTTTCCATAAGTGTACCAATACTTAATTTTATCATCTTTGCATATTTGATGACTATCAGGAGAATTATCACCTTTACTTAAAATTTTCACTTCTCTGAAACTATGACATTTTTCATGCAGTTATTGTTAAGCGTAATTGTTATGTGATTATTGTTAAGGTTAATGGTCACAAGATATTTTATAGCCTTTAAATTCTTAATTAACACACACACACACAATTCATAGTCCTGCTTATTCTGGACACATACATCAATCCTATTCTGAATTATTGCTCTGAAAAAATTTTTTATAATCAACCCATCTGTTTTCTCTTATAATTTGCCATATTAAAAGTCCCTTTTCCCCCCAAACTAGGTCTCTTCATCTCCCTCAGGCTGGAAGTACAGGACCTACTCATACACTGATCCCACTACTGATTGGTGCAGTAATTTGACCTGCTGTGTTTCCCACCTGGTCTGGTTCATCCCTCCTTAGACAATCTGGTGGCCCCCACTCTCTGAAGCTTACTATATTGTGGTTGAACTTCATACAGATAGCAAATTAACACTTCCCCTCTGCAGGTCAGAACTCGCTAGATCTATCCACCTTTCCAGGAACAGGGATGTGTTCTACCACACCCAGATTAAACTATTTTTTGAAAGATGTACAATACTTGGGTTTTTTTTTCAAAGTGGTTATAGAACCAAATTAGAACACTTCAATAAAACCAATACAATGGCACTTAAAATATGAAAGATTTCTTATACCATAGAAGAACTTTTCACTAAATAAGTAATCATTGAACCACAATCTAGAAGCAGAATCTTCTCTACTTTAGAAGCATTCTCTATTAATAAGTGATGACAATTGTCACCAGTTTGTAGTAAGGAAGTATATAAAGTCTTAACCACATGTAAGGCAACCTACTATAGTGGAAATAGAACTGGAATTGTAGGTTGTGGCTAGAAACTGTCCATGTGACTTGGGTGAAATCTCTTAAATCTATGCTTCCTCATCTGAAAAAAAATAAAGGATAAACTCCATTATTTCTCAGCTCCATTCTAGCCTAAAATTTATATTTGGCATAATTTTCTTCACACAATTATTTAACAATTTCTCGTATCCTAAACAAATGAATCCTAGTTCATTCATCATTTGAACAAGAATTCCCTCTATAAGGTCATCCAATTTATTTGAAACGTGCTCCCTATCCTCAGTTTCAAGAGGGAAGCCATGTGGAACAGTGGAAGGACTGATGAACCTAAAGTTGAGGAGCCTGGGCTTAAATTCCAGGTCTGTACGTTACTCCTTGTACAGTCTCTCCTTCCTGATCTATAAAATGGCAGCATCACATTTACTTATCTCAAAAGTCTCTTCCAGCTTTAAACATATAATCCAATGACGCACAGCAATAGGGAATTCACTACTTCCTGAGGTTGGCTTCTGCATTTTTGGACAGTTTCCTTTAAGCAGTTTTTTCTTAAATTAACCTAATCTACCTCCTTTTGTTCTTTTAGTTCTTCCTGCAGAGACCAAGGAGAACAAGTTGACTCCCTCTTTCACTGACAGATCTTCACATACTTGAAGATAGTTTTCATTTCTACCTCTTTGACACCCTTCTTATCAGGCAATGGCCCCTGCCCAGTATCTTCTACTGATTCTCCTCTGACATAGAATATGGTCCTCCCTATCCTAATTACCTACTGCTGCATGAATGTTCTCAGCCAATGAACTGATTAAAATGGGATGCCTTAAATAGAATGCATGCTTTTAAATATGAACTACTGTCTTCCCCATTTTATCCTTATAATTAAATTAAATTCAAGACTAAGACTTTGCCCATATCAATTAATTGATATTTTATGTATTCTCAACCATTCTAAACCTCTGTTTGGATCCTATATCCAACAAAAAACTTGATAGCTACTTTCTGTGATCTATAAATCTAAGTAGGTTCCCATCTATAACTCAACCAAACTTGCACCCATAATGAATGTTAAGGCCAGGATTTTAACCTAGCCAGACTTTGTCTCTCAAAAATTTACTGTTCTTTCTCCTATACCATGCATAACATAAAAAATTAGATGTTTTCCTGCCCTGTCATGAGGTTGAGGTTCAAGGTAGGGTGGAAACTAGATAGCTCACAAATGCCTGATGTCAGCTAATGACATTCATTTCTGATGCCTGTTGATATTAGCGAAAGACAAGAGTTTAAAAACCTTCTCATAGATGCTAATTAGAGGTATATAAACATTCAGAGAAGAAGCATGACATAGTGACCAGAGGAAGGGCATCCTCATCAGGAAAAGCTGGGTTCAAGTTCTGTCTTTTACATATCCTGGCTAAGTTGCCTTGGATTAAACCTCTCAGTGGTCCAGGTAGCCTTCTAACACTATAAATTGTGAAACACAGCTGATGATCTTTTTCAGGAGAAGGAGCCTCCTATGCTGCAATTTTCCTATATGAATTTGCAATAAAATTACTAATTAAGGAAATAGCAAAGGAAGTCTTATTGGAGCTCAGAACTAAGCAGTGATAAAGATGGCTTCAGGATAATGATCTTTGTGAGTGAGATGGATTTTGCTATTTTCATTAGGTTCATCCAAAAAATCAAGAAAGAAACTCTCAAAATGTTCCCTTGCTCCTGTCTATCTCAGAGGCTCCAGACACTTTTAAGAGAAACCCAAAAATGCCATTACATATTTCATAATATTCTTCCTTTCAGTCATCAAGTGTTAGGTCTGTGCCCCCAAAATATTTTATTGGCTTTAACTGCCCCACAGCAATAGTTGGTCTTCCCATTTATAAGATGTAATAGCTATAATCCAACCATCCAATCACACCACTTAAGAAGATGAGCTTCATTTGAAACCTTTCAGTCATCAAGTGTTAGGTCTGTGCCCCCAAAATATTTTATTGGCTTTAACTGCCCCACAGCAATAGTTGGTCTTCCCATTTATAAGATGTAATAGCTATAATCCAACCATCCAATCACACCACTTAAGAAGATGAGCTTCATTTGAAAAGATCCTTTTTATTGTTTAGCAACCCTTTAAACATTTACTACTATTATCTGGAAATGAAGGAGATATTGCAATCAGCACATCTCCCTAAGTATTTGATCACAGACTTGGTGTGTTGCTGCTGGGGATGTTCGCTTCCAAGTGGACCATATAATCGGGCTGCATCATTCTGGATAAACACTTCAAGTATCTAAAGTGTAATCTCTCAAGGATGATGGCACATTACAGGGAAACAGAAGTGGGTGTGAAGAATTCATAGGAGCCTGCCACGCACAATTTAACAAACAATTTGCCAGTCATGGCTTTTAAAGGGGCATTTTTAACACCTTCATAAAGTAACAACATAAAAGAGTGAGCAATCAAAGTTTTATTCCAACGAGGCTTCTAGTACTCACAATAAAATCCCAGAAAGAAATATACGTGGCATGAGTTAATATAATACATAACCAGGAGAAAAGCCAGAAAGCCTTTTGGACTATTAGTATACTAAATGAATCCCAGTATGTCAGAACAGGAAGCAACCTTAGAGATCACCTAACTAAGGAATCTTAACCTTTTCTTGTGCTATAGACTCTATTGTCAGTCTGTTAAAGGCTTTTTTTTCAGAATAATATTTTTAAATATTATTTTATAATTAAGTATTTTTAAATTTAAATATTATTAAATAAATTTTCTCAGAATAGTATTTTTAAAAGAATAAAATAAATTGCACAGAATTGCAAAACAAACCAAATATATTAAAATTCAGTTAGCAAAATATATTTTTTTAAAGTTCCCAGATCACATGTAAAGAACCCTTGATCTAGTCCAAAATCCCTCATTTTGCAAATGAGGAAACTGAGGTTCATTGACCATAAAGTGACTTGACCAAGGTCATTGGACTTATAAATGACAGAGCTGTAACTCAAACTCAGGTCTCTTGTACTCAGTCCTACATTCATGACGTAGAGCAGTATTTCCCAAACTGCATTTCACAGAGCACTACAGTTCCTTCCGTGAGAAAATATAGATGTTAGGAATATATTCCCTTTTAAAATATTATTTCTGAAACCACAACATATATGTACATATGCATATATAAATTTTTTCTTTATTATTATTCTTAAATTTTTTTGTGACCTCCTCTTTTAAGGAGATAATTGGGAAGAAGAGGATCCATACGTGAAGGCTCCCTAGACTTACGTGGCTTCCATCAACTTATTTCAAGCTCAGTGTGCTCTCTAGTCAAATTAGTTTGAGAAAAGCTGACCTAGTGAATCAGAGTTTCCTCAGTAAAATAAGAAAAACAAAACATTAGCTTGGTATTAATTTCATTTTTGATGAAACTAAAAGGCAGCCTGATGTAGTGGTCCCAAGGTCAGAAAGACCTCTAGTGTAGTATAGGCCATTTAATTATAAGCAATTTACTTAGTCTTTTCAGAGCCCTCAAGGCAACTTTCTACTAGTAAGTTTCAAGTTAAGTATCACTCTATGAAGAAATTGTGGATCTGGACCCTTCCCCTACCATGTAAAATTATGGCACTTCTTGCTTCCACTTCTCTCTTTTCCCTCTGTTTCTAGGGCCCCACACTAATAAAGACACATAAGATTTCAACCACATGATATTTATTAGTGGTCAGGACTTTTAGGTAGGATTGGAGGGAAAGGAGAATAAGTGAATTAAACTCTTTGGTAATAAAACTGTGAAAGTTTCCACAAACTACTCCCTCCCCATAGATTTAAACTCTAGTACACAAATGACTCCAAATCCCGTAGGGCTTCCACAAATGGAGTGTGAAAAGAATGGCTTAATTGAGTTGGAACTACCATCCAAAGGATTTAAATTGAATCTAGTGAAGTATAGCTTTTAAAAAATTAATTATTGTTCTTGAGTTTTTTTCTAAAGATTGAAGCATGTGGTAGTTTTTTATTTTGTTTTTGGGGGTGGTAATGGACAGGGACTGCAACTCCTTTTCCCCAGTGAAAGGCAAACGATATCATAGGGCCATTTCATTAAGTATAATGGCACAGGTAATTTTGGAAACTAATTTCTCATCCATTTTTGGATGAATATAAGGCACCATGATTGGTGAATGAGAACTAGATTTGAGTCAGAATATTGGAAACAAAAAGCCAAAAGAGAAATTAAGAAAACAAAAAGTAGAAAACTATTAAGTTTGTAAATAAAAATAAAAGTCAGTTTTATGAAAAAAGGAATGCAACAGATAAGTCATAGGTTAATTTGATTTAAAAAAGAAATAAGAAAACCAAATTAACTTCTGTCAGAAATGAAAAGAGTAAATTCACCACAAATGAAGAGAAAATTAAAACATTAGGAGGTATTTTGCCCAACCATGAGCTAGTAAATCTGACAATTTAAGAAAAATACATAAATATTTACACAAATATAACTTGTCCAGATTAACAGGAGTGGAAAGAGAATAAATAATTCATCTTAGAACAAGAAATTGAACAAGACATCAGTGAGTTCCCTAAGAAAAAATCCCCAGGGCCAGATGGGTTCACAAGTTAATTCTACCAAACAATTAAAGAATGATTCCAATACTATATACACTATTTGGAAAAACAGGTAAAACAGGAATCCTTCCACATTTCTTCTATGATACAAGTATGGTGTGAATACCTAAACCAGAAAGAATAAAAATACAGAAAGAGAACTATAGACAAATTTCCTTAAGGAATATGGATGCTATATACTCATATGTATATTCATATATATATGAATATATATTGATATGTGCATATGAAATACTAGCAAAGAGATTACAGCAATATATCACAAAGATCTTGCACTTCGATGGGGTGGGAACTATTTCATGAATATAGGATTTGTCTGATATAAAGAAAACTATTAGCATAATTGCCTATATCAATAACAAAACCAACAGAAACCATAGGGTTATCTGGACATGCGGAAAACAATTTTTTTCAAAAAAAAATATAGCACCCATTCCTAATAAAAAAGACTAGAGAGCACAGGAATAAATGAAATTTTCCTTAAAATGATGTGTAGGATCTATCTAAAACCATCAGCAAGTATTATCTGTCATGGGGAAAAGCTCAAAGCCTTCCCAGAAAGATCAGGGGTGACAGGGGTGAATCACAACTGCTCCCTATCACCTCTATTACTCATATTGTACCAGAATGCTAGCTACAGCCAAAACAGAAAAAAAATTTGAAGGAATCACTATTGGCAACAAGGAAACAAAACTATCACTGAGTTCAGACGATATGACAATACACTTAGAGCATCCTAGAGAATCAATTAAAAAAACTAGTTGAAATATTAATAACATTAACAAAGTTTCCAAATATAAAATAAACTCATATAAGTCATCAGCATGCCTATATATTGTCAACAAAATCTAGCATGAAGAGATAGAAATAGAAATATCATTGAAAATAGCAGTAGACTATATAAAATACTGCCAAAACAAACTCAGGAGGTATATGAACACAATTACAAAACACTTTTTACACAAATGAAGTCAGATCTAAACAATTAGAAAAATAATAAGTGTTCATGGATAGGCCAAGTCAATAAAATAAAAATGACAATTATACCTAAATTTATTTATTCACTGCTATAACAATCAAACTACCGAAATTGTTTTATAAAGCTAGAAAAAAATAAAATTAATCTAGAGGAACAAAAAGTCAGGACTATCAAAGGAATCAGTGGGGGGAAATGTGAAGGAATGAAGTCTAGTGATGCCAAAATTCAAACTATATGAAAAGTGCTAATCATCAAAACAATCTGGTACTGGCTAAGAACAAGTGGTGGATCAGTGGAGGTTAGGGACACAATGCTCATTAGCAAATGGACATAGTAGTCTAGTGTTTGATAAATTCAAAGATCCAAGCTTTTGGCAGAAGAACTCACTATTTGACAAAAATTGCTGGAAAAACTGGAAAACATTTTGGCATTGACTAGATATAGACCAACATCTTACACTGAATACCAAAATAAGATTAAAATGGATAAACTATTTAGGCATAAAGGTATCATCAGTAAATTAGGAAAGCATGGAAAAATTTGCCAATCAGATTTATGGGTAAGGGAGGAGGTTATGATTAAACAAAAGATAGAGAGCACCATAGGAAGTAAAATGGTACTTTTTGAAATTTCAAAGGTTTTTCACAAACAAAATTAATGCAGCCAAAATTAAAAGAAAAGCAAGAAATTGAGAAAAAAAATTATAGCAAGTTTCTCTGATAAAGACCTAATTTCTCAAGTATAAAGGGAACTGAGATAAATTTATAAAAATAAGATCAACTGATAAATGGTCAAATGATATAAACAGACTGTTCTCAGAAGAAGAACTCAAAGCTATCAATAGTCACATAAAATCCTCTAAGCCACTACTGATTAGAGAAAGGTACAAATAAATGCTCGGGGGGATGTGGGAAAATTGGGACATGGATGTGCTATTGGTGGAATTGTGAACTGGTTTAATCATTCTGTAGAGCAATTTGGAGCTACACACTGCATACCTTTTGACCCAGTGCATTTATAGGTCTGTATCCCAAAGAGATCAAAGAAAAGGGGAAAGGACCTATTTGTACAAAAATATCTATAGCAATTCTTTTTGTGGTAATGAAGAATTGGAAATTTGGGAGTGGGTCATCTATTAGGGAACTACTGAACAAGTTGTGGTATAGGATTGAAATAGAGTACTATTTTTTTCTATAACAGATGATGATCAAGACGGTTTCAGAAAAACCCTGGTAAGCTTTATATGAACTTATGCAAAGTAAAATGAGCAGCACCAAAAGATAGTTATACACAATAACAGTAATATTATAAAGATGAGCGACTATCAAAAAACTTAGCTACTCTGGTCAGGAGCAATGCAAGACAAGGAAGTCATGATGAAAAATGCTATCCACTCTAAAAAGAGAACTGATGAACTTAGAATGCAGATTTTTAGCAATGTTTTCCACTTGGTTTTTCATGCTGTGTGTATGTTTTCTTTTACAACATGGAAATATTTTTGCATGATTGCACATGTGTAACCAATATCATATCACTCATCTTTTCAAGAGGTGGGACTGGGTGGATGGGAGGGAAAAAATTTGGAAATCATTTTTTTAAATGAATGTTAGAATTTTTTAATGTATTTCAGAAATTTTTAATGAAATAAAATATATTTTAAAACATAAAGCCTAAATCTCACACCAACCCAAATTTCCAGATATTTATTATTTCTTTTTATGAACAATATTTTCCAATCAAATTGGAAACCTATAACTATTTTCTCTGTCCATTTACAGAATTTGGACCCTTTCCCTGCAATGTATCACCTCCTTATCTTCACCTTTTAGAATCATTCTCCTTTCTCTAGGTTTCAACTTCTGGTAGCAACTTCTTGGTGAAGACTTCTTTGACTTTCCCAGTTGATAACCATCCTCAAAATCCACTGTGTTTACTTCTCTATATATCTGTTATTTTCTGCCCTTTTCCCCCAATAAAAATATTTCTCTTAGACTTGCAAAACAAATAACAGATGGGTGGAAACCTTGTGTCAAGACAGAATACGCTTTTTGAATGGTCTGGACTTTCATCACATAGTGTCACTGTTGAGACCCAAAAGGCAAGAGTAGTCTCCAAACAGCCTTCCCCAAATAGGTATTTGCTGCTATTTTTCTTGTTGCATATTTCTACTGCCACAATCTGTGTGCCAAAAAAAGCAATGGAGTATTTCTCTTCCAAAGACCATAACCCTGAAATTTCTAGTGTGGTCTCTATCATTTTTAAGATGACATCACTCCCTCACTATACCTACTGCAATACAACTGGTTTCTTGGAGACGTATCGCAGCAGGGAGAGTTGAATCAAATAGTTGTAAGGACCCTCCTGGAAAGCAATTCAGTGTTGAGGACATAGTGCAGTCTTTTTAGCCCATAAAAATACAGAATATGCTTTAGAATAGACCGGACAGAACTGCGCTGGTGCAAGGATTGGAACAAACCTGTGAAAGGAATAGATGGAACTGCAGCAATAGTAGCAGCAGTTGAAGAAATGGAGGACATGAAACATGGAGACTGGCCAAAAGCACTAAGCATCTAGAGCCTTCCCGTGATCCATGCTCACCTAGTAGAAAGAATTTATCTGGGTACTGAGAGACTGTGTTTACTCTGAAAGGCTGCTGAAATCTGATGAATTTCTTTACTTTTTTCTCTATTTGATACTTCTTGGGAGGCTTTGTTACTCCTAAGTGTTTTATATTCTATTAAATTGCTTCCTTGTTGTTTGGATAAGCATTTTAAAATGTGCTTGCTCTAGTTAAAATTGAGATCCAATCTTAATAATGTTCTGGGTGTATATCTTGGTATATAGGGAGTGTGGATAGGGTCAAGAAATGGGAGGGAATGAGAGAGTAACAACTATTGATACCCAGAATTTAACAGATTGGAGATCTTCAGTTAGGCTGTGGTGAACAGAAGTCACTCTGAGCTCCAGATTTTGAACTTTTGGTATTTTTAACAAATTAATAATCTTCATTTTATACATCCTAAATTTTTAGAGAAAAGCTCATTTCTTTATCTAAAGCATATTGGGCTGATTTAATCTAGGCTGGGTTATCTCCACACCTCTCTCCTTCCCTTTCCCTCTCCCTCTGATGTAAGGGGAAACCAGTGCTTTTACGTAGAAGGTAGTAAGGAAAATGGAAAGGGCAGTGATCAAAGGCAAAACTCTACTCAAAGTTTAGCCAGAGGAGGAAATGATGTGTGGGAGGATTCAGCTCTTCTCATTCCTATAAAGGGCAGGAGATGGAGGAAAGTGTTCCTCATTCAATATCCTGCACAAGAGCACCTATCTCTTTTATAGTCAATCGCTGTCCATTCTTGATAATCCCTCATTACTTTTTACCCTTTTTTCTGAGCCTCCTTCTTTAGCTCTATTTTGGTCAATGGAGGGGCAAAGCCTCTTTGGGAGCCCTCTTATTCCCTCTCCACTAGAACTGCTTTCCTCATATCCACCTAAACTCCAAACCAAGTAGTATCTTTTGGACACTGACCACCAAGTCTCTGGCACATAATAAGTGCTTCATAAATCAATGGCCACCAAAATCCCCAGATTACCCTTTCTTCTATTTGGAACCTAGAGGATTGGTCCAGCCATCTAAATTACTGTGTTCAGTTCTAGACACCACATTTTAAGATTCTTGTTTGTCCTTCTTCTTCTTTGAAAATGACATAAGGAAGGTGATATCATGACTTACAAGTGAACTGGATTTAAATGAGGGTGGTATGTGGAAAATCCCCACCCTTACTTTCTCCTTCAGAATCATCTGAGTCCAGTGATGAGATGTAGATCAAAATGACTGGAGGTGGCCCCCATGCATTTTAGGAAAGACATAAGCAAACTCCCATAGCAATCATGGAGAAGACAGACTAGGTTGCAGAAAATGCAACTATCATGTCAAAGAAAAATCAAATTGAAATTGAAGAAGAAAAGATTGAAGAGGGATAGGTATGAGTTTTCAAGTGTTTAAGGGACTATGTGGAAAAGGGGTTAGAATTGATGTCATTGATCTTAAGAGATACAAATAAGAGCAAAACATAAAAGATAAAGGTAGAATTCTGTTCAATATAAAGAAAAACATTCCAAGATATACAACTGTACAAAAAATTGAAAGGATTGTCTCAAGAGCTGGTGAGTTCTCACTCCTGGGAAGTCATCATATAAAGCATGAATGACAGCTTGTTGAGCACGTTATAATGAGGATCAGTTCCAAGAACATATTGAATGGGGGGATGAGGGTGGAAAACTCCAATTAGGAAAGCACTACACTATAATAAATGGTCTTACTCCTGCTTTTCCATCCATACGTCTCCAAGTGAAACCTCGCTTTGAAAATCATGGCCTCTTTGGAAATCCTTCAGCACACAATGAGTGGGTATATTCTAGGAGTCCCTACACTGCTTTGAGAAGTGTAACAATGTCAATTTGTGGGCAGTAAAATATCTAAAAAAGAGGTGGGGGATAGGCAACTATAACTTCTTCATTTAAACAAAGGGATACCTTTTATAAGCCATGGTAGGGTAGCTGACGAAGAGAGTCACCTTCTTAATTTCAGGTGGTATCTGCCTTTGAGATGAAAAAATGGATGAACATGAGATACACTTGCCCTACTGTACAGACTAATAAGGGAGTTATTATCTTTAGAGCATATTTATTCACAAATTGTTTTTGCCAAGTTGCAAAAGGCTCTTATAATTCCATGTAAAATGCAGTTGTTTCAACAAATTGACCACTACATGTAAAAAGGTAGAAAGTCAAAATGTTTTTGTCAAGTACATTTCTCAGAAAGCCATAACATAGATCACATGAAATGATGAACTATACTACCCAAGATAAAATGTCTAGAGTGAGGTTGACCAGGAAAATAATAACGGTTCTTATTTATATTGTGTTATAGAGTTTATAGATTTATAATGCACCCATAAAGGTTAATAAATAATAAACCCATAGAAATTCATAACATATAACTCATAACAGTCACATCAAGTTGTTATGGGGGAAAAGTAAGTTCAGAGAGTGGCTCATCAAGGGTCACACATTAAATAAACAGTATAGGTAGATCACTAGATCATATTATTTACAATCACAGATTTAACGGTGTAAAGGACATTAAGGATTATCCAGTACAGGAGTTTTTATCTGAGGTCCAAGAACTTGGTTTTTAAAATATTTTGATAGTACATTCCAGTAGAATTGATTTTCTTTGAAATCCTATGTATTTTATTTTATGCATTTGACATTATTCTAATGTTTCCTCAGGTTGCCAATGAAAAGTTCATGATAAAAAAAGGGTAAGAATCTCTGGTTTTTTCCAAGCCTCTCATTTTAAAGAATCTGAAACCCAAAGAATTTGAAGTGACTTGTTTAAAGTCACACAGGTAACAAATGGCTAAGTCAGGATTTGAAATCAGATCTTATAACTCCAAATCTAGCCCTCTCTCTACCTAGTGGTAGAAATGCTTCTCCATAGGACTTGAATCAAGATCAAGTGACTCCTAATCAAGTGTTCTGTCTATGATAACACATAGGCTGGTCACATTAATATAATTTGTTATATAAATGACACTATAATCTTGTAGGGGAAAAAATGACACATATAGATCTTTAATAGTCAAAAAGTGGTAAAAAGCAGGAAGTGTGTCATCAATCGTGCCAAGTTGGTGTTTCTTTCAACTGTCATGCATTTTAAATATGGCTGATGCAGGCTCATCCTGGGCAGAAATGATCTAGAAAAATTCGGCCATGTTACAAAGGTAATTTGAGTTAAAAAATATTTCTTAAATTGAACATCAAGAATTTGACATGAATTACTTTACATGAACTATCAATAAATGGCAAACTATTTTTGAGACATATCTGGGGGTGTTCCAGGTTGGCTGCACACCCTGCAGCAAGCATTATCAGTGGTTCTCCCCTTCCTCTCATGGGAAGCAAGTACCAAGTAGGTGGGCTGAGATATCTTCCATACCTTCTGTGCACACCTAGGAAAACTACAATTTATTAAAATTCCTATTCATGAAATGAATCCTAAACAGTTTATTAAAAGGAGTCCATATCATGCAATGGAAAGGATGTGAGAACAGGGGTAAGAAAAAATAGGTTCCAGTCTTAGCTCTTTCAAGTCATTTACACTCTCTGAGTCAGTTTCCTTATTTATATATATATAAAAAACAATGGATGGGAGAGGATTCTAGGAAGATAGCAGAGTAGGTCAGAGAACTTTCGGTTCTTCAAATTTCCTCCACAAAAAAAGACAGAACATAACCTCAGAGCAGTGGAAATAAAAATGAGGTAAAGCACTTGTGTTCCTAAGATAATTTTAGAAGACCCCAGGAAAGACCCAACCTTCAAGGATTGACTTGGAGTCCAGGCTGACACTGCAGAATCAACAAGCAAGCCCTTGGGGAAGCCAGGTTGAGAGATAAACTGTCTTAGAAACTATCATCTTAGTTTGTTACTAGTTTGTTAAGTGTCAGTGAGGAGGAAAAGACTGAAGGACCTTCCACTGTCAAGAAACGCCCTAATCCTAACACCAAGCCGAGTTGTGCTGTGCTGGCCAGACAGATCCTGGGCTAGGCTGGTGCTGGGAGGTGGGTAGGAGAAAGAAGGAGCTAGCACACCCATGGTAAGTGCAGTAGTGAAGGGCAGGAGCCTTATTTGCTATGGGTACTTGCTGGAGAGCTTAGTATTTGGTTTCAGATCCAGGTCAGAGAACAGCTGTAGGTTGCAGCCACCAAAGGGATTGCTGGGAGCAAGATCATTTATGGGACAGTGGGGCTGGGGACTCAAACTGTGGCTTAGGAGGGGAGAGGAGAGCTCAAGGTTGGGACATAAAACAGACCTCAGAAAATAACAGTAAGAGGGACCTGAGGCTTGGGGCATCAGTCCCCATTCCTTCAAATTACAACTTGATGATATTAATAGTTGCTAAAAATAAAATATAAACAAACAAATATATAAAATAAAAATGAGTAAGGAAAGGAGAAAGAACTAAGCCATAGATAATTAGAATGGGGATAGACAAGATCTGGGTTTGTATTCAGAGGAAGATAATGGAGCTAAAACAAAAAGCTCCTCTTTTTTTTTTCAGTGAGAAACATTCAAGTGTCCCTAAGCACAAAAAGAGTTCTTGGAAGGACTTAAAAATTCAATAAGAGAATTCAATAAGAGAAATCAAGGAAAAGTTAGAAAAAAAATAAGAACAAGAAAATTATGAAAAGAAAGTCAAGCAATTCAAAATAGAGAATCAAAAACTTTGAAGAAAATAATGCTTTGTAAACCAGAATTTGGCAAGGAGAAGCTAATGACATTCTAAGATACCAAGAAATCATAAGACAAAATCAAAAGAATGAAAAAATGAAAGAAAAAGTGAAACATCTCATCAGAAAAACAATGGACCTGGAGAACAAGTTGAGGGAAAGTAATATAAAAATAGTCAGACTACCTGAAAATTATTATTAAAAAATGAATTTTGATACCATATTATAAGAAATATCAAGGAAAATTGCCTTGAAGTACTAGAACAAGAAGGCAATGTAGGAATAGAAAAAGTCCACTGATCAGCATCTGAAAGACATCACAAGATGAAAACTTACAAGAATATCATAGCCAAGTTTTGAAGCTCCCAGAGTAAGGAAAAAATATTAGAAGCAATAAGAAAAATTTAAATATCATGGAGCTACAATAAGGATTGCACCAGACCTGGCAGCTACTTTCTCGAAGGACTGTATGTCATGGAATACTATATTCCATAGATCAAAAGAGCTCAGATTTCAACCAAGGGTAACCCACCATCAAAGTTAAGTATAATCCTGGCTGAAAAAAAAAATGGACATTTAACAAACTAGTAGACTTTCAGGCTTTTGTCACAAAACCCCCAGAACTTCAGGGAAAATTCAACATATAACTTCCAGGAGAAATATATGATAAAGTAAGCATTAAAGACCAAGTATAAGGAGCTCAATTAGGTTAAACTGTTTATTTTGCGCATGTGAAAATAGCAGCCCTCTTATGATTGTCATCAATTATTTGGGTAGTTTGAAAAAAAAAGGCATGTGCTAAGCTGAGTATGATAAGCTGAGTATGTGATTCTAAGAAAATAAAGCTATATAGGGTGAGATAAAAAGGAGAAATTATCTCATACAAATGAGGCAAAAAAGAAAAATTGATATATAAGAAGCTAGTACAGGGAGGGCAGGTAGTGCTGGAACCTTATTCTCATCAGGAATGGGTTAAAGAGGGAAATATATATATATATATATATATATATATATATATATATATATATATGTCTAGAAGGATATAAAAGTGTTCTGAATTCAGAAAAAAAATAAGAGGTTGAGGGGAGGGGGTGGGGAGAGGATAAGGGAAGAGCTCTCAGAGTGGCAGTTAGGTTACAGAATAGAAGGGCAAGGTAGTGGGTAGAAGTAAAGAAGAGAAATGAGGAAGGATAGTGTAAATAGGGTGAGGATAGTGAGGAAAAATAGGAAGGAGGAAAAGATACAACAAGTAATCATAGTTTAGAGAATGTGAGTGGAATTAGTTTGTCCATGAAATGGAAATGAATACCAAATTTAAAATTTGAATTCAACAATATGTTACTTTCAGGAAACTTAAAAATAAGTGATACACACAAAGATAAAATAAAGAGCATGAGTAGAATTTAGTATGTAAAAAAAAAGCAAGGATACTAATCATGATCTCAGACAAAGTTAAAGCTAAAACAAACACTCAAAAGTGGAAGATAGAGAAACTACACAGTATCAGCAATGTTCTTTAAAATAGCTTTAGACGATCTAAAATACCTGAGTGTATACCTTCTAAAACAGACACAGAAATTCTACAAACAGAAACATAAAACACTTTTTATACAAATAGATTCAGATCTAAATAATTAAGACAATATTTATTGCTTGTGTTAGTTAAAGACAATATAATAGAAAATGACAATTTTATCTAACTATTCTATTTATTCAATTACATCTCAATTAAATTATTAAAAATTATTTTCCTGAGCTAGAAAAAAACATTAAAAAAGTTCATTTGGAATAACTAAAAGGTCAGAAATGCAAAAAAAAAATGTGAACTCAATGCCACAAAAAAATACCAGGGAACAAAGATTTAAAGAAGCAGATTTAGCAGTGTCAGACCTTAAATTGTATCATAAAGTGAGAGCATTATTGAAGTGTAAAAAAAGATGATTTTAATTATTTTAAATTAAAATTTTCTTGTATGAACAAAACCTACATAGCCAAAAAACAGAAAGAATGCAAAAAAATTCGGGAAAAAATTTTCATAGAGAATCTCTCAGACAGGATGTGACTGGGTTAAAATATTGCTGTGGCATAGGAAATGATGAATGAGTTGATTTAGAAAAACATGGAAAGACTTGCACTTATGAAGGAAGATTCTATCTATCTTCAGAGAAACAGATGATAGGAGGATTTGTAAATGCATGTATGTATAAGTGTGTATGTTCATAGATATCTATGTAAATGTGTATGTGTGTATGTATGTATGTTTATCCACACTTAATTGTAGCTTTCTATAGGATGGGACAGTGGGGAGGAAAGGGAAAATCAAATAAAAATTGCAAAGTAGAGAACAAAAGAAAACCAATAAGGAACCAAAGAAGAGTTGGATATCTTTGAAAGCAATACATAGTATTTATTATATAGGGGTTTTTTTTGAAGTAGAAACTTATTGTTCTATACTGAATATTCTTTTATGGTAAGCTATGAATGTGGCAATTTTTTTCTTTTTTAATTTTACATTTAAGTTTAAAGTAAAAAAAATGCCAGAAATTATCAAAAAATATCCAAAAGGATGATAGTAATAAGTATTCTACTTACTTCACAAGTTTGCTGCAAGAATGTCCTTATCTGAGTGAAAGGGACTTCAGCATCCATGTAGACCAAATTATATCTACCCAAAAATCCTCTATATGACATTTCTAACAAGTCAGTGAATGGAAACTCATTGACTCATATGCAAACTATTCTACTCTAAGACAGTAAGTTGAAAAGATTTTCTTTATAGGCAACTTAAATGAATTTCTCTACAACATCCACTGACTGTCAGGTTGTGAAATCTGTGGCCAAAAAAACCCCAAAACTTTAATCCTACTTCTTTGTGAGAGCTCTTAAAGACAGTTATCACACTCTTCCAATAACTTCTTCAGGCTAAATATCCTCAGTTCATTCATTTCATAAGGTATTATTACTACTGAGAGATGGCATAATGTAGCAGTTAGAAAGTTGACCTTGGAGTCAGGATGATTGGGGTCAAGTCCTGCCTCTAATACATATTGACTGTGTGATACTCTGTAAATCACTTTACACCAACTATGTGTCAAATGGTTCCCTAAGATTTTAATACTAATCACTTGTATTTCCAAATCTCTATCTGCCCCTTTTTGATCCCAAACTTCCTTAACCTGGCTCAATTCATTTCAGTTCACTTCAATATAAAACTAGTAATATATAACCAACTCATAAGTTGACTGCATTGGTAAAGTTTCCTTACTGGAAGTTCCTTATACCAAGGAACTATTAAACTCAGTCTAAAAATATTTTACACACACACACACACACACACACACACACACACTCACATATATGTATATGCACACATATCTCTCTATATCTATATATGCTTGTATACATGTATACCTATACAAACATCTGTAAACTAGCATATATTCAGGATTTCAACTTCCCATCCTCTTGGAATTTATACATTAAAAGTTGAGCACACTGCCTGGGACACTGCTTCCCCATCCCTAGTTGAGAAGAGCCTAATGTTAACATTCACATTTTAAGTTCCAAGTCAAGAAATGGCTCAAAAAAGGGACAAATAACAGCAACAAAAATGACCTGATCTTAAAAAGGCACCATGGTAGTAGGGAATATCAAATTACAAACTCAGAAGGAGATAAAAACACAAAAACAGCTCAAAGTCTCAGGGGAAAAGACAAATTAAAAACAAACCTACCAAAAATTCCTGGAAGAGTTAAAGACAGAAGAAACAGTAGGAGACGAAAATTGGGAGGAGGAAAATGGCGAGTGTTGCAAGAAAATTATGAAAAAACAATTAATGTTAAAAGAGGTACAAAAATACTAAAGAAAATTATACCTTAAAACAGATTTGGCCAAATGATTTAAAAAGGAGAGACAAAAAAAGCAAAATTGGCCAAATGCAAAAAGAACAAAAATTCACTGACAAAAAGAGCTCCTTAAAAAGAAGAATTGAGGAGGAGCCAAGATGGCGAAGTAGAAAGTTCACATATGCTAGCTCCTGACCCACAGCCCATAAAATAACTATTAAAAAGAACTCCCAACAAATTGTGGAGCAGCAGAAGCCACAGAACAATGGAGTGGAGGAGATTTCTGTTCCAGAGAGCCCTGAAAAACCAACACCAAAGGTCCGTTGCCCACCAAACCCGGAGCAGAGCCCAGCCCTGCGTTGGCCACACAGCACAGAGAGGAGCAGATCTGAGCAGGCTTCAGGGACAGAATCTCCAGCAGCGTAGAAGGTCCCTCTGCCCACAGATACCGAAGGTCAGTGGGAGACTCTTTTTGGCTGGCTGAGAGGGGAGCAGGATGTCTCTATAACTCAAGCCCCCTTGCAAGGCAGCAGCAGGGGAAGCAATGGACAGGAGCTCCCAAAGCAGACAGGAGCTCGGGTCCATTACTAAAGATCTCCACATAAACCCCCTGAGGGAACTGAGCCCTGTGAGGCAGCCCTGCCCCCACTGAGAACCTGAATTTAAACTCACACTTAATAGCAGCCTCGACCTTGCCAAAAGCCCTGAGGCTGGGGAGCAGCATTTGAATCTCAGACCCCAAGCACTAGCTGGGTGGATCTGGAGGCAAGGTGGGTGTGGAAAGGAATCTCAGAAGTCAAGTAACAGGCTGAGAAAATGCCCAGAAAAGGGGAAAAAATAAGACCTAGAAGATTACTTTCTTGGTGAACAGATATCACCTCCCTTCCTTTTTGATGAGTAAGAATAATGCTTACCAACAGGGAAAGACATAGAAGTCAAGGCTTCTGTATTCCAAACATCCAAAATAAATATTCAGTGGGCTCAGGCCATGGAAGAGCTCAAAAAGGATTTTGAAAATCAAGTTAGACAGGTGGAGGAAAAACTGGGAAGAAAAATGAAAGAGATACAAGAAAAGCATGAAAAACAGGTCAATACCTTGCTAATGGAGACCCCAAAAAAATGCTGAAGAAAATAACACCTTAAAAAATAGGCTCATTCAATTGGCAAAGGAGGTTCAAAAAGCCAATGAGGAGAAGAAGGCTTTAAAAAGCAGAATTAGCCAAATGGAAAAGGAGGTTCAAAAGTTCACTGAAGAAAATAGTTATTTAAAAATCAAAATGGAACAGATGGAGGCTAATGACTTTATGAGAAACCAAGAAATCACAAAACAAAACCAAAAGAATGAAAAAATGGAAGAGAATGTGAAATATCTCATTGGAAAAACAACTGACCTGGAAAATAGATCCAGGAGAGAGAATTTAAAAATTATGGGACTACCTGAAAGCCATGATCAAAAAAGAGCCTAGACATAATCTTTGAAGGAATTATCAAGGAAAACTGCCCTGATATTCTAGAACCAGAGGGCAAAATAAGTATTGAAGGAATCCACTGATCACCACCTGAAAGAGATCCAAAACGAGAAACTCCTAGGAACATTGTAGCCAAATTCCTGAGTTCCTAGGTCAAGGGGAAAATATTGCAAGCAGCTAGAAAGAAACAATTCAAGTACTGTGGAAATACAATCAGGATAACACAAGATCTAGGGATCGAAGGGCATGCAATATGATATTCCAGAAGTCAAAGGAACTAGAACTAAAACCAAGAATCACCCAGCAAAACTGAGTATAATATTTCAGGGGAAAAAATGGTCTTTCAATGAAATAGAGGACTTTTCAAGTATTTTTTATGAAAATACCAGAGCTGAAAAGAAAATTTAACTTTCAAACACAAGAATGGAAAGGAGCATGAAAAGGTAAACAGCAAAGAGAAGTCATAAGGGACTTAGCAAAGGTGAACTGTTTACATTACTACATGGAAAGACAATATTTGTACCTCTTGAAACTTTTCAGTATCTGGGTAGTTGGTGGGATTACACACACACACACACACACACACACACACGTACACATGTGTGCACACACACATGCATGCACACACAGAGACAGAGAGCACAGAGTGAATTGAATAGGATGGGATCATATCTTAAAAAAATGAAGTTAAACTGTGAGAGAGAAATGTATTGGGATGAGAGAGGGAGAAATGGAATGGGGCAAATTATCTCTCATAGAAGAGTCAGGCAGGAGACTTTTTAGTGGAGAGAAAAAGAGGGGAGCTGAAAGAAAAACATGAAGTTTACTCTCATCACTTTCGACTAAAGGAAGGAATAAAATGCACACTCATTTTGCTATGAAAACCTATCTTACAATACAGGAAAGTGGGTGAGAAGGGGATAAGCAGGGTGGGGGGGATGATGGAAGAGAAGGCAATGGGAGGAGGGAGCAATTTGAAATCAACACTCTTGGAGAGGGACAGGATCAAAAGAGAGAATAGAAGCAATGAGGGGCAGGATAGGATGGAGGGAAATATAGTTAGTCTTACACAACACGACTATTATTGAAGTCATGTGCAAAACTACACAGATATGGCCTATATTGAATTGCCTGCCTTCCCAAAGTGGCAGGGAGGTGGGGAGGGAAGTATGGGGTGAAGTTGGAACTCAAAGTTTTAGGAACAATTGTCAAATATTGTTCTTGCTACTAGGAAACAAGAAATGCAGGTAACAGGGAATAGAAAGTTATCTGGCCCTATGGAAGAAAAGAGAAGATGGGGACAAGGGAAGGGAGGGATGATAGAAGAGAGGGCAGATTGGTGATAAGGGAAATTAGAATATTCAGTGTATTGGGGTAGGGGTAGGGGACAAAGGGGAGAAAATTTGGAACCCAAAATTTTGTGAAAATGTATATAAAAAGTTTAATAAATAAATTTATTTAAAAAAAAGAAAAAAGAAAAGAAAAAAATAAAATATAATTCCCCTTAAAAAAAAAGAATTCTTATGTAGGAAGATGATGTATTTAGCTCCTAAAAACTTTAGCATTACTAGGGCAGTTTGAAGGAGTCCACATAGACAGAGAACACATATATGAATCGATTGTCTCAGGATAACATACACACACACACACACACACACATATATATATATTTTTATATACACACATATATAAATATACATATGTACATATAATGGTTAGAAAGAGGGATGCACCAGAAGAAGAAAGAGGAAGAATGGGGAAAACTATTTCACATAACAGAGACATGAAAGGAAAGTCTTTTATAGTGCAGGGAAAGAAAGACTAGGGGGTGGGTAATACTTGAACCTCATTCTCACCAGATTTGTTTCAAAGAGGGAAGTATATATATACATATATATATATATACATATATATATATGTATATATATATATATATATACATACATATTATATATATATATATGCATACACTTACTCATTTGGGAAGAGAAATATATCTTACCCAGCAAGGAAGTAGGAGAGGAAGAGCAAAAGAGAAATAAAGAGTGATAAAGGGGAGGTGGATTACAGGAGGCAGTCACCAGAAGGAGAACAGACTTTTGTAGATGGACCAGGTAAAAAGAGAGAGAGATGGATAAATGGAAGAAAATAAGGTAAAGGGAAATACATCATTGGCAAGCATACATCTGAATGTAAATGGGATGAATTCACTCATAAAACAGAAGTAGGTAGCGGAATGAATAAGAAACCAGGATCCAACAATATGTTGTTTATAAGACACACATTTGAAACAGAAAATCATACAAAGAATCAAATAAGGAACTAGAGCATAATCTATTATTTTCCAGCTGAGTTTAAAAAAAAGCAGGAGTAGCAGTCATGATTACAGATTGGCAAAAGCAAAATTAGATCTATCTTTTAAAAAGAGATAATCAGGGAAACTATATACTGCTAAAAGGTAACACAGACAATGATATATCCAATAAATAAATAAATAACATCAGTTTCTCTGATAAAAACTTTATTTCTCAAGTATATAAGAGTCAAATTTATAAAACTCAGAACCATTCCCCAATTAATAAATGGTCAAAGATATGAACAGGTAGTTTTCTGAAGAAGAAATTAAAGTTTTCTATAGTCATATAAAAAATGCTCTAAATCATTATTGATTAGAGAAATGCAGATCAAAACAACTCTGAGATACCACCTCATATCTAAAAGATTGGTTAACATGATAAAACAGGAAAATGACAAATTCAGGATAGGAAGTAGAAAAATAGAGACACTCCTTCACTGTTGGTATAGTTGTGAGTTAATCCAATTCTCCATTCTGGAGAATCTCAAAGGTGTATAAAACTGTGTATACCCTTTGACCAAGAATACCACGACTAGGGTCTATATCTCAAAGAGAAAAAATGAAAAAGGGAAAAAGGACCTTTATGCATAAAAATATTTGTAGTACCTTTTCATGGTGGCAAAGAATTGGAAGTGAAGGGGATGTTCATCTGTTAGACGGTATCTGAGCAAGATGTGAAATATGATTATGATGAATTATATTGTGTCTAGAGGATGACTTCAGAAAAACTTGGGAAGATCTATGTGAATTGATGGAATGTGAAGATCATTGTATACAGAATCAGCAATACTGTGAGAATGAGGTACTGTGAAATATTAACTTATACACTGATCAAAAAAAATTCCTAAGAATTCATGATGAAAAATTTTCTTATTGCTCAAGTTAGTTGTAAAAAAGTTATTATTTCAAAAATTGATATTTAATCATTTTAAAGGCACAAAGATACTTTGGTTCATAAGTAGTTTTTATCAGAAAAACAAAGCAAATACTCAGCATCTGAATCAGGACACTGTCCATGAGAACTCTCCATGAGGTCATCTTTGTTTAAGAATATCTTCAAGACATGACTCAAGTATCATCTTCTAGATAAAGCTCCTCCAGACACCCCTAATTCCAATGCTCTCCCTCCCTATGATTTGCTTATTTTGTATTTATTTCTTAAGTACATATATATATGTATGTATGTATATAATATATATATATATATTCATGTTGACTTTCCTAGTAGTAGTAGTAGTAGTAGCCATTGCCATCATCATAGTAGTTGAAGTCATAGTAGTAGTAGTAGTAGTAATTTATATAGTCTCTACTATGAGCCAGGCACTGTATTTTGCAATTATTATTTCATTTGAACTTCACAACTACCCTGGGAGTAAGGTGCTATTTTCATCACAATTTTACAATTCAAAAAACCAAGGCCAACAGAGGTTAAGTGACTTGCCCTAGGTAACACAGTAAATGTTTGAGTCTAAACAAAAGAACATAAGCTCCTTGAGAGAAGGGATTATTCCATTTTTTTTGTCTTTGTATCATGAGCCAAAGTTCAGGGCTTGGCATATAGTAAGCATCTAATAATCTGAAGGATTAGATAGTCATCTAGGAAAGAGTCTATTGTCTTTGTCCTACATAAAATAAATTATGCCAAATAATGGGCAGAAATCCCAGTTACTCAATTAATAGAGTCAGTATCAGCATCTTATAGGGAAAGTTTTCATCTAGGACTGACTCAAGGAAGAACCCTACCATCAGCAAAGTTTGTTTTCTGCATCTTAACTTGTCTATCCTTTCCTTTTCCTCTCCATCTCCCATAGTACTTTCTACTATCCCTCTCCCCTCCAAATATAACAGCTAAGACTGTAGCTCATTACCAGTATCTCCCAATGGCTACCATTAAGGCAGTAGTCTCCAAAATGGAGGCAGGATCCCCAAGGAGAGGTGACCTAACCCCTAGGAGGTATATGATCAACTAAGTAGAGGTTGGGAAGATGAGTGGGAAGCTTGTTTTAAACAAAAGTTCAATATTAATGTATAAAACCCATGTCTATCAGGTCTCTTTGTTTTTAGATTTATACCTCTGACATTGCTACCATACTGTTCTTAGTATGAACATTATATAATGCTATCAACGTTCATTAGGAGTGCCCCAAGTGTTGCTGTAACATAGTCCATTGGACCCTTTTCATAGCTGTTGTTGTGTTCGTCCTTCATTTGCGAAGAGTACCATGTTATCAAGACGATGACATGACTTGCACTTGACATTGTTTTGAGTGAAGGAGGGCTGTGCAGGTCACCAGCCTCACTTTCTTCTCCTGAGCCATCTGGGTCCAGTGGCCTGGTATTCATCAGGATGCAATGGGAGACCTTGGCGTTTTAGGCTAAGGCCTTTTCAGGTACTCACTTAAAGTGAGTTGATGCCCGTTCAGTGAATAGGCCTCTTGGAATAAGACTTCTGAAAAGATAATTATAAATTAAAACCTTCATCATCTTACTACCAACTGTGTCATTCCAGATTCCATGCTTAATAGCAGATTCCATTAATGTGGGTGTCCAGTGTAACCATGAGAATGAATAACATTCAAATCTGTTCTGAAGCATATGCTGCAAATTTGGAAGAATGCTCAAACATGAAAAATTTGATTGCATACACATTACAGCTGCAAAATCTTGAGAAGTTCAAAACTAAGAATAATTTTATTATTTCTCAATAAAGTTCACTCTAGCTCTATAATGATCATATTGCAAAAAGAACAGGTTATTCACGATTAATTCAAATAACTGGCTTAATTTTCAGTCTCAAAAGATTGATCAATATGTGTACCCTGTTCCCAGTTCAGATCTCAATCATCTCCATGCTATAGAGGGCAATTTTGTGATTTTCCTTCCCTGCTCCCCTCAAAATAATGATCTCCTGTGGTCAGTTTTCATTTTGAGGAGTCTCTCTGAATTTAACGTAGTCCACTCTCAAAAGACAGATCATGAATAGATTATGAAACCTATACCACAATACAATTCAATAAGAAGGGATACTATTCAGCAATTGCAAATGGTTGTAATATAAAGATACAACATAGATTTCAAAAGTAGCTACTGTATGATCCATACTGTACTAGACACAAGAGATATACACAGTTCAAGGGTTCTCTCCTTGAGGAGGTTACAATCAGTTAGGAGGATAAGATACAAATAGCAATGATTTTTATTTTCCTTTTGGTCTCTGATTGGAAAGGGTAGACAGTAGATATAAGACAGCTCTTCACAGCTCTTCAGAGAATCTCTGTTTAAGGAGGGTACCCAGGATGGCCTTCTCATCATTTCCTACCCGGCTGTTCTCTTGAACTTCTTCATAGTCTCCAGAAAATCAACATCCTGCAAGATCACAGCAACTCTGAAACTCATACCTTTTTGGTACTCCCTGCCCCTGAGTCTCCTCATTCCTTCCCGTTGATTAGAAAGCATAAAGGATAGACATCAAAGAGATCATCCATTTAAGGACAGAACTCAGAGAAACCATCTCACCATTCCCTACCTAACTATGGGACTTCCTTACATGCCAAATATTCTCCACTTCCTTTCTTTGTATCCCCAGGGCTTAGTGTTGTGTCTGGCAAACAGTAGGTTCTTAGTAAGTGTTTATTAACTGACTGACCTATGATATAATCTGGACACTCTCTGTCAATGTAGAGTAATCTATACTTTTCAATTTATAGTCTTGGAGAACTGTAAGGGTATTTGAGAGAATAAATGACTTACCAGAATCACACAGCCAGTATTCATCAGAGGTGAGACTAGAATCTAGGAGATTCTTTCTCAGAGACTGACCTTTTTGTCCACCACACAATGGTGGCCCTTGGCTACCAATAAATATAATACAATATAAGTGCCTTTGGAGAGACCTGAAGAAAAGATCTCAGAGAGGGAGAAGATCCTTTTGATTTGATGAGGGTCAGTGAAAGCACTCTGGAAGTGCAGATATTTCAGCTAGGCTTTAAAGAAAGATCCAAGAGTTGTGCAATCAAAGAAAGGAAAGGAGAGCATGAACTGAAAAAAATATCTCAGTTTGAGAGGGCCTGTCTTGTACTTCAAGCCTGCCTTCATAGCATGATGAGACTTTAGAAGAGGATTTTCATCCAGGACTTGTTCTTCTTGAATAAAACATATTTGCATTACATAATAGGATTGCTAGATTCTAGGGGTACCCAGGCAGAAAGACAGAGCAGTTGTGTGCCAGAAATGGTGCTGGCATGAAGATTCCTATGATTTCACTAGACTATTTAAAAAACAGAGGTAGCATGGAGTAGTGGAAAGAGATGGGCTCTGGGAACCTGGAAGACCTTGTTCCATGTCTTCTCTCTGAGGCATATTGGGTGCGTGACCTTGAGCAAGTCACTAAACTTCATGTTGTTCTGGGCCAAAGGTGCTATGCATTCAACACTCCAAAGTGCTGTGAGATCTGATTAAAATATAAATAATAACATAATAAAATATAGAGAACATTACATTTTAAAACCAAGTCGGCATGCAGACTTCAGGGATCTTTATGCATACATAAAGTGTCTCTCTTTCCATCTGAAATTGATATAACTACTCAAATAACTTTTGAGAATACAAACTCATTGGTAAAACATGACAAAGAAAGATTCTGGAAAATTTTTGTAAGGATTTTGGAAAAGTGTTGAGTAGTATCAGTGTACAAAACAAAATAAAATGTATTGAAAATGTGTATTGAAAATGAACCTGCAGAAAACTTGGCATGAGACCCAACTAAGCCATATTATCTAAAGAATGAACCTGGAAAAGGGACCACAAATGAATGTGAAATAGAATATTCTTGCCAGTATTACTATAGTGAACTACTTTCATCATTGTTGCCAATAGAACCATTGAAGTTGTACTTCCAATACCTTGGTACCTGTTTTGCTATATGAGGAAGTGAAAATGTCACTCAAGGAAATGAATCAGCAAGAGTGATGAGGTCTAATACACATAGGAAAAAAAATAGTGCTGGTAGTAACTCAATTTTTAAAATATATAAAGATTGTTATACAAAACACCCCAAAGATAAGATTATTCCAGAATTATAGGAAAGCTCACAGATATAATTGCTGCTTCCCCAAAAGCAACTAATAACCATAGAAACCTATGGCTCCAATTTCATGTCTATAAAATCTTTCTGAAAATAATTTGTTGTTTCATTGAGGGGAACTTTAATGTAAACATGAAAAGGGAATGGGCAGGTTATTGCAGACAATTCTCAAAGCAGAACGTATCTTCACATCATTGACTAAGAGGTGTATAGAATAAAAGATCTGATGTTATGACTTTTTGCTGTTGTTCAGTTGTTTTGGTCCTGTCCAACTCTTTGTAACCTCAATTGGGGTTTTCTTGGCAAATATACTGGAGTATTTTGCCATTTCTCCAATTTATTCTATAGATGAGGAAACTGAGGCAATGTTAAGTGATTTACCCAAGGTCATACAGATAAAAAGTATCTTAGGTCGGATTTGAATTCAGCTCTTCCTGACTCCAGATCTGAAGCCCTTGTTATATTTATTATTTGTTAAATAACAAATGTATGCACACATACATATATGGATGGATGTGTGTGTGTATATGAACAAATGTATGCACACATACATATATGGATGGATGTGTGTGTATATGAACATGTGTGTGTTCATGCATATGTATATTTTATATGCACATATATATACATTTATATATGTGCATGTATATTTGTGTGCATATATACACACATACATTATATATGTATGTGTGTATATATGTGGATGCGTATATATATACATATATGTGTATATGTGTGTATATGTATATGTATATATGCATATTCAGTTCAACTGGCCCAGTGAATAGATAGGTGGCTTGGAGTCAGGAAGACTCTAACGCAATCTACTCTCAGACACTTACTCGCTACTTCACTAAGAGTAAGTCAGTCAACCTGTTTGCTTCAGTTTTTTCATCCATAAAATAGGACAACAATAGCATCTACTTCTCAGGATTGTTGGGATCAGATATGATGATAACAGCTCTTAGCACAATATCTGGCAATAATGAGTGTTATATAAATTATTAATAATATTATTTACATTATATGTAATCTATATTATTATGCAAAAGAAAAGCTTAAAGTTCTCTCTCCAATAAGATGTTTGCCCTGTATATCATTATAAGGAAACTATTATTGCTTTCTCCCTTCAAGGATAAAGGCCTTGAAACAAGAAATATATATATATTTAGTTTCTCTGACATAAACACTTGACTTTATATAGAGCCAGAAGAAACAAAAGAAGAAGAAAGAGGAGTCTAGGAAATGTTTTTTTTTTTTTGTTTTGGGGGTTTTTTTTCAAGGCCTGGTTCCCTACCCCTGCTATGGGCTAAGAGAGGGACACAATTTTAGAACTGTAATTGGGTCCTTCATATCATGAGTGTCTCTGATGTAAAGCCTATACATAAGCTTAAACAAGATTCTCTAGTGGAAACAAACACAGAGATAATTAATTAAACAATATTCTATCAATATCAATCGAGACACTAAATAGGTCAGCATATGCTCATGACAAATGTTTGCCAGTTTTATGGAGGATGTCCTCTATCAAATCTAAGTGGAAAAAGAATCACTAGATTAGAGACTGAAAGCTACAGGAGATCTTAAAGGTCATCTAGTTCAACTCCCTTATATTACAGATGAGAAAACTGATGTCCAGAGAGGTTAAGTGATTTGTCCAAGGTAATACAGGCAATAATTGTTAGAATAGATATAAGAAGGTGGGTCCTTTGATTATAAATTTAATTCTCTTTTCATGAAACAGATAGGGGGTCCAGTGGATGGAGTCAGAGACCTGGAGTCAGAAAGATGGCTCTTCATGAATTCCAAACCAATATCAGACATTTATTAGTTTTGTGACCCTGGGCAAATCAATTTAACCCTGTTGACCTCAGTTTCCTCATCTGTAAAATGAGTTGGAGAAGGAAATGGCAAACCACTCTAGTATCTCTGTCAAGAAACTCCCAAATGGGGTCACAAAAAGTCAGACACACCTGAACAACAATGATACTTCAAGCTTCCTTAGAACCTCAGTTGCCTTTTTCCTCTGACTGGAGGTCTGGAGGTTGGAGCAATATACTTCTCTTAGAAGTATTCTATTCACAGAACACTTAGAATTTTTCAGCTAACTCCATTTCTCATTAGTTTCTCTGCTTGAACATCATGCCCTTGCTTGGTCCAAACTCTCCCTTTTCAGCTTCCTTTTCCTTTTGTGTATTAGCTTCCCCCATTAGACTGTAATTTTCTTGAGGACAGAGATTGTCTTTCTCTTCCTTATTTGTCTCCTCATCCCTTAGCAAACTGTCTGACACACAGTAGGTACTTAATAAATGTTATCTGACTACTGATTATCAATGTCAATGCCAATGTCAAAGACCTGGTCTCCAATCTCTTCACCAACCTGTTTTAGAATGGAAGTGATCTTATAAAAATGATTGTGCTTTTCAAATTTCTTCTTAAATTATGGTTCTTTGAACTCAAAACAGTACAGCAGAAATGGTCTGATTAGACATTAGTGCTAGGCTATTCTATTCTCTAGGCTAGGACCTAAAATAACGAAGTAAGGTTAAATATTTTCACCTTGAACATGTTGATTATACAATACAAAAAGAAAGGCTAGCCTACTTGCTACACATTTTTTAAAGCATAAAGACTTAAAGTGACAAAGGCATAATTTAGTTGAATAACATGGGATCTTTCCTTTTCTTATAACCCTGAATTGAGTCTATAGTTATGAAAAATTCCTCAGTGAATATTTTAACTTCCTTTGAATTTAGCCAATTTGCCCAGGGGGATAAAAGCTAAATAAAAATGGTAGTAATGCATACAGAGCAAAACATCACCTTGAAGCATTATGTTCAAAAAAGGAACACTCTTGGATAATTTAGCAATCTAAAATCTACAGGAGTTTAAGAATTTCACGCACATTCACAGGATGGCAAAAGTTGAGTAAAATAGTTAACTTTTGCCAGTAGATTGGCAGCAAAATTTATCAAAGTTGGCAGTTACAGCTCATGCGTGTTAAAAACTACTTGAGACAACTCAGAGTCCAGTATTAGTGAAAACAAAGCAATTTCTGAAGCTATGAGAAATTCTGAAATGTTCTCCTTTGGTTGTACTGGCCACAGTAGGAAGTATGTAGGCCGTTTCACGTCTGAGGTACGATTGATCTCACTTATAAAGGTCACTCTGTCACTAGTCACATAGAACCTTAGAATGAAAAATGGCCTTATATAACCTTATTGATTCCAACTCCCCATCAAAAGCAGGAATCCTTTCTGCCCCCTCCCTATCACATGATTATGTGTCATTTAATTTATCATGTTTTTTAGTTATTTGCCTGCCTAGTTTCTTCACCATCTTTAATGCCTGTTTGTATGTTTCCCCGTTTTTTACTCTTCTCTATTTTATTAATCACTGATTTTCCTTGACCTCTGGCACTTATGTCCATTCTGACTTCTTACTATCTATTTGGTTTGTGAGCCCTGGTTTATTTTTGACTATCAGCTTTTAAGCACTTCTTGGGTCTAACTTGTTCCTATAACTAGGTATTTAACTTGATTTTCATATCATTATTACAGGAATATAATCTTTTAAAATTATCTCCTTTGTTTATATTGCCCTATATTGCCTTTATATAGTGAATTGTGAATGACCTATTAAAATCTGAATTCTTTGAAAGACTAGAGAATCCAATCTCACTGGTTTACTTAGATGTATCCAGAAGGCATTCTGATACTAATTTCAACTACCACACCCCTTCCTACCTTCACTCCATTCTCCTTTATTAGCAACCGGACGCCACCTGGATACCAGCATGACCATCTGGAATAGCTTTATGCATTTGAGAGTGAAATATCCATTTTACCCTCCTTCTAAGAATGGCACTAAAATTCTTTGCCCTGTTAGAAATACTGTGATATTATGCTTTAGGTATTAAGCAGGAATGTTTCATTGACATGAACAAGATGTGTGTGTGTGTGTGTGTGTGTGTGTGTGTGTGTGTGTGTGTGAGAGAGAGAGAGAGAGAGAGAGAAAGAGAGAGAGAGAGAGAGAGATCAAAACAAGGAAAATAAGAAATATACATGCAAGTGAGAGAACTATGCCAATTCTTGACTCCCAAATTGAAATCCATTAAAATTTCTAGAGATTAAAAAGAAAGGCTTATGGAATTCTTTTTCATATGAAATTCACGGTGCAGAAAAGAGACCTCTCTAAAAAAAGTCTTTGTTTACTCTTTCTTCATTGTCTGTACCTTTAAAATGTAGTGATATTGCAGACACAGAACAAATACTTCAAAGTGAAATCAGAATCTAAGAAAGTGGCCTGCAATTTCACAGCCTGGAAGAACAATAAACAAATTTCTACTGGGGTACAGCTGCACAAATACTGACTAAAATGACAACTTTGCATAAAACCACAGCATTCACAACAATAGAAAACACTGCAGATTTCCAGGCCACAATAAATTGCAGATGAAATAAAAAAAAACCCAACTGTCAATAGGTTTCTGTTAGTAACAATTATACCTGCTGAAATCTTGATGAAATAGACAAATGCAAATCACTGGAGGTTATTTTATTATCTGTGACTATTTATTGAACACCACAAAAGTTATATAATGTAAAAAAATGAGAAATTCAAAAACTATTCGTTAACTGAGATGATGTTTGGAAAGTTTCAGTGATGCAAGCCATCAATGTAATGGAAATTACATTCCTTTTCTATCCTTTAAAATCCTTCAGGCAGCATCTTGTTTTCTCAATCATTACCATCATCATATTCCTGTTCATTTTTTGAGACTAAATGTTCCTTAAAAACACACACACAGAGGGAAAGTGAAAATGGCAGAGTAAAAACAGGCACTTACCTGAGCTTTCCCCCCAAACCCCTCCAAATACCTTTAAACAATGACTATAAAAATCTAAAGTGGGAGAACCCACAAAAAGACAGAATAAAACAATTTCTAAGCTCAAGGTAACTTAGAAAGCTGTCAGGAAAGGTCTGTTGCTCCAGGGTGAGAGAGGAGCACAGCTCAACAATAGTCATGCCAGCCCAGACTAGGCCCCAGCAAACCCAGAGCAGACCTTGGGAATCATTGAATCAGCAACAGCAGCAGGTGCTTCTGGAGCTCTCACCTCATAAGTGAGATGAATGGTAGTAATGTGGTAATGAATGTTCATGAAGGAGATTGCAGAAGTTTCTTTGCTGGTACTAGGGGTAGGATTCTGATGCTTTGCCCATTCTTGGAATAAGGTGGCCGTCCCAAGAGAAGGAGGAGCACTAGTACACCAGAGCTTACAGCCACCGTGGAGGTGGGAAAATCCTCACGGTTTCAGGGCAGAAAAGAGTGTTTAGGGTCACTCATAGACCACAGCACAGGCCAGGAGTGTAAGAAACATCTCTTCTTGGAACATACTACCTTGGAAGAACTGAAAACTTATAGATCCTTAGAAGAATCTCTGACAACAGTTGCACAAAACCCTTCAAGCTTGGGACAACAAGCCCTCCACCCTGGAAGCAGAGCCCTACTTTGACAAAGAGTTAAAAGTCAAGTAACAGATTGGGAAAATGAGGAAATAATAAAAAATATGACCCTAGAAAATTACTGTGGTGACAAGAAGATCAAAATACATACTCAGAAGAAGATAACAAAGTCAAAGTTCCTATATCCAAAGACTCCAAGAAAAATATGAATTGGTCTCAAGCTATGACAAGCTCAAACAAGATTTTGAAAAACAAGTAAGAGAGGTAGAGGAAAATCTGGGAAGAGAAATGAGAGTGATGCAAGAAAATCTTGAAAAACAAGTCAACAGCTTGGTAAAGGAGACACAAAAAAATACTGAAGAAAATAATACCTTAAAAAGAAGACTAGGCCAAAGAGATACAAAAAGCCAGTGAGGAAAAGGATGCCTTAAAAAGCAGAATTAGCCAAATGAAAAAACAGACACAAAAATTCACTAAAGAAAAAAATTTCTTATTAAATTGAATTAGCCAAGTGAAAAAAGAGGTACAAAAGCTCACTGAAAAAATAATAATTCCTTAAAATTATAATGAGAAAACAGAAGTTAAGGACTTTATGAGAAATCAAGAAACAATGAAGCAAAGCAAAAAGAATGAAAAATAGAAGGCTGTTAAATATCTCACTGGAAAAACAACTTACCTGAAAAACAGATCCAAGAGAAATGATCTAAAAATTATTGGACTACCTGAAAACCATTATCCACAAAAGAACCTGGGCATCATCTTTCAAGAAATTATCAAGGAAAACTGCCCTGATACTCTAGAACCAGGGGGTAAAATATAAATGGAAATAATCCACTTATGACCTCTTAGAAGATATTCCCAAATGAAAACTCCCAGAAATATTGCAGCCAAATTCCAGATCAAAGAGAAAATATTGCAAGTAGTTTAAAAGAAATAATTCAATATTGTGAAACCACTGTCAGGATAACATAAGATTTAGCAGCTTCTACATGAAAGGATTGGAGGGCTTGGAACAATCCCTGTCCTCAAAGAGCTCATTTCCAATGGTAGTGGTAGCGTGCATATGCATAGGTATATATAAGACATATACAAAGCAAACACAAGGTAATAATTGAAGGGAAGGAATTGGAATTTGTGGGGATTAGAAATGGAGATTAGAAATGAGGATGGCTTCCCAAAGAAGTTGGCACTTGAAACTGAGATTTGAAGGTAACCAGGGAACCAAAGGCCAGTGCAAAGACATAGAAAGAGGAGGTGAAACTTTATGTATGAAGAACAGTACATAGGCCAATCAATTTTGTTGGACCATAAAATGTTGGGGGAGTAGTGATATGTAGGGAGAGCAGGATAAGATTAAGAGATACTTGAGTCAGGAGGATCAATGAAAAGGCTATTGTAGTAGTCTAGGCATCAGGTGATGAATGTATGCATCAGAATGGTGACAGTGCTAGAAGAGAGGAGGGGTCAGATTGAAAGGAATTTAAGAAACAGAAATGACAAGATTTAGAATCCTAACAAATATGCGGAGTAAAGGTACATAAGGAGTAGAAGATGACACTCAGTTTTTGAACCTTCGTGACTGGAAAGATGATGAACACAACAAGAGTAAGGATATTTGAAAAGGCATTTGGGGAAAGGAAATGAATTCTGCTTTGCACATGATTTTGAGAAGCCTATGAAACTTCCAGCTTAAAATGTTAAATTGCTAGTTTATGATGTGGGACTAGAGCTCAGGACAGAGACTCAAAATAGACATATAGATCTCATAGTCTTCTTCAAGAAGATGACAATTTTCCCACCTTTTTTATCTGATGACAATTCTAGGGGTCCCACCAACAATCTGATGCTCAAATCCTCCTTCTAAACTATTACTGTGCCCCAGTTATCTCAACTTGGCATGAATCCAGTGTAGTAATTCCTGCAGTGCCTAATCTTCCAGTTTTAAGTCATGTGCAGATTTGACAATATTCCTCCTATTTTTTTGTTTAAGATACTTACAAAAATCTGAAACAGCATATTTCAATGACAAAGTCTCATAGGATGACACTGAAGCCCTCTATTCAAGTAGGCAACAGTTTCAATTGGTTGGGAAGGATTGTGCAAACACCTAATCATATTTGTGTATCTTGTTCATAATACTATCAGGAGAGATTTTACCAGATACCTTGTTGAAATCAACACGTGTATTTGTGGTATTTTCTTGATATAGTCTAGTAACACTGTAAAAATAAATGAAGGCCAGTTTGACATAACTTAGTCTTTGTTAACTTATGTATTTCCTAGCTATCACCTTTTTCTTCGTGCTCACAAGTTACACTTTTGATAAAACATGTGAGAATTATGCCAAGAATTAAGTTTAGACCTACAAGTTAATTGCTTCCAGAACCTATCGTTTTATCTTTCACAAAAATATTGGGGAGGGGGAAGAACCTCTATCTTGAGTGTTTTGGTATTACTCTCTTTATCTCAGTGAGAGAAAGATTCTACAGTCAAGTTTGCAGGTTCTTTTAAATATCATGGGATATAATTTGCCTAGCATTGCATTCCTGAACCTACATAAAGTGGCAAAGTACTCTTTTTCAATTCTTTCATCTATCTTGGACTTTGATTTCCTCTTAATAAAATTTGTTCCATCTTTCCAAAGGATTTGTTCTGTCCTTTTCTTTCTATCCTATCAATGATAATCCTCTTTGATAGAAAGTTGAAAGTATATTACAAATTAAATAATCTTTTCTTTCTCTTATCTGCTACAATCATAGCAATTTTACAACAGACGAATAATGTCTTCCTCATTTGCTTACTCATTCCTACACAGCTTTAAAAAAAGAAAATCCTCCTTGCTACTATCAATTTTTTTAAAAGTTTCAGTTCATTCTGTTTCTTAGTCTTCATGACATTATTACAGATGCATGAAACTTTTATAATACACTTCGTTTATGTGCCTAACCTCATTTCTTAAAATCTGAGTTCATTGAGAGACTTCCTTGTGCAGCCACATTCGTTTAATGTGATATTTCCAGGATGCATCATGGTGGTCAGTCAGACATTCAACAAGAATTTATTAAATATCTACTATATATGTGGCACCACGCTAAATGTTGGAGGTAACAAAGAAAAAAACATCCAGTTCTTGCCTTTAAGGAGTTAACAGTTTAATAGGGGACACAATATTCAAATAACTGTTATGCAACTCATCACCTTATGTCTGTTTCATATGACTATCGTGATATCTTGCTGGTTAATCTCTCTGCCTCAAGTCTCTCTCCACTCCAGTCCATTCTCCCTGCCCCTCCCTCCAAAAAACAGAAACAAACAAAAACATTTGTAGGACCAAATAAACTACTTTCTCATCTTTTCAGTCTTCTTTTTTTTTTTTAATTTAATCTTATCCTGGTCTCCCTACATATCACTCCTCCCTCAACATTTTATGGTCCAACAAAATTGATTGGCCTATGTACTGTTCCTCATACATAAAGTTTCACCTCCTCTTTCCATGTCTTTGCATTGGCCTTTGATTCCCTGATTTCCTCCCCATTTTAAAATCTATTTTCCTTAATCATAGGTCCAACAATGTCACCCACACACAATCTGACTCATTTAATAAACTTCAGTGACTCCCTATTACTTCCTTCAAATCTCAGTTTCAAGTGCCACTTCTTTGGGAAGCCATCCTCCTTTCTAATCCCCACAAATTTCAATTCCTTCCCTTCAATTATTACCTTGTATCTGCTTCTTACATGTATTATATATACCTATACATATGCATGTTACCACCACCATTGGAAATGAGCTCTTTGAGGACAGGGATTGTTCAGTCTTTATAACCTCGGTGTTTAGTTAAGGGCCTGGCCCATAGTAAGTGCCTGATGAATGCTAGCTGGTTGATTGGAAGAGTGATCAAAAGACTGAATCGCTAGTTTACCAAGTGGTAAATATGTCAGTTGGTTTGGTTTGGTTTTTTCAGGGAAAGAGGTAAGATTAGGAGCTGAGTTTCAAATGAAAACACACATTCTAGTTATATATCAGGATCAGAAATATAATTCTTTATCTCTTCTAACACCAACTCCTTCTAAGGAAGAAGAACTAATGTTTTGAGTGACACAATCTGTTATAAATAATATAAAATAATTTAATAATATAAAGATTTGTTACTGTTATTCAATCATTTCAGTTATGTCCAACTCTTTATGACTCCCATAGAATTTTCTTGACAAAAATATTAGTTTTCCATTTCCTTTTCCAGCTAATTTTGCCAATGAGGAACTGAGGCAAACAGGGTTAAGTGACTTCCCCCATAAAGCTAGTAAGTGTCTGAGGCCAGATTTGAACTCACAAAGATGAGCATTCCTGACTCCAGACCTGACACTGTCTCCACTGTGCCACCCAGTTGCCCATTTTAAAGTTTTCTGAGTGCTTTTTCTCACAATAGCTCCATGAGCTAGCTAGTAGTACAAATATCATTTTCATTTTACAGAAAAGGAATCTAATTCTCAAAGAAATTAAGTGACTTACTCATGAACTTCCAGCTAGAGAGTACTGAAATTGAGCATAAATATTCTGTAATATAGTTGGCAGTGGATTGTGAAAAATCAGAAGAGAAATTAGAATAAGAGCAAAGGACAAAGCAGTACAAATTGGACTCATCCAAACAAAGAAAAGAATTTCAAGCCATTCTAAAAATGAAGAAAATTCAAAGGAAATAGGAGTCATAAAAAGTTAAATTCCAGTTATGTATTAAAAAATAATCCTAATGAAGAAAATAATGAAAAATTACCTAAATAAATAATGTAAAATGAGCTAAATATACTACTATGGCTATAAAGGATAGTCTCTTTATGAACTCAGAAGATTTATTAGGAATGAAGATGTTATCAACTCTTTCTGGTACATCATACTGATGATGAATGAAAGGCTAGAATGATAATTAAAGGCAAAATCTAATCTAACAACAAAAAATACTAAATTAAATTAAAATTGTATCAACATAAGATTACTTTGAAAACAATTCATTTAAGAAAAACCTGGGTTTTTGTTCACCAATCCAATTCAACAGCCATTTATGGGATAGTTAATATATGCCAGTCACTGTCCTAGGTGCCGGAGTTGTGAAGACAACACAAAATCATTTCCCACTGTCAAAGAGCTTGCATTCTATTGGGAGAAACAACATGTACACTGGTAAGGAAATACAAAATACACACAGACTACTTTTGAGAAGCAAGAGGACAACACTAAAAACTGGGATATGAGGAAGAACCTTGTTAAGGGCATTAGTTTTGGTGCTAGGAGTTTCTAGAGCCAATGAAAAGAGGGGAGTACAACAATAAGTCCTTCAGTTTGGCTGGAAAATTAAATGCATCAGAGGGAGTAATGCAAAATCAGTTTAGAAAGATAGGTTGGGCCCAAATTATGAAAAGCTTTAAATGCAAAACAAAGAAGTTTGTATTTTAACCTAGAGGAAACAGGGAAGTCACATGGTGAGACCAATGTTTTGGGAGAAGTACTTCTATAACTGTTAAGGGCTAGATTGAAAAGGAGAGTCTGGAGAAGAGACACAAGTTAAGAGACCATTGAAATAGTCCAGGAAAGACCAGTAATTTTATATAAAAGCTACAAGGATTTAAGTTTGGTCTTACAATAAGGAAGAGCTTGATAGCAATTAAAACTTTACAATATTGGAGTTAATGGCTACCTTAAGAAGTGACATCTCTTAGGGGGAGGAGCCAAGATGGTGGAGTAGAAAGATTCACATATGCTAGCTCCTAACCCACAGCCCATAAAATACCTGTAAAGAAAAACTCCCAACAAATTCTGGAGAAGCAAAAGCCACACAGTTCTGGAGTGGAGGAGATTTCTGTTCCAGAGAGACCTGAAAAACAGACACCAAAGGTCTGTCACACACCATACTTGGAGCAGAGCCCAGTCCTGCCTTGGCCATGGCAGCACCAAGAGGAGCAGATCTGAGCAGGCTTCAGGGACAGAATCTCCAGTGGAAACACAGGTCCTTCCACCCACAGGTGCCAAAGGTCAGTGAGAGAGACTTTTTGGCTGGCCAAGAGGGGAGCAGGGTGTCTCCATAACCCAGGCCCCCTTGGGAGGCAGCAGTGGAGGGAGTAGCAGACAGGAGTTCCCAAAGCAAATAGGAGCTCAGGCCCATTGTTGAAGATCTCCACATAAACCCCCTGAGGGAACTGAGCCCTGTGAGGTGGCCCTGCCCCCACCCAAGTAGCTGAACTTAATCTCACACTGAATAGCAGCCCTGCCCCCACTGAAAGCCCTGAAGCTAGGAAGCAGCATTTGAATCTCAGACTTCAAGCACTAGCTGGGTGGATCTGGAGGCCAGTTGGGTGTGGAGAGGAATGTCAGAAGTCAAGTAACTGGCTGGGAAAATGCTCAGAAAAGGGAAAAAAATAAGACCATAGAAGATTACTTTCTTGGTGAAAAGATATCTCCTCCCATCCTTTCTGATGAGGAAGAGCAATGCTTACCATAAGGGAAAGACATAGAAGGCAAGGCTTCTGTATCCCAAACATCCAAATTAAATATTCAATGCACTCAGGCCATGGAAGAGCTCAAAAAGAATTTTGAAAATCAAGTTAGACAGGTGGAGGAAAAACTGGGAAGAGAAATGACAGAGATGCAAGAAAAGCATGAAAAGCAGGTCAACACCTTGCTAAAGGAGACCCAAAAAAATGCTGAAGAAAATAACACCTTGAAAAATAGGCTAACTCAATAGGCAAGAGAGGTTCAAAAAACCAATGAGGAGAAGAATGCTTTCAAAAGCAGAATTAGCCAAATGAAAAAAGAGGTTCAAAAGCTCACTGAAGAAAATAGTTCTTTAAAAATTGGAACAGAACAGATGGAGGCTAATGACTTTATGAGAAACCAAGAAATCACAAAACAAAACCAAAGAATGAAAAAATGGGAGATAATGTGAAATATCTCATTGGAAAAACAACTGACCTGGAAAATAGATCCAGAAGAGATAATTTAAAATTTATGGAATTACCTGAAAGTCATGATCCAAAAAAAAAGAGCCTAGACATCATCTTTGAAGAAATTATCAAGGAAAACTGCCCTGATATTCTAGAACCAGAGGGCAAAATAAGTATTGAAGGAATCCACCGATCACCACCTGAAAGAGATCCAAAGAGAGAAACTCCTAGGAACATTGTAGCCAAATTCCAGAGTGCCCAGGTCGAGGAGAAAATATTGCAAGCAGCTAGAAAGAAACAATTCAAGTATTGTGGAAATACAATCAGGATAATATAAGGTCTAGCAGCTTCTACATTAAGGGATCAAAGGTTGTGGAATAGGATATTCCAGAAGTCAAAGGAACTAGGACTAAAACAAAGAATCACCTACCCAGCAAAACTTAGTATAATAATTCAGGGGGAAAAATGGTGTTTCAATGAAATAAAGGACTTTCAAACATTCTTGATGAAAAGACTAGAGCTGAAAAGAAAATTTGACTTTCAAACACAAGAATGAAAAGAAGCATGAAAAGGTAAACAGCAAAGAGAAGTCATAAGGGACTTAACTAAAGTTGAACAGTTTCCATTCCTACATGGAAAGACAATATTTGCAACTCTTGAAACTTTTCAGTATCTGGGTAGTTGGTGGGATGACAGAGAGAGAGAGAGAGAAAGAGAGAGAGAGAGAGAGAGAGAGAGAGAGAGAGAGAGAGAGAGAGAGAGAGAGAGAGAGAGAGAGAGAGAGAGAACACAGAGTGAATTGAATAGGATGGGATCATATCTTTAAAAAATGAAGTTAAGCCATGAGAGAGAAATGCATTGGGAGGAGAGAGGGAGAAATGGAATGGGGCAAATTATCTCTCATAGAAGAGGCAGGCAGGAGACTTTTTAGTGGAGGGAAAAAGAGGAGAGCTGAGAGAAAAACATGAAGTTTACTCTCATCACATTCAACTAAAGGAAGGAATAAAATGCACACTCATTTTGCTATGAAAACCTATCTTACAATGCAGGAAAGTTGGGAAGAAGGGGACAAGCAGGGTGGGAGGGATGATGGAAGGGAGGGCAATGGGAGGAGGGAGCAATTTGAAATCAACACTCTTAGGGAGGGACAATATTAAAAGAGAGAATAGGAGTTTCTCTTTTTGGATCTCTCTCAGGCAGTGATTGGTGGATTCCTTGAATACTTATTTTGCCCTCTGGTTCTAGAAGCAGGGAAATTTTCCTTGACAATTTCATGAAAGATGATGCCTAGGCTCTTTTTTTGATCATGACTTTCAGGTAGTCCCAATCGGGGGCAGGATAGGATGGAGGGAAATACAGTTAGTCTTACACAACATGACTATTAACGATGTCATTTGCAAAACTACACAAATATGGCCTATGTTGAATTGCCTGCCTTCCCAAAGGGAATGGGTAGGGAGGGAGGGATGCAGAGAAGTTGAAACTCAAAGTTTTAGGAACAACTGTTGAGTATTGTTCTTGCTACTAGGAAATAAGAAATACAGACAATGGGGAATAGAAAGTTATCTGGCCCTACAGGAAAAAAGAGAAGATGGGGACAAGGGAAGGGAGGGATGATAGAAGAGAGGGCACACTGGTGATAGGGGCAATTAGAATGCTCGGTGTATTGGGATGTGGGAGGGGACAAATGGGGAGAAAATTTGGAACCCAAAATTTTGTGAAAATGAATGTAAAAAATTAAATAAATAAATTTAAAAAATAAAAAAATAAAAAGAAATGACATCTCACCCTCACTACTGATGTATTCAAATAGACTACAGAAGCATTTTATAGAGGTATTCTATAGGAAGGTAGAAGAAAAAGGTTTCAACCTTCTGGGTAATTGACGTGTATTTAACTGGTTTGCTGATATCATAAGATTCTTTCCATCCCAAGAATGCATTGATTTTTATAATTATTAGTAATATAAGAGACAAATCTTATGCCAACATAAAGAAAACTTTACAATATTTTTAAAAGTAAGGATTTTTTCAAACAAGGAAAAAATATCAATGTAATAAATTGCCTTTTACAATTATCCAGATGCACATTTTCATCACAAAAAATAAAGAACAGCATTCATTTGTGAATGAAAGTGATACAGATATATTATTTACATTCTTAGATTCCATGAAGAAAACATGACAAGTCTAAGCAAGCTTTTGTCACATCTGTGGACTAGTCTATGCTTCTCTGCATCCATTAAAAACATGCATTTTTGACAAATTTCACCACTTTACAGAGAAAGGGCAACTCCTTTGTCAGAACTATAACCCACAAATCAGAAAGCCCGAATCCCTGCCTTGCTGCACATAAAACCTAATTGGCCATTCAGTTCTAGTTCACAAATTATCCAAATTCATTGTCACAAATGGGAATCATTATTTCCCACACTTGTTAGCCTTTCTATAGTCTTTAATTTTCCTAATGTACACAGTAGCTATTGCTTCTGCTCATTTGTTTATTTTTTATTTTTAACTTCACCCACATGCATTATTTCTCTGGAATGTGGAAATAACAAGCAATGGACACCCATCCAAGGAAATGATCAGATCACCGAGTAGCTGGAAAGCACAGTGATCACTTTCTTTTTTTCCCCCTTTTTTATTTAACATTCTATTTTTCTCCAGTTACATGTAAAAACAATTTTTAATATTCATTTTTAAAACTTTGAATTTCAAATTCTCTCCCTTCCTCCTTCTCCCCCCCTCCACACTGAGAAGGTAAACAATTCCATATAGGTTATACACATGCAGTCATGCAAAGATTTTCCACAATAATCATAATGTAAAAGGAAACAGACAAAAAAATCTCAAGAAAAATAAAGAAAAGGAAAGAAATAAAGGGGCAAAAACTATACTTCAATCTGTATTCTGCTCTGGATGCTTCAATCAGTATGCCACTTCTTTCTCTGGGGATGGACAGTGTTTTTCATCATAAATCCTTCAGAAGTGTCTTGGATTATTGTATTGCTAAAAAATAGCTAAGTCATTCACAGCTGATAATCTCACAGTACTGCTGTTACTTTGTACATAGTACATTTCACTTTGTATCAACCCATGCAAGTCTTTCTAAGTTTTTCTGAGAGCATCCTGCTCATCATTTCTTATAGTATAATGGCATTCCATCATAGTCACATACCACAACTTGTTCAGCCATTCCCCAATTGATGAGTATTCCCTTGATAATTCTTTGTCTCCAGAAAAGAGCAGTTGTAAATATTTTTGTACATGCAGATCTTTTCCTTTTTTAAGATCTCTTTTGGGATACATACCTACTAATGATATTGCTAGGTCAAATGGTATGCATGGTTTTTGAGCATAGTTCCAAATCACTCTACGGAATGGTTGAATCAGTTCGCAACTCCACCAACAATGCATTAATGTCTCATTTTTCCCTCAACCCCCCAAAAATTATCATTTACTTTTTCTGTCCCCTCAGCCAACATAATAGATATGACATAGTACTTCAGAATTGTTTTAATTTCTAATTCTCCAATCAATAGTAAGTTAGAGCACTTTTATAAATGGATAGCTTTGATTACTTCATCTGAAAACTGATATCTTTTGATCATCTATCAATTGGGAAATGGCTATTATTTTTAGACATTTGACTCAGTTCTCTATATGTTTGATAAATGATGCCTTTATTGGAGAAATTTGCTTCTTTTTTATTGTTGCTAACTGTATTTCCCTCCATTCTATCTCCCTACCTCTTTCTCATAAAATTATTAACTTCCATTTGCTCCATTCTAAATTTTAGGGAATTATTTTCTTCAGTGAGCTTTTTAAGGTGTTCTTCTCATTCACTTTTTGAACCTTGTTTACCATTTGACTTAGTGTGTTTTTTAAGGTGTTATTTTCTTCAGTATTTTTGATGTGTCTACTTTACCAAGCTGCTGACTCATTTTTCAAGATTTTCTTGCATCTCTCTCATTTCCCTTCCCAAATTTTCCCTCTACTTCTTTTTCTTTATTTTCAAAATTTTTTTGTGCTCTTACATAACCTATGACCAATTTATATTTTCCTTGCAATCTTTGGATGTAGAATCTCTGTTGTCTTCTTCTGAATGTGTGTTTTGATCTTCCTTGTCACCATAGTAACTTTCTATAGATAGAGGGTTTTTTTCTGTTGTTTGATTATTTTCCCAATCTATTACCTAACTTTAACCCTTTGTTAAAATAAGGCTCTGCTTCCAAGGTGGGTGGCTCATGCCCAAGCTTGAGGGATTTTGTGTACCTATTTTCAGAGATATTTCTCTGGACCTGTAAGTTTTCGGTTCTTCCAAGTTGGTATGACCTAAAGAGAGGTGTTTTCTACTCTCCTGACCTGCACTCTGGCTTGCGAGTGACCCCAGGCACTCTTTTCTGCCCTGCAACTGTGAAGTGAGCACCTCCCTCCATGGTACTCTCAGTCTCTGGTGTTTGTGTTCCTACTTACCTTGGGATTGCCACCCAGAACTGTGACCCCAATCCAAGTATGAGCAAAGCAACAGAGTCATGCCTCAGTGCTGGCAATAAGACCTGTCTAATCTCCTTCTGACCTGTTGTTCAACCCCTTACCATCTATGGGTTGAGAGTTCCTGGAAGCAGCTGATTCAGTCACTCAAAAGGCCTGTTCCTGGTTTCCTGTGGCCAGGGCAATGCTTGTATGCACAGAGCTAGACTGTTCCACTCTCACCCTGGTGTGACAGACCCTTCCTGCTGACCTTCTAAGTTGTCTTTGGTGTCTGTGAGTTGAGAGGTCTGCAAACCATCACTTCTGCCACTGATTCAATCACCCAAGGCCTGTTCCTAGTTTGCTTGGACCTAGCCTTTGGTGATGTGCCCTCCTCTGGACCGTGCTCCTCTTTTGCTCTGGTGCTACAGACCTCTTCTGCCAAATTTCCAAGTTGTCTTGGACTTGAAATTTGTTGCACTCCACATTTTGTGGGTTCTGCCACTCTTGGATTTGTTTAGAGTCATTCTTTAAAGTATCTGGAGGGGTTTGGGGACTCAAGAGAGTCCCTGCCTTTACTTTGCCAGCTTAACTCCTCTCTTCACTGATCTTTTTCTATCTGTGGCATGCCAATTAAAAGGGAGAAAAAACGAGCTGTGGCCTACTGCAATGGCAATTTAAATGGGAATATCTTTCCCATTCCTTAATAGGCCCATGTGACCTTCTTAAATCACATGGAAGCCTAAGTCACATGTGGTGGGAGAAGCTTGCTAAATGGGTGGAACAGGAGGAATGGAGAAGAACTGGGAGGAAGTTGGTGAGAGAAGTTTGGGTGAAGGAGAGACGACAAAGGCAGGTACAGCTAGTCTTGTAAGTGTTTGTTTATGGGAAGGCCCCAGCACAGGAGGTATGAGGGGGAAAAGGCTTGGGAATAGCTTTGTCCCCTGCAGTGATAATGTGTATTGACTTCTTAGTTACTATGACAGATTTGGCTTTCTGGTATTGGGATTTCGCTTTCTGGTGTCTGAATAAATGTTTTCTTTTTCTCCCTTATATATGGAAACCTTGATAAGTTTAAACATGGAACTCCTATCACTATCATAGGACCAAGTGGGGCTGAAATATCAGCCAGACAAGTGAAATTAACATTGAAAATTGGACAATTACCTAAGAAAGAATATACAGTGGTAATGGTACCCATTCCTGAATACATCATTGAAATAGAGATATGACTTTAAATTTCCTGAGTGGAGATACTAATTTGTAGCAAGGAAGATAGAAATTAATACATTTTTAGTGGGTAAAATAAAAATGGACCCAATCACTTTACCTGAACCTTCTGAAGTAATTACTTTAAAGCAGTATTGCCAGGTGGACAAGATGAAATTATCAATACTATAAAGGAATATATTAGGGCAGGAGTGTTAGTTCCTATAACCATTTAATGGAATAATCCTGTCTGGCCAGTGGGAAAGTCAGGTAGGATATGGAGGATGACAGTGGATTAGAGACAATTGAATAACGTGATTCCTCCCTTGTATGCTGCTGTTCTAGATACCAATATCTTAATAGAAAGGATCCAGAAATATGGTGGGACTTGGTATGCTGTTATTGATTTAGTCAATGCTTTCTTTAGTATCGTAATTGATTGGAAACAATGGGACCAGTTTGATTTCACTTGGCAGGGCTGACAGTACACTGTTATACACTTGCCACAAGGATATCTGTATAGCCATAGGATTGTGGCTGAACATTTGGATGAATTAGAGCTACCTGGTATACAACATACATAGAAGATATAATGATACATGGAAAAAATGTAAAAGAAGTGAAGAATAATTTGACACTTCTAATTGAATATATGAAAAGCAAAGATTCAAGGGTTAGTTCAAGCCATAAAATTTTGGGTATACAATGGAAAAGGGAGCTGTGAGAGATTCTCCTGCAAGCCTGACAAAAGATTCAGGATTTCCCTAACCCCACCAATAAGAAAGAGACCCAAAAGTTTATAGAATTATTTGATATTGGTGATATCACATGCCAAATCTAGGCCAAATTTTGAAACCTTTATATAAAATTACTAGGAAAAAATATGAATGTGATTAGGAACTTGAGCAGAGTAAAGTTTTTGAAGCAGCAAAGGTCACTCCACAATTGGTCCTAGATTTATTGCCTATGCAAAGTGGCCTGGTAAAATTACAAGTGACTGTGGAGGATGAATACGCAAACTGGAGTTTATGGCAAAAACAATGAAGTCAAAACATAACCTTGGAATTTTGGTCTAGGAAACTCTCTCATCTGGAATTCAATAAACACCTTTTGAAAAGCAGTTTTTAGCTGCATTTTGGGCTTTATAGAGACTGAACAACTGACTTTGGGATGTGAGGTAATGTTAAAACCTGGAATCCTAATCATGACTTGAGTAATGAGTACCCTAGCTTCTCACAGAAATGGATATGTGTAAGAGGCTAGCATAATTAAATGGAAATGCTATATTCAAAATAGATCTAAAACAGGCAAAAGTGGAATTTCTGCTTTATATGAATCTATAAACAAGCACAGATATTAAAGAAAAGGATATGCCCCCTCCCCCGAACTGAAGCAACATTTGGTACAGTCTTAGGTAAAATGGAACAAGAGACATGATGGACTGACTGAAGAACAAAAGAGACACGCACAGGACATTAAAATATTTGGGCCACAAAAGATTTTAGAAAGAAGCAACCTATAATTCATGTACTAGGCAAACTTTGCTAAGTGCTAGGATGAGTGGAAATAGTCAATATGCTGAACTTATGGCAGTACATCAAGCTATCAAAGCAGAACAACGAACTGTTCTTCGAGTAGTATTAAGTAGCATTAATAGTATTACTATTACTTGTTGTAGTAAGGGGAAAAGTACCAACCCAAATTTGGGAAATAAATTATATTGGACCCCTCCAAGATAAAGGACATAGATTTACATGTACTTATGTTGACACCAATTCAGGTATCCTAGTGGCTTGTCTCTATTAGAATGTGACCCAGAAAAAAACCTGTGAAACTCTAGATATCGTAAGTTTATAATATGAAACTCTAATGCAGACTCAAAATGACAATGGATTTTGTTTCACAGGTAATGAAATGAAGAGATATTGTGTATTAAACAACATGGAATGGATATATCATATTCAATATTATCCAAAAGTTTCTGAGTTAATTGAAAGAATGAATGGATTATTGAAATAATAGTTAAGGCAGTTAAGTTCTAATAATTCTTACCAACATTGGAAAGATAATTTGTTCACTGCTTTATGTAATTTAAATAATAGACCATTAGGAGGAAGGACACCTCTAGACAGAATGATGACCCCAAATCTGAAAATTAGAAAACAACGAACACATAAGATCTCAAATATTGAGTATTGGACTATCAGGCCAGCTGCCCCAGCACCATATCCAGGGACACCTGTTTTTTAAGGTTATTATTTACATTGTTTAGAGGACTTTGGGTTGGATAGAAAAGAAATAAGAAAAAATCTCTACTGAAATTTATATGAGAATCCCTCAAAATTATTTTGAATGGATATTACCTAAATCAGAATTAGCAGCTCAAAGAATATATATATATATATATATATATATATATATACTGGAGTGACAGATTCTAATTATCAAGGAGAAATTATTGTGACATCCCAATATTTGGGTGAAGAATCCTAAAAATGATAGAATGGTTCAAGTGATTTTTATTCCTTTTGAAACAACATCCCTTTTTAAACTGACCATCCTCCTGAAATAACTAGTAGAGGAACTGAAAGGTTGGGTTCTAGTAATAGAATAAAATTGGGAGCTAAAGTATGAGTAAAACAAAAGCCAGATAATGTTCCAAAAGCTGTGGAAATTATAGCACATGTGAAAGATAATACTATAAGTGTATATTCTGGAGAATATGATTTCCAAATTGTACCCTTAACTCATATATTCTACCATGAATGAGGTTCTGATAGTGGATTCATGGGCTCCAGAAACATGGTTGACCCTATATCTACCCTGCTTCTGGTGGCTGTCTCCTTGTTTCTTTTTGGTTTTTTGTCTGTTAAACTTGTTTGCTAGATTTGTTTCCTGCAGACTTAGTACCCTCCACCTATAGATGCCTGATTGTTTAAGCCAGATGTCACCCCCTGTCTACAACTCTGATGTGTCACCCCTGGGCCTGGCATTGATGAAGTTCCAGATGCCAGCTAAAGAACTGACCCCTTGAATGGGACCTCTTGGGGCAGGGACAGCCCTACATCCAATTTCAGCAGGAAGTAGCTATAGAAGAAGAGACCTTCCACATTACCCCAAGATTTTAAGCCCCATTCTCTTGAGCAGGGAGTGCTAGGGTTTTTGTGCTCAAGCCCCACCCTAAGATATTGTTTTATGTGCTTATTTTGTGTGATCCCTGTTATATTGTTGTAAAGTTCTGTTGATGCAAGTTATCTAAGATAATATTTTATCTGCTTATTTTCTGTTATCCGTTACAGTTCAGTTGATACCAGTTCCCCACCCACCTATGCAATGAATATGAAAGATCTTGGGACCAAATGTAATGGTAATTTAAATGGGAAGATCTTTCCCATTCATTAATAGGCCCATGTGACCTGCTTAAATCACATGGAAGCCTAATTCATATGTGATGGGAGGAGCTTGCTGAATTCATGGAACAGCAAGGGTGAAGCCGAACTGGGAGGAAGTTGGTGAGAGCAGTTAGGGCAAAAGAAAGAAGACACAGGCAGGTACAGCTAGTCTTATGAGTGTTTGTTTGTGGGAAGACCCCAGAAGGGGGGAGTTGGGAGGAGACTTGGGAATGGCTTTGTCCCCTGCAATGATAATGTGTATTGACTTCTTGGTTACAATGACATATTTGGCTTTCTGTTGTCAGGATTTGGCTTTTTGGTATCTGAATAAGTGTTTTTCTTCTGCTTTCTATATGGAGAATCTGTTATACTTTGTGATTCAAAACTATACTGGTATATTCATAACTGCCCTTGGTACTGTGAATATTGCCTTGGTGATATACCTAGGAAGCCTGCTGTCCCAGGAAGAGGCACAGAGCATAAGGAAATTTAGACCGATTTTTCTTTTTTTTTTTTTTTATTTTAATGTGTCTCCTTTAATAGTCATCATTATCTCTGATTACAAGCAGTTACCCTCAAGCTTGACTGGCATTAAGGTTGAGGGAAGGATTAGACTCAATCCTTCAATGGCTTGGGGTATGGAATGAAAAGGCACCTAAATTGGCATCAGAGAGGTCTCTGTGGAGGAGAAGGAGTGAGGATAGGGGGATGGCAGGTAGCTTGGATAGGAAGGAAGGGAAGATCATAACATTCTCATTGGCAGAGGTAGTTACTTCTGGGTCCTTAGTTAGTGTGGATGGGAGGTGGGATGAGAACCCCTCTCACATGCAGTAGCGGTTGCTGTGACAGCCATAATCTCAGTCCACCAGCTCACTGCTATGAAACCACAGGCTGATCTCTCTCTATACCACTTCCAGCAAATCACTGGCATGAACAACATTCCTGCTGATGTGAATCCTCAAATTGTCCCAGGAGCAGCTTCTGCTGAGTCTGTGTTTTCTACTATGACCCTAAAGGTACGGACCACATTGTACCCTTTCCAGACCATAGTGACTATAGGACCAGAACTCATATAACTGATCAAGTTTGTATAGAAGGGTTTCTTCTTTAGGTCATGGTAATGCTCAGCAAGGACTTTCTCTGGGGCCAGTAGTAACTTCATGCCAATCACTTTGAATCCTTGTCTCTCAAAAAGCCTGATGACATCTCCAACCAGCCTCCACTGAACAAAATCTGGCTTTATTGCAGTTAGTGCCCATTCCTGGGTTCTAGTAAGTCCCCTAGAGTTGGAGCAGAGCAGAAGAGAGCTTGGCACTCCTCCATGGGGGAGGGACAGGAGCAGCTGACTTATGCCCAGGGTGGGGCTAGTGCCCTGGATGGGAGATCCTGATCCAGGAAGCTCCACAGAGGGCAGTGTGGAAAGAAGCCTATGTCCACCCCTACACCCCAGAGCAAAGGGTGTGGGCTGCTCACCCTCACTCAGCCTGGCCTGGTCCCCAAGTCTAGACTGATTTTTCTTGTTGAATTATGGAAGAAACATGGACTCTTAGAGTTGGAAGGGAGATGCTTTTGTATCCAAATCATCCCTAAAGATGAATTCTCTTTATAACAAAACCCAAAATTGATCTCGCTCCACATGAAAACTATCATGGATACAGAGATACAATCTACTCCACTTCGGGGCAACTTTAGTTCCTGCTTTCATAAATCTAACAACCAGTCTTTATTAAGTCACTTTTATGTGCAGAGTATTTTCAGAGTGGCTGGAAGAAGTATGAAGTTTCAACAAGACACAGCCTTATCCTCATCATCTATAATCTAGTTGTAGGGAAAGACATAAACTTAAGTAACTATATTTTGTTTCATAATGATTTCATTAATAATAATAGTATATTACATTATGTATGTAACATAATATGTAATATAATAATAGTGAATGTTGTCTATAACACATTCATATTTGCACAGAGCATTACATCTAATATCTCATTTTATCCTTACAACAACCCTATTATCTCCACTTAACAACTGAGGAAATTAAGGCTGAGACAGTTAAGGGTCACAGAGCAAATAAAGATCTGAGGTGGGATTTGAAATATTTTCCTCCCCACTCCAGGTTCAGAACTGCACCATTTAGCTAGCTCATTAGAGAACTAAAAAAATCAAATTGTTATGTGAAGTTCAAAAAGTAAGATCATTTCCTTACTTGTGGGAGCACTGGGATAAGATATCAGCAAAGTTTCAATGAAGGTGATGGGATTTGAGGGATGCATGGAAATTCTACACAGAGAGGGAGAAATATCCCAGGTTCATGGAACAGTGAAAAAAATGTAGATAGCATAGTATATATTTACAAGTTAATCAGAATATAGAGCGTGTAGAAGAAGACAGTAATACAATTAACTACAGTTACTGAAAAAGTTTAAAGATTAAGAGATTGGGAGGCAATCTACAGAACCTTTGAGACAGTATTTATGCCAGTTCATTCTACCATGCTTTCAGAGCTATGTGTGCTCTAAGAAGAAAAAGGAAGAGAACCAGAAGACATTCCTTCCTTACAGAACCATGCAGCTCTAAGGACCTCATGTTCCTGGATAGCTTTCTTTACGTGTATTTATGTGTGTCCCGTTGTGCTATGTGTACTTAGGTAAATCTTACACACTGGAATATGCTGCAAACTGCCTGAGTTCTGGGAACAGAGATCATATAAGGGCTGGTGGATGACATCACTGCAAAAATTGATTCCACGTAACACATTTTGGGATGTCTTTCTTAGGTAGAAGGCCAGGACACCCTGGAATTCAGGAATCAAGGGAACAGTATTTTAATGATTTATTCAATGATCGTTGGATTTTGGATAAAAATATAGGCCAATATCATAGAATTGTAGACTATTATAACTGCAAGGGGCTGTAAAGATCTTACCCAACCCTTTCATTTACAGATGAGAAAACTGTTCAACATAGAAGTAAACTAGATTGCTCATAACCAGATAGCTAGTTAGTGGCATTGCTAGGATTAAAACTCAGGTCCCTTACAAATCATTTCTGTCTGCTTTCAATTACCACACACTACCTCTCCCCTGATTTAAGTCTAGTGGTTTTTCTACATCATCCTCATATTGTCCATTTGAAAATTACAAACTTGATAGCATCAATTTGGGCAACTGACCATCAGTGGCTAAAGAAAAACATTCCCTAGACAATGAGTTTTGCCCAATCTGCTAAAATACACAGTGTCCACAGTCACAATTCTTACCGTACTGCAAAAATCAGTGAAAAAAGTACTGAAAGCCAGCATAAAGAAACCTTGGAGAAGAATATCAAATTAGCTTAGGGAATCAAAGGCAATTAATACCTTAAGGTTAAGTTCATTTTACTGAGTGATGCAAAGGTTAGAGCCTCTGCACCAACAGAACAAGAATATTAGATGAATTACTGTACAGAACTAGCCAAAGATCCCCCATCCCTGCCCCAAGGAAGTGAACTGCAGAGACAATGTGTGGCAATGATTGCAGCTGGTAGCAGAACTTGAAAGAGCACAGTAATTTTTTCACCTACGCAGAACTCCAAACTCCTGAGATCAAATGAGAATGTTTACTGAGTAGAGCTCTGCCTTAAGTCTATTATTATATGTGCACCAACTACTATAATCCAAAAGCAATTTAATGAAAACATGGAATGACTTATTGACAGATTAATCCCACACTTTAGCTAAAAATCTATCTAGAAATGGAGAAAAAAATCTAACTGAAGAAGCTATGTCAATTTTTCTGTTTAGAAAGAAGTCTGAGATGTGACTTCTCGGGTCATGTAAAGGCATTTTCTCAACCGTCTTCTTACTTGACCTCTGGAGTATTTGCCACTGTTGATCACTTTCTGTCCCTGGAAATTCTCTCTTCTCTGGGTTTTCACGACCCTGCCTTGCTCTCTCCTTGTTCTCCTTTATGTCTAATGGATCCTTTTCAGTCTATTTCACTCATTCATTATCCAGATCACGCCCACTACCTGAATTTTATGCAAGGTTCTGTCCTAGTCTTTCCACTTAATCTCAGTTGGCGACTTCATGAGTTCCCATGAATTAATTACAATCTCTGTAACAATAACTGTGTATCCAGCCCTCATCTCTCTCTTAAGCTTCATTTCCACATCACCAACCAGACATTTTCAACTGAATGCCCCAATAAACAGTGATTAATCACCCATTAAGTTCCAAGCATTGTGCTAAATGCTGGAAGCTTAACTTCAACATATCCAAAACAGAACTCATATCTTTTCCCCCAAATCATCCCTCATCTATTGTCATGGAAAGCACAACCATTCTTCTAGTCATCTGGGTTCGTGACTCCATCCTCAACAACTTATTCTCACTCATTCTGTCCATCAATTCAGTTGCCAAATCTTGCATTTCAGTTTCCACAACATCTGTCACATCTGTCCCTTCCTCTCTACTCCTATAGCCGTGACCCCTAACTTAGAGCTTCATCAGCTTTCACCTTCTATAGACTCTTATTTGGTATCACTGACCCAAGCCTGTCCCCTACACCCCAACTCAATCCATCCTTCATAGTTTCCAAAGTGATATTCTTAAAGTACATTTCTGACCATTTCCACCTCTACCGCTCCTTATTCAATAAACTCCAATGGCTCACTATTACACTTAAGATCAAGCCTAAACTTTTCTGGCATTTAGAGTTCTTCCAAAACTTTCTAGTCTTCTTACACATTACCCTCCTTTGTGGACTCTGTGATCCAACCATTTTGGTCTCTTTGCTGTTCCACACCTAAAGTCCCCAATCTCTGTGCATTGGCATTGCCTGCCCCCCTTGTTTGGAAGGCACTTGCTTCTTATCTCTTTCTATTAGAATCCCCAGTTTCCTTCAAAGCTAAGCTCAAGTATTATCTTATACATGAAAGTGTTCTGGCACAGTGATGAAAATGGTCATGATGGTGGTGATGATAGCTAACATGTAACTGTTAGATTATATATATTATTGTATTTGGTCCATCCATGGTCCCCCTAGTTATTAGTATACTTCTCCAATCTGATTGACTTCCATCTTGTATATTACATAATAAATGCTTATTGACTGATCGATAGGTATATCAGCAGAAAACTGGCCTACTATTCAGAGAGATTTTCGTTTTAACTAATGGATGGTTCAGGTTAACAATGACAAAGTTGATATTTTTGAATTAATAAACATGCAACTCCAAAATCAAATTTCCACTCAACAAAAGTGATTGATTTCTACTCTTTCACATCTCACATTATCTATCTCTAGCCATTTCCGTAGGCATCTATGTTATTTACAAATCAAAATCAGTTCTTCACATAGAAGGATCCCACCTTCTCTAATGAGCTCCCAGAAAATGCAAAACTTTTCTAATCAAAAGAGTCCCCATATCAGGGCAGGGCTGTGTTCAATTAGTTCACCAATTTGTAGAGGGGAAATAAGAGCAGCTAGGTGGCACAGTGGATAAAGCCCTGGGCCTGAAATCAGAAAGACCCAAGTTCATAATCCAGCCTTAGACACTTACTAGCTGGGTGACCTGTTTGCCTTATTCCTCATCTGTAAAATGAGCTGGAGAAGGAATGGCAAATCACTCCAGTATCTTTTCCAAGAAAACCCCAAAAGAAGTCACAAAGAATCAAACACAACGAAACAACAACATAGCTAAAGAGACAAGTTTAGAAAGTTTTTCACACATCAGGAGGATTTTATTTCCTCCAAGTATCTTCTAGAATGGCAAACAAACAAACAAAAAAAACACTAGGGAATCCTAGGAGCAGGGTAAAATGTAACACAACCAGCCTTCAGTCACTGGGGGGGATGTAGTAAAAAGAGTGAGCCTTTTAATATCTTTTCTTTGAGGCCAAGATACTAGTCATAAATCTACAAAATTCTAAAAAAAAAAAAAAAAAGAAAGAAAGAAAGCATCTTCTAGCAGCTGCAGAGGTCCCCTCCAATGAGCTTCCAGCAGCAGCAGAGCCTACGAGGCTTCATTCAACCCTTTCTGCTGATTTAGCCTGAAGAAGTTGTGCTTCTCTCTCCGTTTTCACTTGCTTTGTTTCTCTGAAGTAGCAGGGGGGAGGCTGCATTGTTTTTGTCTCCATTCAGCTTCTCCAGTCAGGCAGTTACTGTGTCTTCTCATTTATCTGATTTTTTAAAAATCATTTCTCATTTAGATTCTCATCTCTTGGGCTCCTCTTCTAATGCTTCCATTCAGGACTTTCTCATGAGTAGTGAAAAATCTCGAATTTAGGTGAAAAAACCCCAATCCCACAATTCTGTCACATATGACACAAACAAGATATATTTTTCCTATCATGTACAAACAGTTCTTTGATGTGATTTCTCCGTTATACTCTTCCAAATCCTGAAAAGTCTTATACAAATGAACTAATGGACAGCAATGAACTGTCATCACAGTGTTCTTGAATATGAGCTCCTTTTGAAAAGGTCCTCTAAGTTTACCTTAGCTAAGGAGCTGTTTTCTCTCAAGTTCTCAGAAGTATATTAATCTGCTTTTATCTCACAAACATTGCTTTCCGATCCTCTTCAGCAAATAAAATGTCCACAAATGAAAGAAATAATACTTTGTACCTGGATTCAGCATTTGGAGTTGTGTGTATGTGTGCATGTGTGTTTGTGTGTGTTGCGTGTGTGTTTACGTTTGTGTCCTTGCCTGTCAAATATACCTAGTAAATGCAGGACATAGATTAAAGGATTAAGTGACTGTTGCAAACTGTCTCAGAATAGCTCCACTGAATGCATTTTTATTCTTCTGTTTTCCCTCTCACATTTGTTTTTATATGTGACAACCACAAAGATTTCCAGACTTTAAAAAAAAAAAACTAAATAGTAGAACCTCTGATCCAGGTAGCCCTTGGTTTACTGGAAGGAAAATCCCTAAAATAATTATGAAGGGAGGGATTTTGACATTCAGACATTAAATTTGAGTTGTAAGTCAGATACCTAGGATGGAGATGATCCTTGGTGAGCAGGAAATGGAGGTTTTAAAATAGAATTAAAGTCATGAGTGATATTTAACTGACTACCTTGTGTTCAAAGATTTTGGCCTCTGGACTGAAGACAAGAAAGTCTTTTATGAGAGGAAAAGGGAAAGATTTTGTTTTTCTTTTCCATAGGGAGATGTCATTTGCTCCATTCTAACTTTATTGGAAAGAGGTAGGAACTGTGCCTACCTCAGCTGAGAATCCCAATTAAACCAGAAGCTGGAAGTAGGAACAAGCTCTGTGTTTTAGGCAGTTTGTGTTCAAAAGACAATTTGTTATCCATGTCTAAATAAGGAAAACATAGATTGGTATTCAGGCAGCTCTGGGAGGAGAAAAATCTGGTATGACAGAGGAGTTTAGAGAAAAGGTTAATAAGCACACAGAAATCTGCTTTTGTGAAAGCTATCTGAATTAAGACTGAGAAGCAGAGAGATGGAATCCATGGAGTAATACCTGCTAGGTCTGGAGAGGGAAAGGAGAGGGAAAGGGATAGAATTTGGAACTTTTTAAAAAATCACTTAAATGGTTTTAACATGTAATTGAGGAAAAAAGTAAAATGTTGTTTTAAAAAAATACCTGAGAATCTGATAATCTGTTTCATTCATCCTCTGAACTGCAATCTCTTTGTACTACAATTTTGTGGCTACACCTGCCAAACTCCCTTCCTTCTTATATAATGTACTATTGCTAGGTTGGGACAGCTTGGTGGTACAGTGGATAGAGCACCAGAGCAGGAGTCAGGAGGACCTGAGTTTAAATCTCACCTCAGTCACTTGACACTCACTAGCTGTGTGACCTTGGGCAAGTCATTTAACCCTAATTGCCTCATCCTGGGTCATCTCCAGTCATCCTGATGAATACCTGGTTACTGGATTCAGATGGTTCTGGAGGAGAAGTGAGGCTGATGACCTGCTGACATGGTCTTCTTCAGCAATGAAGGACGAACACACACTGTTGCTAGGTTACCACTCATCTCTGTCAAGTGTGAAGAAGTTGAACCAGTAGAGATGGATGGAGGAAGAAGATATTTCATGGTAATGGTGAGAATGAAGGCATAGTCCCCACTGGACATATATGAGGGAGACTGTATAGTCTAAGTTGGCTAGAACGAAACACAGGAAAAAAGGAATTGTATGACATAAGGCTGAATATAAAACAGTGCCAGATTACCGGGGCTGTGTACGTTAGGCTGAGTCTGAACTATTTTGTATAAAAAACAGCAAGACATAAAAATGACACAGTCATAGCCTGATATTTATATAGTGTTTTAAGGTTATAAGGCAATTTACATACATTATCTCAGTTGAGTCTTAACTAGGAGGTGAGCACCACTAAAATTATGAAATATTAAATGACTTTCCCAGGGTCACACAGCTAGAAAGTATCTGAAATAGGATTTGAACTCAAGCCTTGCTTCTCAATTATCGAATCTGATAAGACTTGTAAGTAAGAAGTTGTCTGGAAGCAGTATAGTATATAGGTGGAAGGACTTAATATAAGGAGATTGGTTAAGAATTATTGTAATCTAGGGGCATCTAGGTGATGCAGTGAGTAGAGCACTGGCACTGGGGTCAGGAGTACCTGAGTTCAAACCCAGCCTCAGACAAACCAACTGTGTAACTCTGGGTAAGTCACAACCCTAACTGTCTTGCCTTCCCCACTCCACTCCCCAAAACAGAATTGTTGTAATCTAAATTAGCTGGTGACAAGGACCTGTATTAGAGTGAGAATGATGAAAACAGAGAGAACTAAGCAGATGCAAGAGCTATTCCAGGTAAGGACTTGACCAATTGGATGTAGAAGGTAAAGGAGAAGGATGGTGATCTAGAGCTAAATGCAATGGTCATAAATGTTAAAATTTGTATCAAAACAGATAGTCACAGAAGAACACTATGGAAGGCATGGGTAGGAAGCAATATTGAGAAAAGGCTCTGGGAGTTTTAGGAAAATGCAAAGTAAATATTATCAATTGTGTGATATGGCAGCAAAAACCTGGTAAGGCAAATTCAGGCTATGTTAAAAGAAATACTGTATCCAGAATAAAATGGACAAAAGATCTAATGTACTCGATACTGATCAGACTACCTCTGAAATATTATGTCCTCTTTCAGATACCATACTTCAGGACAACATGGGCAAGTTGGAGAAGATCCAAAGGAGAAGAGCCATGACATTTACAGATAATACATACCCCTTGAAGGTAGGAACAGTTTCATTTTTGTCTTTGCACCTGAAGCACTTAGACTGATACCTGACATATTCTAGAAGTTTAGTACATGCTCTTTGATTAATTCATTGTCCAGAAATCTTGCCATACATATCAATAAATAAAAATAAATAAATAGATAAAATCAAAAAATAAGCTTGGAGAAATATTTATTGGGGGTGGTATGATATTTGAAGATCTGTCATATAGAAAAGAAAGGAATAAGATCAATAGGTAGAATTCATAGTGTGATGTATAAAAAGTTCTAGAGACAGAGTTTCTGGGTAATTAATCATTTTACCAATTATTGCTAGTGGATAATTAATAAAAAGGATTGATCATCTTGAACCAAAGACAGATCATGGGAGCTCACTGATGCTTTTATGCCCTTGGAAAAATGGACGCTCCTGATATGCAGCAGTCAACTCTGATTGGTTAACAATTAATGAGAAAATGCATATTATAATAAGATGTGGATCATTCTAATGAGGATCTGGAGACCTGAATTTGATTATGTCCCTATTACTCCCAGACAACCAACAGTCCCGGGTAATCTAGACAGCATCTATCCCCAATCCAAGCCAGAGTAGAACGTAAGGGACTTCCTCACTTGGGTGGGGTCTGAACAAGATTAAGGAGGAAGTTAACCCAATCTCATTATCAGCAATGCCTTTCAGATGCTGATTTCACTAAGTAAACAATGAGGAAATAGGAAGGGAAAAACCCTGGTTTGCCCCAAGTATTGGTTATTTAATAATCATTTTTTTTAAATAGGGAGGCAAAATTTGATTGCATTTAAAGAAAAGATTATAAAAATTACTGGATTCTCTCAGGAAATATTGAATTCCCTAACACTGGAGTATTCAATCTGAGAGGAAATCATTATTTGTCAGGAATTTTGAAGGGAAAACTCAGGCTTTGTGTAAGGGTTAGATCACTGACATCCCTTCCAGTTCTGTAGCTCTTTAATCATTATGAATAAGGAAAATACATTCTTGAATTTATATCAGGTACAGATGATAAATATCTGGAAAAAGTAGGGAGCTCACTTTGTTAGAGTAACTATAAATCTGACATCACAAAATTCCATTCTTACGTGGATGGCAAAAAGAAGTTGTTTCCTAATACATAATCAATACAATTAAGGTGCAGGACACTCTGCCAGACTTGCTAAGAATTAGTATGATTTATAATGCAGACATCTGGCCATTAACAACCAGAGTGAGATGACAAATCACATGACAGAGAAGACAGTTTGGATTACACTGGAATTGACCTGAAAAAGAAAAAAGCTTCATATTTAAATGTAAGTCATGGAATTCCAATCCAGTAAGGAATTTTAAAAATACACATTGGTTGCAGGGCATTCAGCCTGTTTGCCTTGCTTTGCATCGAACTACTTCTATTGATTCTTTCCACTGTTGAAAAAATAGCATGAATTTAAGTAAGAGGCATTGAAGAGTGCTTGTGGAAGTCCCTTCCCAAAGGATGAATCATTGTCTTGTATTCTCTCTCTCTCTCTCTCTCTCTCTCTCTCTCTCTCTCTCTCTCTCTCTCTCTCTCTCTCTCTCTCTCTCTTTCTCTGATTTCCATGTAACAAATTTTATTTTCTTCACATCTTTAGAATTTCTTTGATGCTTATATGATGTAGCGTGTACACACATCCGCGAACCCTACTGGAAGTTTCTTAGTACCTTCCCATACGCCAGAGCTATGGAAAAATCATCCTTGACCCCAACCCCATGGGCATCACTAGTTTTAAAACAAAATTCTGATTACCAAATTAAAAAGAAAAATATTTCAATTGAATCAACCCTAAGATGAAAAAAATCACATTGTCATGCTTTATCTTCCATAAATGACCAAATAACCAAAACCCTATCTTCTTGGTATGATATCTCATTTCCATTAGGGTTTTCCATAGTGAGGTAGCATGGTCTGCCAGTTGGTGTCATGTGGCATCTTTATTCCATCTTGATTCAGGTCCTTCCATTTAAGATAAAGGGGTGATTCCATGAATGAGCCGAGGTCAAAAGGCAACCATTTAAATTTGCGACATGCACATATATTTAACAGAAATTGGAATACCTGCTGCCTAATGACAAAGATGTGGTCACATTATTTTTTGGTTATTTTTTGTCTGCTTGACCTTACAAGTATTTCAGTAGCTCTGTGAATTGCAAAATCCCTTACCATGACTTCCTCAATATGCCTTTGATGAAACTTTTATGGACATTCTCTACTATTATTCCTCCTTGAAATACATCTGAATAAATGCCCTGTAGTTGAGGGAACATGTATACAAAAGCTTTTACGCATTATTTCTTCTTTCTAACAGTCATGCAAGTTATCTATAATATTGACACAATGCAGATTCTCTGGAAGTAGTATTATGTAATAGAAAGGGTTCTAGCCTTAGGGTCAGAAGACCTGAGCTTGAATCTCAACTCTGCTGCTGACTTGTATGACTGTGGACAAGTGAATTAATCTCTCTAATACTTCCCCATCTGCAAAATGTACATAATATTTGTACTACCTACCTCAAAGGATTATGAGATAGTGAAGAAATACTGTGCAAACCATGTCATTATTTAAATGGAGTAGCTATCATTTCTTTCTTCATCTACACATGTAACTTTTTAATCATTTGCCCAGCTATAAGAGCACAGTGGCCACAACTCTGCCTCACTTAAATCCAATTCACTCAAAAGTCATCACCTGTGATATCATTGGTTCTCCTCAAAATGAAAAAGGAGCAAACAACATAGAAAAGGGTTCTTGAATCTGTGAATTTTTTAAAGTACTTTTATAATTGTATTTCAAAATTATTGGTTTCTTTTGTGATACCATGTATATTATTTAATACATTTAAAAACAAAAGGGTCCAAAGATTTTGCCTGATAGTCAAAATGTTAAGAAGCTTGCTATGAAGTGACAATGTATTAATCCAGGGATCAAGAATTCTATGAAAGTTTGAGAGAGACCACAGGAATTTCACTCTGCCAGTACTCACCATGTAAAACACAGACTGACCTGTGATTATGTATCTGTAATGAGATCTGATAGATATGTTGAATTCTTTTTAAAGTATAAGTAGAGTTTAACCTGGGCAGCTATGTGACACAGTTCCAGGTCTAGAATTGGGAAGACTCATCTTCCTGAGTTCAAATGTGACCAGACACTTAAGTAGTTGTGTGACTCTGGGCAAGTCACTTAACCTTGTTTGCCTCAGTTTCCTCATCTGCAAAATGTGCTAGAGAAAGAAATGACAAACCACTCATGTACCATTACCAAGAAAACCCCAAGTGCAGTCACAAAGAGTTGAACATAACTGAAATAACTTTAGATCAACAAGAATTTATCCTACTATTGCCCTCTATTGTAACCAACTGGCCATATGAGCCTGATCTCCAAACCCAACAGTGGGGTCTTTTCCACTCTTCTTCATCGCTTGACTCAATAAAAGTTGTAACATTTCCAAGAACATTGCATCCAATAGTCATCTGGCTGAATATTCTCCCATTTTCAGCAGATACCACTTTTTGATGTATCCCAGAGTCTGGGAGTTCTGGATTTCAGGCATAACTGGGGGATAAATAGTGTATAATCTATTTCTTTGACAACAAATAGCCTTAATCAAGTGAGTGGTAAGTGTGAACTCCTTTGTTTGAAGTTTGAATTAGAAACTGAGTCATGGACCAAATAATCTGTCACTATTAATTTCTGTCTTCCAGCTTCTAAGGTCCCTGGTGAGATCAAAGCCCTGTCACCTAGCCTGCAAACTTACTTCTAGAAAGGCCTCACATCAAAAGCAATGCCACTATGAGCTAAGAAGGAAAAATATTAAACATGCAGATTGGAGGGAAACTTAATAGAACTGCAACCAGAGTCATGTTTTAAGAGGCCTTTCTTCAAGGATCTGATTGAAGTGTCACAAATTCATAGCATGAATTTATAACCTCTGAAAGTCTTAGCTCACTTCTCATCAGTTCATAGGTCCCTTGCCAAATTCTACTTTAATTTTAATAAGGTGATGTGATTTAGGACAACTCCCACAGAGACAGTCAGGTGGCAGAGCAGACAAAAGTATTGGGACTGAAGTCAGAAATAATGTAAGTTCGAATCCAACCTTGGATACCTGTTAGCTACATAACCCTGAGAAAGCTATCTACTTTAGTATCCTCAGCTATAAAATGGGTATAATAATGGCATATACCTCATAGAGTTTTGAGGAAAATCAAATAAGGTAATATTTATAATGCATTTGATCCACTGCCTAAAACAAAGTAGGTACTTAATACCAGAACTCAAAATCTTATAAAAGTGAATATTGAAAACTAAAAGTAAATCTAAAAAAATTTTAAAAAGAAAAAAATGTCTAGTCCTATTGAAAGTGGGCAATTTATCAGTATCTAATGCATACATTTTAAAACATTCAGTTATTTGACTATTGTTGTCATATAATTGGGTAAACTCGTTTCCAATAAATTTGCTTATATTTTTGAAATTTTTTTAATAAATAAAATAAATATTTGTTCCCATCTCTCACCATCCACCCTCTACTGGATACAGTGGAAAGGGCATTTGCTCCACAGTCAGAGCATCAGGCTTTAAATCCTATCTTTAATGCTTACTTACCTGTGTGACCTTGGGTCAGTAAGCCTTTCTGGGCTTCAGTTTCATCACTTAAAAATGAGGGAATTAAACTGAATAGACTCTGAGTGTCCTTTCATCTCTAGGTCTTTGATTTTATGGTTCAAGCCCTGTCTTCTCTTTACTGCGTGTGAAACCTTGAGAAAATCACTTAATCTTTCTGATTCTGTTTCTTCACTGCTTTGCCAGATTGTTATGAGAAAAGTATCTTTTAAACAATGAATTATTGTATAAATGTAATCCACTCTTATTCTTTAAAAGGCTTTTAGGTCTTCTTTTGAACAGTACTGTGCTTTTACAAAGCCTATTAAGACTTCCAAGAAGCTCCAGTCAATGTTACACTCTTCCTGTCTGTAATAGTTTTCTGCATAACTTCTCTTACTCACCCACTTAGGGAGAATTTTCACATTTGTGTTTTAAATTTTTATTTACTTTATTGAGTTCTTTCATACATTTTCAAAAGCTATTAAAAAAGATAAAGAAATAAAAATAAGCCCGATTTTTCTTTGAGGTTGAACTCAACAGAAATAGAAAACATTCATTCCTAATGTCATTTTCTGGTTGCTCAAATGCAAAGAAAGCATTTGTTTTTCTTCATCTAATAATGATACCTAATACATTTCAAAAGAGTGACTGAATCTCTCATAAAATAAGAGTATAGGTAAAATGAAAAGAATGCAAATTCCAAGATTATTGCTCAGAAGAGGAAAAGTTTGTATGATTATAACTAGGTGATACAGTGGGTACAGTACCAGGCTAGGAGTCATAAAAACCAGAATGTAAATCCAGCCTCAGACACTTACTAGTTGTATGACCCTGGGCAAATCACCACCTCTGTAAAATGGAGATAATAATAGCACCTACCTCTGAGGATTGTTGTGAGGATCAAAGGAAATCATTGCAAAACACTTAGCACAGTGCTCAACACATAGCAAGCACCATGTAAATGTTACCCATAAATGATATTCTATTGTTGGGGAAAAGGGTTTACTCCTACTCTGTAATAAGAAAGACTTTGAGTGGGGGAAACTGAGGGGAAAAAAGATAGTAGTGATATATGGAGAACAGAAAATGATTTCTTACAATTAGGAGCAGTATTCTATCATGAAGAGAGGTGGATTTTGAAAAAGAAAATCTGTGGGTCAAAGGAGAGATTAGACTAAATGGGGGGCAGGATAGGATGGAGGAAAATATAGTTAGTCTTTTACAATATGACTGTTATGGAAGCTTTTTGCATGATTACACATGTATAATCTACATCAAATTGCTTACGTTCTCAGTGATAGTGGGTGGGGAAGGGAGAGAATGTGGAACTCAAATTTTAAAAACAAATGTTAAAAATTCTTTTTGCATGCAACTGGGAAATAAGATATACAGGAAATGGGGTACAGAAATTTATTTTGTCCTACAGGAAAATAGAGGGGAAGTGGATAAGAGAAAGAGAGAAGAGAGGGCAGATTGAGGGAAAGGGTAATCAAAATGCTTGCTATCTTGGGTGGGGAAGGGAGAGATCGGGAGAAAATTTGGAACTCAAAATCTTGTGGAAATGAATGCTGAAAATTAAAAATAAAGAGAAAAAATTTTAAATTAAAAAATGAAAATCCAAGTCTACCTAAGTTGATCATCAAAAAAAAAAAAGAATGAAAAATTTGTATTTGAATCTCAGCTCTGCCATTTACCATTTGACTTTGAGTCACATTGACTCATTATATCCTCAAAACTATCTCTAAACTCTTGGTTCCAGTTTCCTTTTCTATAAAATGACAGGTTGGACTAAACACCCTATAAAGGCCCTTCCAACTCAAAAGCTGTGTCCTATTCAGTATATCAGTGATATGCTTTTAATAGGACTAAACAAATATATTTTGATTAAGTAAAACTGAAGGTAAATTGAAGCTAACTGTGAAGCCTATGTCAATTACCCTCTCTTTCCTTGGGTGAGCCACCAAACCATTTACATCCTGTACATCAGACCCATTAGACATGAAAAGGTCTTCTCATCAAAGCCAGATTAAGCTGAGATGAATTTCAAAGCATTCTAGACTCATTAGCTTTTGGTTTTTTTTAAAACTTTTGAATTTAAGCACCAAAAAGGGACATTTTCTTACATGTAGCAGAAGGTTCAAAGAACATTCTTTACAAAATTGTGAATCTCTATTTCATAATGCTTACTTTTTAAAATATATTTATAATTAATTCTACATATTACTTTCAAAACTGCCCTGATTGTCTTTGCTTCCTTCTGAACTTCTTTCTTTTTCTCATACATTTTTAAAAATTTTTCAGTAACCTTCATTTTTTGTCATCATTATTGCTAACCATCTGCTGCTCTGCACTGAAAACTGAAGGGGAATAAAACTTTTGTAGCAAATAAGCTTTATCAAACAAAATGAATCCAACCAAACAATCATGTCCAAAGATGTACCTTTTTCTGCACTGTGTTCACCATTTTCCTATGGAGGATAATACGTTTCATCATAGAACCTTTGGAGACATGGTAGAGCATTGCAATGATCAGAATGCTTGAGTTTTTCAAAATTCTTTATCTTTATGATGCTGTCGTTATATGAATTGTTCTGATTCTTCTCATTTCACTCAGTTAGTACTTCCCACATTTCTCTGAAATTTTCTCTTTCATTTTTCTTTCACATGTATTCATATGACAGGAGGGAGGGGAGGAGAAGGAAGGAGAAGAAAAAGGAAGGAAAGAAGGAAGGAAGGAAGGAATGAAGGAAGGAAGGAAGGAAGGAAGGAGGAAGGAAGGAAGGAAGGACGGAAGGAAGGAAGGAAGGAAGGAAGGAAGGAAGGAAGGAAGGAAGGAAGGAGGAAGGAAGGAAGGAAGGAAGGAAGGAAGGAAGGAAGGAAGGAAGGAAGGAAGGAAGGAAGGAAGGAAGGAAAGAAGGAAGGAAGGAAGGAAGGAAAGAAGGAAGGAAGGAAGGAAGGAAGGAAGGAAGGAAGGAAGGAAGGAAGGAAGGAAGGAAGGAAGGAAGGAAGGAAGGAAGGAAGGAAGGAAGGAAGGAAGGAGGAAAGAAGGAACCACATTACCCAAATGGAACTGGTCAGCTGGGCTCCCAGTGGGGCAGCTCACACTACTCAAAGGCTGTTTGTCCTTCTTTCTCAAAGAGGATCATGACATCAGGAAGGTGATGTCATGACTTGCAAGTGAATTGGATTTAAGTGAGAGAAGGCTGTGCAGTCACCCATCTTACTTTCTCCTCTGGAGCCATCTGGGCCCAGTGGCAAGATATAGATCAGTACAACTGGAGATGGACCAGGATGCAGCAGGAGATCTTGGCTTTTTTTGGTCTTTCCCAGGTCACATCTCAGGTTTTTCAGTGACAGAGGCTAGGGAAGAAATGAGGCAGAGAACTGCCTTTTTTACCTAGTCAAAAAAACTTTTTTGGACATCCCTTTCCTGACATCATGGTCTTCTTTAAGAATAAAGGACAAACAGAAACAACAATTTCTGCCAGATTGCTGTCCATTTTCTTCAACAGTTTTTGTTAAACAATGAGTCATTCTGGTTCTGGGTCCACCATGATATTCACTCTGTCGGGCTGCCTTTTCAATATTAATTAAAGTCATATTTTCACTTGTTACAAATTGGATGCATAATGGAAAAGAACGGTAAGAACCAGGAGACACAAGCAGGGAGCAGAGAGCTTTTAAGCTAATGCATTGTTTACTTTGTTCTTTGAAAAAAATGAGACCTGTACATAACATATTCATGGCTTCATGTATAATCATCTTTTTTGTACTTCTAATTAGATGGAAAGGCTCATGTTTTTTGATGTTTCCAAATTCAAGAAAACAAAAAAGAGGGGATTGAAGTTAGAAAAAGAAATGGTTTTTTGTGATGTTAAGGGAGTTGTGTGTTTTATTTTGACCATGGTGGTTATGTGTGTCCACATGCATCTATCTATATGTGACTCACAAGGAAGAATACATAGATATTTCTAGAGTCTCCTCTACCCATCCTACTCCAAACAAGACTCTGGAGGGGAGCTGGAGGGTCATGCCAGGGCTGATCATTCTGCCGTCCTCTGCTAAAAAGTCTCAAGCTAGAACTAGATTTATCTGTTCCCTTAAATATTTAGTGTCAGGAAATAAATTTTATGTTCAGGTTGAGCTCTTAGTAGAAATTCCTTAACTGGGAAAGAATACCCTAAACTATAGATCTAAGATGCTTTTCCCCACCAAGTGTCAATTTCCACAATGCTCACACTGTGGCATAGTAAATGAACCCTTTTATCTAAGCCAATAGGAAACAAATTAGAGAAGAAATACAAATCAGAATGTATATTACACAATGTACAATCTCCATTGGAAGTGAGATATCTCAGTTCAATGGAGAGAGAGAGACAGGGGAGGAGAGAGGGAGGCAGAGAGGGAGGGAAGGAGAGAGTGCTCCCAAAGGGAAAGTTTTCTGAAGTCTTTAGTGTAATAAGCTACATTGAGGGACATCATTAAGGTGCTGGATCCTCTACATGTCAGAATCTTTCCAGTCTTTCTTTCTTTTCAGAGACCTAAAGAGAATCTGAAATAATGGATCTTCTCTCAAAGTTGGAAGTCAGAAGAACAGTATCTCTTTTCCCCCTCAATCTCTCATCAATTCTTCCACTCAAAGAGGCAAAGAATATTAACTAATCAATCTCCACCAATGAAGAGAGTCTTGTGCAAACAGGATTAGGAGTGTAGGTTACATAAGAAATGAGGAGGTTCCTATGCAAACAGACTTTCAGGAGCATGTTGCATAAGAAATTCCAAATTTTATTTGCAGACAAACCATATAAAACCCAATCTAAGTAATTTAATGAAAAATGAGTTACTTGGCAGTTGGGGAGCAGCATAATATATTTAAAAATTGCCATGGACCTAGTAGTATAAATCCACAGATGTAGAGGTCAAAGGAACCTTAACCGGTATCTAATTCCATCCCCCTTATTTTAAATATGGAGAAACTGATACCAAGGTTAAGCAACTTACCCATGGTCGGTCACACAAGTAACACCTTTCAGAGGCAAAATCAAATCTAATGTTGCCTCTGGTTGAGTCAGCAGACTAGACTTTTTGTCTTGAACAGACCTCCAGGGCAGAGTTCCCAGCAGTGAAAGTTCCATATACTTCAGCCCACAAACAATAAAGAAAGCTCCAAAGGTCAGTAGGGCTTTCCCAGCTGGGCATGAGGGAATGGGGGTTTCTCTAGCAATGGCTCCAGAGGCCACAGCAGCAGATCATAGACAACTATGGAGGCCAGGAAGCAATCTGTGTCCCTTGTTCAGGCAGCTCAGCTTAAAGCCTCTGGTGGTAGGGAGTAGCTGATCTAAACCTCGAGGTCCAAAAAGCCAACGAGGAGAAGGAGGCATTAAAAAGCAGAATTAGCCAAATGGAGGAGAAGGTTCAAAAGCTCACTGAACAAAACAGCTCTCTGAAAGAGACAATTGAGTTCAGGGAAACAAATGACTATGAGATAAACCAAGCAGTTGGAAAACAAAACCAAAAGTTTGAAAAAATAGAAGATAATGTGAAACATCTCACTGGAAAAACAACTGACCTGGAAAATAGATCCAGGAGAGACAATTTAAAAATTATGGGACTACCTGAAAGCCATGATCAAAAAAACAGCCTAGACATTATCTTCCATGAAATTATCAAGGAAAACTGCCCTGATATTCTAGAACCAGAGGGCAAAATAAATATTGAAAGAATCCACAGATCACCTCCTGAAAGAGACCCAAAGAGAGAAACTCCTAGGAATATTGTGGCCAAATTTCAGAGTTCCAAGGTCAAGGTGAAAATACTGCAAGTAGCTAGAAAGAAACAATTCAAGTATTGTAGAAATACAATCAGTATAACACAGGATCTTGCAGCTTCAACATTAAGGGATTGGAGGGCTTGGAATAGGATATTCCAGAAGTCAAAGGAATTGGGATTAAAACCAAGAATCACCTACCCAGCAAAACTGAGAATAATACCTCAAGGGAATAAATGGTCATTCAATGATATAGAGGACTTTCAAGTATCATGTTGAAAAGCCCAGAACTGTACAGAAAATTTGACCTTCAAGCACAAGAATCAAGAGAAGCTTAAAAATGTAAACAGGAAAGAGAAATCATAAAATACTTTCTAAAGCTGAACTGTTTACATTCCTACATGGAAAGAAAATATTTATAACTCTTCAGACTTTGCTCAGTATTTGGGGTAGGCGGAGGGATTGTATGTACACACACACACACACGCACACACGCACACGTATAGACAGAGACTACAGGCTGTGTTGAATCAGAAGAGATGATATCCACAAAAAAAGGATATAAGATAAAAATTAAGGAGTGAGGGAGGAAAATACTGGGAAGAGAAAGGAAGAAAGGGAATGGGGCAAGCTATAACTCATAAAAGAGATAAAGAAAAATCTTGTTCAATGGAGGAGAAAAGGGAGAAGGGGAGAGGGGGAAAGTGAAGTTACTCTATCCTCATATGGTTTAAGGAGGAAATAACATGCTCACTAAATTTGGTATGAAAATCTATCTTATAGTACAGGAAAGTAGGGGAGGAGGCGACAAGTGGGGTGAGGGGAATGATAGATGGGATGGCAAATGGGAGAAGGGAGTCACTAGAATAGACACTTTTGGGAAGGGACAAGGTCAAATGAGTGAATAAAAAATAAGGGGTGATAGCGTAGGATAGAGGACAATATAGTTAGTATTACACAACATGATTATTACGGAAGTCTTTTGCAAAACAACACATATGTAACCTGTATTGAATTGCTTGCCTTCTCAGTGGAGATGAAAAGGGAGGGAGGGAAAGAAGATGGAATTCAAAGTATTAGAAATGAATATTGAGAATTATTATTGCATATAACCAGGAAATAAGAAACACAGGTAATGGGGTATAGAGATTTATCTTGCCCTACAAGAAAAAAGAGAAGATGGAGAGAAGGAAAAGTGGGGTGTGATAGAAAGGAGGGCTCACTGAGGGAAGGGGTAATCAGAATGCAAGGTATTTGGGGGTAGGGGAGGGGAGAGATGGAGAGAAAATTGGACATGTTACAAAGTGATGTAAAAGCAATTAGTATTAAAAACAATGACTGAATTAATTACTGAGACTAAATCAGAGGCATCTTTAGTTTGGGGGAAAGAATTTTAGTCTAAGTCTCCTAGAGGCAGGTAACTCCGAGTAAAATTTGCCTTTGATGGAAAAGTTAAAGTTTTAATAGTAAATTTGATTTTATGAGTGCCATTTAAGCAGGAACTAGAACAAGTATAGAAAGGCATGGAAGCTACTTAACACTTGCCTCAAAAGATGTTCCTTAGCCAAAGTGAAATTATAGTCATATCTGAAACTTGGTTATTGGAACTTGCTCTTAAGATGCTATGGGACTATTAAGTGACTGTTCTTCTGAGTCTAACTCCAGGTATGGATAGCTACAAAGGTGATCTGAGCCTCCAATCCATGAAGCCAGTAAGCCTGTGAGATACTAGTATGAACTGAAAAAGGTGATCTAATGGGAAGAGTGGGAGAGCAGCTGTTCAGCCTGAGCTGAGGTAGGATTCTCCTGACTCAATTTTTCCACTGACACCTGGCAGACTTCAAGCCTCACTGAATGCAAGTTGACAATCTACTCCTGCCTGGAACTGACATGAAGTTGGGGAGATATTGTTTGATTCAGTACAATGTCCCTAGTCTTAGTGGCAATTTCCTATAGTCAAAAGGTTTATAAGCTTAATACCAGATCTATTAAATTATAGATTGTTGCTGGGGGAACATCTGAGGTCAAGTCTAAAATTAAGCTATTAGGCTTAGGACTTTAGACCAACAACAGTAAGTTAGGGTCCTTTAATTCTCAGCAATAGTGTAGAGACAATTCAGTCAAGGGTTTATGAAATCAGCATACACAGTTATTATTTGTGTCTCAGTTGGTTAATGTTAAAAAAAATCCATTTGTGCTCTATATTGTAAATGCTTTAAAAAGAAATATCTCCTCCTGACCAAAAGTTGGAATTGTGTTATATGATATGAACTGTGTTAAAAATGAAAAATAAAAATAAAAAAAAAACAGAACAAGTCAAAGCTCCTCTGGTGATCAGTAATAGGATCCAGCCAGTGAGGAGCCAGGGCACTTTCAGCCTGAGCATGATGGGGAAATCCCATATTTTTTTAAAAAATATTTTAAAGAGTTAGATTAATGAGAACTAAATGGACCATATTGTTGTCACTTATGCCAATATTTCTCAAAGAATGGTCCAAGATCATTGGGGTCTTTCAGAGGATACTTACGTTTGCAAAGTGACCAAGATGACCAGACTGTGTGGAGAGATTCTGGCTGTGCCCAGACTCTAAACTATTGCTGGGATATATCTTATTTTTTTGTTCATTTTACTATGGGCTTTAGCTTTGAGCAAGTAACTCATCAGATCATTAGTAATGACAATTCAGCTCTAATATTCCATGTTAGGCAGCTGCGTGGTGCCCTGGATATGGCACTGAGGCTAAAGTCAGAAAGACCTGAGTTCAAACCTACCCCTTATTAGTGACATGACCTTGAGCAAGTCACTTAATCCTGTTTGCCTGAGCTTCATCATGTATAAAATAAGGATCATAATGGCACCTACCCTTCCCCCACCCAAGTTGTTGTGAGGGTCTAATGAGATGGTATTTGTAAAGAGCTTAGGGTAATGCCAGGCAAGTGGTAGATACTAAATAAATGTTAACTATTTTTTTATGTGCCTGTGATTCTACTGAAGCTAGGTGGAACCACTGTGGATAGAGTGCCAGACTTGGAGTCAGGAAGACTCATCTTCCTGAGCTCAAATTTGGCTTCAGATACTTACTAGCTTCGTGATCCAGGGCAAGTCACTTAACCCTTTTTGCCTCAGTTTGTTTGTCTGTAAAATGAGCCAGAGAAGGAGATGGCAAAGCATGCCAGTATCTTGGTCAAGAAAACTCCAAATGGGGTCAGGAGGAGGTGAAAATGACTAAACAACAACCCCATAATTCTACTGTATGGATTACTAAAGAAAAAATTTTCTAAGAAAATCCACAAATCTATTTTAAGTACTTCACAGTTTGTCTCCAGCTTAACCAAAGTATTTGGGGGATTTTCCCTCGGACAGCATGGCTAAGATAGAATCTAATGAAAAGATGTTTTCTATCTCCAGAGTTATGGTGCCATAGGATAGTGAGGTTCAATTCAAAGCCCTAGCACTGAGCTGGAGATGTCCAAGCAGCTTGGCCCTTTAGAACAAACAAAGGTATCGGATTATAGCCTATGATGAAGAAAACAACCCCATCATTTTGTCTGCTCCTGCTCCCTTTCCCCACCGAAAGCTTGTGGGGGTGTGATTAGAAATATAGCCACCTCAAACATGACCATGGCTATACTTTTGTCTCCTTTAGGAATTAATAATTCACTTACATTATTTAACGAAAAATAAACATCATGAGCTTCTCATTAACAGGAAACACAATCTTCCCATTCTCTGGGAAAGATTTTGTTTTATTTTCACGATGATAAGTAGAAATAAATGTGGCATGTGGTCTAGACAGTCTATGATAGTCTACTCATATGTGTACGTCAGAATTCTTATGAAGTCCTGCACCTATTTACCCCTGACAGAAGGGTAGTACAATTGGAAGGCCTGGGTTCAAGGGCTGCTTCTGGTACATACTGGCTATGTGATCCAATAAGAGGTATGATAGAGTCAGCCAGTACAGGTTTATGAAAGCTGACTGTTAAATTTTCAGCATGCGCATTTGTACCTTAGAAATTGGCAAATGCTCCAAATCATGTCATGGTCTACTGTTTTTTTTTTTTTAATTGTCTAGAGCAGGTCTGCACAACATATAGTTCATAGGCCACTTGTGGCTTACCAAGGGAATTGAGCAGCTGTCAAGTGACCCAAGGCAAGCTCAGAAAGCAATGGTTAAAATGTTAATGATGCAGATCAAACTTAAAAGTGTGTCATATATTCATTTTTTGGAAGATCCACTTGTTAAATATTTGCCACGTATTTTGTCTCCTATTAAAATGTAAGCACTTGAGAATAAGGAATGTTTCTGTTTTTGTATTTGTATCCCCAATCCCTTAGCACAGTAAGCATATAGTAATATTTAGCAACTGTTTTTTCATCTATTCATTCAAATGCTTTTACAAAAATTTGTCTAAAATTGCTTAGAATTAACTATTAGAACTATTAGAATTATTAATTATTAGAACTATGCTTTGCCTGAGAATTCCGTTTCAGGATCTTTGAGCCCTTTTTTGTTATTGTGGTTGGATCTTATTTAGTGACCAATGACAGTAGGAGGATGATATCTTCTTGACTTGCTCATGAATTGGATTGATCATGAGGCCGAGCTGTGCATCATCCTCACTCTCTTGTCTAGAGCCATCCATGTGCGTTGACAAGACAAAGGTCAAGACAATTGGCAATGGCCTAGGATGAGCAGACTACTGAATGATATTTAAGTTCAATTAAAGAACTTAGGTCATATATTACTATTAATTCAATCAATCAACAGGTATTAAGTACTGCTGTGACCCAGAGATTTTCTGTAAGTGAAACAAAAGCAAAATACTACAGTATTGCATTTTATCATTTTGACAGATTTATGGTGCACTTGAATCAACTGTAAAAAGCAATCAAGATTACCCTATCTTTCTTGGTATTACTGCCACCTGGTGCCGGTAGGTGCCAGGTTTTTTGGGTACTTATAAAGGAGAAACCTGGCTCATCAGGATTTGTTTGTAAAGAAAGGTAACATAAATTGGAAGCATGACATAGAACACTTAAAAACATACTTTAAAATGTTCATTTATAAGCCAGTACAATTGTGGCCTCATGATTACCCTCTTGAGAAGATTCTGGCAAGAACCAGAGGGTGAGGTTTGCTATTTTGGGTTTCCCTTCCAACTAGTTAAGGGTAAAGTAACTTGGACAGGTTAAAGATGTTTCTTGCAGCCCTCCCCAACCCTTTCCTTTGCCCGCGGGTTGTTTGATCTCTGTCTTCTACTGCTGCGACCTTCCTTATCAACCCTTTTCAAGCTGTCATTTCCTTCATCAGTTTCAGGCTGAATGTGCCCTCTCTGAAACAAAATGGAGCCAAGTTAGCAACTACTGACACTCTTTCCAAGACTTGCACTCACGGGGTGACTTCATTTATACATACAGACTGATGCAGGGTACTGATTTATCCCTTTTCAAATGACATAAAGTGCCTGTGACAATGAAGTGTTGTCACACATACTTATGTTGGAGACAATCCAAACCCAAAAGCATTTGTTCAGAACCTGCTCATGTAAGAAGCATGGTGGCAGGTGCTGGAGATACAGTGACAAAATGAAAAATAACCCCAGTCCTCAAAGAAATTTCATTCTTTTAAAATATATACAGATTTTATTTTTATAGCACTTTCATTTCAAAATGTATCTCTCCTACCTCATCTACCCACCACCCCATTATAATACAGAATTAAAACTCAATCAATCAATATTTATTAGGCACCTACTATGCGCCAGGTCTCAAAAGGAGAGAATTTAAAAAAAAGCAGTTCAGGAAGATTAACAGTATATTTAAGGCTCTGCTTCCATACTCTCCTATTTCTCTAAGGAGTAAAATGCATTTCAATTTGCTTATATTCTACTAGTGATTGGTGGTGATGATACATGAATACTAGAAGAGATCTTATCTAGACCAATACTGTTATTTCATAGAGGAGAAAACTGTGCCAGGGAGTGAAATGCTTTGCTCAATTTATAGTCACTACCAATCTGAAATTCTAATCTAGATCTCCTGACTTCCAAATAAGGTCATTCCAGTTCTATGCTTTACAACCACCAATCACCCCTACCCCATGCTGATTTTAGAAAGGCGTGTGATTTGGTGGTTTAGTAGATGAAGTGCCAACATCAGAGCCAGGAAATTAGGTTGAAAGACCTGCTTTTGACACAGAGTGGCTGTGTGAGTCTGGGCAAGGGACAGCCGAGTTGCCTCAGGCAGCTTTCTCAGATCACACAGCAGGAAGGTACCAATCAGCTTTAGCAGAAGGAGTTCCCACAATGGGAGTTCCCTCTAACAATAAAATGACAGTTCAAAGTCTAATTCCGATGAATGGGTACAAAGAGTAGCAGAAATGTTAGTCTATTTCAGACCTCAAGATGAAGCTGAATTTTGGTCCTGAACTTTACCCTTGATTCAATTTAATTCTCATTTAGTCAAAAGAGGTCTTCCCAATCCCATTTAGGGATTCAGGGTCCAAAGTCTCTGGTTTCTGGGGAAAAAAAACATTTACAATAACATTCTGAAAAAAAGGAAAGGTATGGATGGATTAATTATCGTGATAAAATAGCTGCTCTAGCTAAGCATAATGCCTGGCATATAGTAGGTGCTTAATAAATATTGATGGATTGATTGATTGATTCCTCTCATTCCACCTTTTTAAGGCACAAAAAAAACCACTTCATCCTAATGAGATGAAAATAATAACTAGGTCTTACACAGTGCCTACTGTGTGCCAGTCATTTTACAGACATTATCTCTTTTGAGCCTTACAACAACACTGGGAAGTGAATGCTATCATTATTTGCATTTAATAGATGAGGAAACTGAGGCAAACTCAGGTTTAAGTTATTTATTCAAGGTCATATAGCTAGCAAGTGTCTGAGGCTGGATTTGAATTATTGCTCTATCCACTGTGCTGCCTAGTTGCCCTATATTTTGAAATCTAGTTATGATGTTCCCCAACGTTCTTCCCAAACTCTATTTCTCGATCATTTCTTTACTGAATTATTCCCTAGTTTGTTTAGGCATCATTGGATGAAATCTAAAATGAAACAACAATCTGCTTACCCATCTGCTTTGTTTATCAAAATTTGCACTGAAAATAGAGAGTTCTAGAAAGCATAGCAGCCATTATGATTTCCCCCCATTGTCCTTACAGTAAGAATAAATTAGCCAAAAATTCCCCTGAGAAGACTGGAAATGGCGAGGCATCAAGGCATGGTGGAAAGCTGACCCAGAATCCCAGAAGACCTAGGTGCAACTGCTGCCTTTGCTACATACTCTAAGGTCAATCTCAATGTTCTGGCAACTCAGAATTTAAGTCATAAAGAAGGGGTCAAAATGCATTGGTAGGAGTTTTTTCCACCTGGAAGTTCCCTCTAGCAATAAATTACAGGTCTAATCCCTATTCTTAAATTGAGAATGAGTCAACACAGTATTTCTTTCTAAGAAGAATTCTTTTGAATATACTTTTTTATTAATCTATTTGTAGTTTTCAACACTCACTTCCACAGTTTTGGATTCCAAATTTTCTCTTCATCTCTCCCCTCCTCCTCCACACCAAGACAGAGCTCATTGTGTTTATCCCTTCCCTCAATCTGTCCTCCCTTCTATCCCCTCCTTCTCCTCTCTCCTTCCCTTCTATTTTCCTGTAGGGCAAGATAGATTTCTCTACCCTATTGCCTGTGTATATTATTTCGCAGTTGTATGTAAAAAATTTTTTAACATTCTCTTTTAAAGCTTTGAGTTCTACATTTTCTCCCTTCCTCCCTCCCCACTCACCTAATTGAGAAGGTAAGCTCTAAGAAGAATTTTTGATTAAATTCATTAGACTTAAAACCAAACAAGACATGAGCAAAATCAGATTTAACCTATATGCCTTCAAATCACATCTTTGGCTCAGAAGATACCTAATAAAAAGCTTTTACATTATATCAATCTGCCTTAGTTTTCTCATTTGCAAAATGGGAATATTAATAGTACATACTTTCCAGGGTTATTGCGAGGATCATACCAGATATTTGCAAATAAGTTTTGCGCAGTGACTGGCATATAGTAGGTGCTAAATAAATGTTCCATTCATCCTTTCACTGCAAAGGTACAAAGGTGGGAAGTATATGAGAAATAAGTCTAGATTGTATAATATCTAGCTTGTAGAGCAAAGCGGCAGTCTAGCCAAGTGAAGTAACTTGCTGAGCATATGAATTGATTGCACCTCTCTGATAAAATGTGAAGTTGGCGTAAAAAGGATTTGTTATGGGAGAGCACATAGACTAAATTGTTATCATGTAATTCCACAGTGGGCAGTAAAGCAGTTCAGTAAGAGGACTAAGAGCCGGGATACTATTCTAGAATTTTGTGTTTGTACAGTCTACCTATCCTTTGGGCTACTACGTCTTACTCCATGGCAATATAAATTCTTTGAGAATAATATTTGTTTCATCCTTTGTATTTTTAGCCATAGCATAGTGCCTGGTAGATTATTGGTTCTGTTTAGCTGTTTTTCAGTTGCGTCTGACGTTTCAAGACAACTTTTTGGAGTTTTCTTGGCAAAGATACTAAAGTGGTTTGCCATTTCCTTTTCCAGCTTATTTTACAAATGAGAAAACTGAGACAAACAGGATTAAGAGACTTGCTCATGCTCATATAGCATAAATATCTGAGACAGGATTGGAACTCAGGCCTTCCTGACTCCAAGCCTGGTGCTCTGTCTACCTAGCTGTCTGATTGTAATAGTAAGCACCTCAACATACACAGGGGGGCCTGCTACCACAGGTTCTCAGATCTGCCTAAAAGGAAAGGCAACTTTAACAATCACTTTAATCGAGCACATGTGTCATTCCTTTAACCAAGCACATATATCATTCACCTAGTTCAGGAAAGTCAGCATCCTGAGCTTCAAAGAAAATACAGACAAATTAAAAGATCAACAGACATGTCTTCCTCTGCATGAATTCAACAGAATTCAGGGTGAGGGGCAGGCTCCTTAAAGCGTCTTCCCAGAGTCCTTGTCTGGCACTCATATCTTCTTACAAAAACTAAGCCCCAAAATAAAACCTCACCCTCAGAGTATTTATACACTTTCAGAGCCCGATGGCACAACCCTCTGATCCAGTGCCTCAACAGAAAAAAACAAAAGGCACTTGGGACCCTCCTAGAAAACAACTCCCCTAATCAAGCTTCCCAAAATGGGTGAGAAAGAAATTCTTTAATCACATTATTCAATCAGAGGCACTTTTAGTAAAACAAAAACAGCAAAAGATCCTAATTTGATTGCCATCACACTGGTAGACAGAAAGTACTTTGTAAATGCGTGTTGATTGATCAGTTGAGAGATTGATTGGATTCAGGGCAATATGCTGTGAAAAAATGAATGGGAGTTAGACAATCTAGAAACATTAGATGTACCAGGGACCATGATCAGAAAAGATGTATAAGAAAAAACTATGTAGTTAAAATTTTCCTAGAGGAATAGGCAGGTGGCCTCAGCCATCTTAGGAAGTCTAGAACAGGGAAGGAAGTGAGCTGTATTAGTCAAGATATGTATCACCACCATAAAGATGATGTCAAAGCCCTGGAAAAACAACAGATCCTTGATAAAACCTAGAAACACCATCAGTCAATGATAGAACTTTGGTGGCTGTTGCAACAAACTTTCTGGCCATCCCCACGGTTTTTGGTGAGAACCTTTGTTTCAAAAGACAAGGAAGGTATAGTTGAGGATTGATTAATGGTTATAAATAGTTGTAGAGTTGATAGTTCTTAGAAGGACTTGCCAAGGCCAATTGAGTATCCAGATTGGGTTTTGGTGACAGCATCATCTGCCTATGATTCCATTGGGAGAGTGAAATTGAATTTTCCCATTCCCATTTTGATAGCTCTCTAGAGCTATAAAAACCAAGGTCCCACAGGTTGTGAGAAACAGAGCTAGAATTCAACCTCATGTCAGCTGAATCACAGTTTAGTGTTCTTTCTACTTCAATCCATCCCAAATTCTTACTTATTAAACTAGCTAAAAAGATAATCCTAATCGTCTGACAGAAAACTGTAAAAAATTATGACACAGGAGTTGCAAACTGTTTGAACTGACATTTAATTGGAATAAATAGGTGCATTAATCTGTCCTAAAAGACATAATTCAGTGCAGTCTTTGACTATGCCAATTTAAAAATAAAATGGCAACCATGAAATTTCATTAGGTTCGACTTGCTGTAGCTTCAGAGAGCATCCACATGCCTTCTAAGCCTTAATTTGGTGCATGGTTTCAAAATAACAGGCACCAGGCCCTGGGATAGATATGGAGATGCTTTGTTTTGTTCCCAGGACACATCTCTGCCAAGCAATCCACAGCAATAACAAAAGGATCAGGCACTGAACAAAAATATTTTGATCTTGGGATGAAAAATATGTATGTATGAAGAAAATGTGCAAGGAAAGCAGCCTAAATATTTTAAAACCCCAGACCAAAAAGCAACGCAACAAAAAAGAAGCTTCAGAGAATAAGAACCCCTCGGAACATAATAACCAGCTTTGAAAACATTATATCCACATCATTCTTAATATTCTCTTGGCATGTGTGGGTTTTTTCCAGTCCCAGAATCAAAAACATTTTGAATTCATTACTATCATAAAAGTGTCTAAATTATTGACTCAAACACAATAGATGCTCATCCAGTCATTATTTTTGTATATAATAGAAATATTGAAAAATCTTTTCCTATTCTGCTCCTTCCTACTCCAACCCCCAGCATTGTCAGTTCTCATTCCTTTTCCTCTAATTTTCATCCTGCTCCAGTGTGTCACTGTAATACACCACGATTGAAAAGGGACAATCAAATAGAGATCTGTTAAATTGTATTAGTTGTATCAAAATCCCCCTCTGATTGTTTTGTGTATAGAACTGGCTGCTTTGCAGCATAACAGGGATTAATTATAAGGTTCAGAAGCTAAGGATGCCAGGGCATTCCAACTAAAGGAGACATGGCGGTGATGGAGACCTTTCTTAAATTTGCAGGATTAACTCTTCCCCGTACTCCCCCTCTGTGTCAATGAGGATGGTGACTTCCCTCTAGGGCCAGATTTAGCAGATAAAACAGTAGAGAAACTGCTCAACCTGGAAGACAACTGTCTCACACTTCATCCTGCGATTTTTGTTACATATTATGAATCTCAATAAAAAATTACAATATTCTAAACTCAGTGCCCCTTTTTCCTTAGGACCAAGTAGCCATAGAGAAATGAAAGCACAATGGATTTGGCTAAACCTACCTATGATAACTAACTACCAGTTTAATGCTACCTAAGTTTATGTAATAGCAGTCAGCCGCCCTTTAAAGACCTCCAACAGTATTAATGCCTAGTCAGGATAGTGGGATCAGGGTGTATACGATATTTAAAATCTGACCTTTTTTAACTTGTTTGTTACCAATTAACATGTATACATTTTCTCACTCTTTCCTACTCCCCAATCATTTTAAAAACAATTTTAAACAAATACACGTAATTGAGCCAAACAAAATTTTCACATTGGCCAAGTCCAAAAATACATATCTCGTTCTGCTTTTTAAGACCATCACCCCTCTGGCAAGAAGTAGGTAATGTAGCTCATCTGGATGCTTCTGGAATTAGAATTTGTCATGCAGAAAGCAGAGTTCTAAAATTTTAGAGTTGTTTGTCAATATAATGTTCTACTTTTGCTCATGTTACTGTCCATTATTTTATGAAGACTTTCTCGTTTCTTCTAAAACTATCCATTTCATCATTTCTTATCACAAAGTAATGCAACATTACAATCATATAGCATATTTTGTTTCGTCATTCCCCAATAACTGGGCACTTTTTTGCTACTAAAAAAATACTTCTATAAAATATAATCCTTTTCCTTCTTCTGTTGCTTTGTTTGGGGTGTATATCTAGTGATGGAATTCCTGTGTCAAAGGGCATGCATAATTTAGATATTTGGCAGGGGAAAGGGGCAGAAAAGGGGGAGGAAAGTTCTAAACTGCCTTCTAGAACTGCTGGATCAATTCTCAACTTCAGTGATAGTTCATTAGAGTATCCATAACCCCTCCGTTTCTAACTTACATTCTTATCTAAATTCAATCCACCTTGGTTGTGTTAATTATTTCATTATATAGTGGAAAAAACACTAGATTTAGAGTCAGAGAGACTGTAACTCCTGATTCTCTTATTTAGTACCTATGTGATACTGGGCATCATTTGACCACTTTGTACTTCAATTTCCCAATATATAAAATAAGAAAGTGGAGCTAGATCATCTCTAAGAACTCCTCTAATTCTATATCTATGAATTGGAGGGCAGCTAAGTGGCACAGTGAATGGAGCACCAGCCCTGAAGTCAATAGTAACTGAGTTCAAATCCAGCCTCAGACACTTACTAGCTGGGTGACCCTGGACAACTCTGATTACCTCAAAAAATAAGTCTACTATGAATTTGTTATCCTAAAAAAAATTGGAGAATAACACAAGACCTAGGAGTGGAGACATTAAAGGACCTCAGGTCTTGAAACACTCTATATCAAAGAGAAAAGAGCTGAGGCTCTGGCCAAAACATCATACTCAGCAAAGTTAAGCATAATTCTGAATGAAAAACAGAGGTAGGACCCCAAAGATACGAATCAGCATGATGGAGTACCTAGAAAGCTGGCTCCTCGGACCAGGAAGATCAGAGTTCAGATCTTTCTTCTGTTATATACTGGCCATGGGCTCTTGACCAAATCACTTCATTTCTCAATGCTCTAAGCAACTCTCTACAGCTATAAGAGAAAATGCTGGATTGTATTTGTAAAAAGAATTTCTTCATCTAGGATGAAATGATAGATTTCATGAAATGAAATCATAGATTCAGTTCACATCCTATTATACTAAGATCTATCTTCCATGCTTGAAACATTTCCAAAGAGAAAGGATGATCTGGCAACCCAATATAAAATGTCATTTCCAAAAATTAAATATACATCATAGGAGCATTTCAGCTGAACTTTGGGAGGTGAATAACAAGGCCTAAAAAGCCTTCACAGGCAAAAAGGACTATTTGTGATTATTTATCTTCTGGCAGTAGTTTAAATTGTCTGGTCAACTGTTATATATAATTCAGAATTTTAATTTCCATTTCTGCGCTAGCACATTAATAGCTGCTGGTAAAATAATTAATGTACTGAATTTACTCCCATTAATGGCCCTATTAAGTGTTCTGAGTAATTAACTGGCTTAAAATTTATGTATTTACGGCACTGTCAGCTTGCAAAGCAAGTCATCTCTGTTTGCATGACAATTTAATTTTACCCTTCAACCTTTTTAAACAGTGAGGCCGCCTAAAAATGTCTCCTGTTGAATTTTTGGAAATGAAAGCAAGATTTAAAAAACAGACATTTATTGATTATATTTCTGCTTGTCCAAGGGAGCTAAAAAAGATGTTCTGACTACTAGAGTAACATTTCCCATGACCACCAAGTGAACTGAGACTGAGTGATGGGTCCAGCTCAATCCACATTATGAAGCCCTGTTCAAGGGCACCCAGAACCGGGAAGCTAGTGTTGAACAAATGCATCCAGTCTTTAGGAAAATTTTTCTAATCTGATAGTATATGAACAATATTCAGGTTGAAAGATTGTTTGAATCTAAAGGCTAAGAACTACCTGCAAGTCATTTACAAGAAACCATGTGCCATCATACACCTCAACCTTGCAAAATATATTTGGGATTGTTTTTAATACGTCACTTATCATATAACACTAATCAATCTTTTCTTAGGAGGGGAATCTCCCATAATGAAAATTATGCTGGTAGTTTCAGCATGCCATAAACAACAAATGGCTTCAGTCCCTCAAGGGACTTGGTCTACCACTTAGCCTCATTTCTATAAGCAGCCATTTATATTATAGATCACAGACAGCTCAAACTGTCATGTGGTGCATAGCAAGCATTACATTCGTAAATAAAATGCATTTAGTGCTCTTTTTAGAACCCTATCACTGACAATGATATATATCTATCATCATACAGGGGCTAAAAGGTCCAGGTAGAGGTGGGGAGAGTTATTATACATTTAACACTAGAATAGACCATAGAAATCATATACTCTGTTGATTTTACAGAAGAAGTGACTGAAGACCTGAAAGTTTAAGTGATTGGTCCCCAGATCACATGGAGAGCTAATAGCCAACTTAGGATGAGAACCAGGATCTCCAGAATTCCAAGACACTATTTTTTCAATGATACTATGGTACCTTTCTAGAAGCTTCTCAAGGAAATAAGCATTTGCACTGAAAGATCTTCTGAAGGGGAGACTTTTGGAGCCATATCGTATGGTAGCACTGGACTTAGGTTTAGAAGACCAGAACCTAACGCTCAATTCTACTACTTATTACTTTTGTGACAGTAGGCAAATTAATTAATTTCAGTGGCATTGTTTCTTCATCTGTAAAATGAGATTGAACTTCTGGGAGAGGAGCCAAGATGGTGGAGTAAAAAAAGAACTCAAATGAGCTCTCCTAACATTCCCCTTCAAAGAACTTTAAAATAATGCTCAAATTGAATTCTGGAATGGCAGGACCAACAGAAGATCAGAGTGGAACATTCTTCTAGCTAAAGACATCATAAGATGTTGGAAAGAGAGATTTGTAACATGGGGGGTGGAAGCTGGCCCATGTCCCACATGAATGAAACACCAGTAGTGGGATTAAGTGTTAGTGACAGAAACAGCAGCTTTGGAAATTCTCCAGTCAGAAATGGTAAGAGGATCTGGTAACTTGTCAGAAAAAGATTACAGAGGATCCCTGTGCTAGCACTGAATGCAGGACCAGACACTATTTGGCAACTCCATTGCCTGCACCCATTTCTGTATCACAGTTCAAGGATGGACAGGAGCCCTTTCAGGCAAAAAGGAATGGGAACTTGGAGGGGCAACTGTTTGGCAGCTCCATTACCTATACCTGGGATGGGAAACTTACAGGCTTGAGGCCACATATGGGTCTCTTGGTCCCCAAGTGTAGCCCTTTGACTGAATTCAAACTTCACAGAACAAATTCTCTTAATAAAAAGATCTGTTTTCTTAAACTTGTCTCAGTCAAAAGGCCACACCCAAGGACCTATAAGGCCGCATACTCAAGGCTGCAGGTTCCCTATCCTTGAGCCCATTTTGGGATCATAGTACAAGGGAAAAGAGAGGCCCTTTCAGTCAAAGAGTGGAAGCCCTGAGAGGTAGCATTGCTTTTGGTTGAAAGGGATTAGGTACTGTAAGGAACAGTATCACTTTCAGTCCCAAAGGAGCAGGGGCACTTCTTAGGTCAAAACCACAGTACGGACCAGGAGAGTGGTGACCACACCTCTCCCTATATCACACCTCCTTCAAAGCACCAAAAACTTCCAAACCCCAAGAACTAGCTCTGAAAATAGCATTGCAAAAAAGACTGAAGCCTGAGATACTGCCCTTCCTCACCATTTTGGGTATAGAACCCAATTTTAGCATGAGGTTTAAAAATCATAAATTAGAGTGGAAAATTGGAAAAAATAAATAAATAAAAGGGACATGACCATTAAAAGCTTCTTAAGTGACAGGAAGATCAAGCTACAAACTCAGAAGAAGAAAATGAAATCAAAACAGCAACAAGCAAAGCCACAAAGGAAAAAATATGAGTAGGACACAAGCCCAACAAGAAATCCTGGAAAGCTAAAAAATTATTTTCTAAATAAAATAAGAGTGGTAAAGGAAAAATTAGGTAAAGAAATGAGAACAGAAGAAGAAATCATGAAAAAAAATTAATACCTTGGCAAAAAGAGGTACAAACATACTAAGAAAATAAAACCTATACAAAACCACAATTGGTCAAATGGAAAAAGAAACACAATTCCCTGATGAAAATAATTCCTTAAAAAGAATAGGCCAAATGGAAATAAGGAAAAAAATCTCATTGAAGAAAATAATGCCTTAAGAAGCAGAAACAAAGTGTAAGCTAAAGACTCAAGAAATAAAAAATAAGGTCAAAAGAAGAAAACAAGAACATGTGAAATATATCTCTAGAAATACAACTGAACTTGACTTTCAAATACAAGACTCGAGAGAATCATGAAATGGTAAATATGAAAGAGAAATCATAAAAAACTCAATAAGATTAGAAAGTTTACCTTTTTATATGGGAAGATGAAACATGGAACTTCTAAGAACTTTATCAATATTAGGACAGTTAGAAGCATTCTACACTGAAAGAGGAAATGGGAGTGAATCAGTTATGTTGGCATGATATAAAAAAAATTGATAGGTGAGAAAGAGGGATGCCCTGGGAAAAGGGGGAAGGGAAAGGAAGTATTAGGGAAATTATGTCAAATAAAAGAGGCACATAAGAAATAAATTCTATAGTGGAGGGGAAAATCTTTGGTGGGGTAAAGCTTGACACTCATACATCTCAGTTGGTCCAAAGAAGGAAAAAACACACACACAAACACACACATTCAATTGGTAATAGAAATCTATTTTACCCAACAAAAAGGTAGGAGGAAGAGAGACTAAGAGAAATGAGAAGGGAGGGTTGGTTAAAAAAAAAAGGCAATAATCAAAAGCAAAACAGACTTCAGAGGAGGGATAGGATACAAAGCTTTGCAAAAGCAAAACTAGACCTAATTAAAAGGGATAAGCAGGGAAACTGCATCTTGCAGAAAAGGGAAGGGGCATAAAAAAGAAAGTAATAGTAATACTAAATATGCACAGCATCCAAACTGTTAAAGAAAAAATTAAATGAATTAGAAGAGAAAATAGGTATCAAAACTATACTGGCAAGGAAAATCAATTTGCCTTTCTCAGAGCTAGACAAATCTAACTGTAAAATAAATAAGGGAGAAGTCAGTAAAATGAATAGAATCTTAGAAATGATAGATAAGATAGAACTCTGGAGAAAATTAAAGGAGAATAGAAAGGAATATACTTTTTTTCTCAGCTGTATAAGGCATCTTCACAAAAACTGACTATGTATTAGGACATTAAATTATACAATCAAATGCAGAAAAGCAGAAATATTCAATGCACCCTTTTCAGACCATAACACAATAAAAAAAATTACAATCTGTAAATGGCCATGGAAGCATAGATTTAAAATTAATTGGAAACTAAACAATCTAATCCTGAAAAATGAGTGGGTAAAAGAACAAATCATAGAAACAATCAATAATTTCATTAAAGAGAATGAAAAAAAATGAGACAACATTCCAAAATGTGTGGAATGCTGCCAAAGCAGTACTTAGGGTAAAATTTATATCTCTAAATGCATCCACCAATGAAAAAGAGAGAGAGCAGATCAATGAATTAGTTTTGTAACCAAAAAAATGGAAATCCTAAAAATCAAAGGAGAGATTAATAAAATTAAAAGTAAAAAATTGAACAAACTAATAAAATTAGAAGCTGATTGTATGGGAAAAAATGAATAAAATGGATAAACCAATTTAATTAATTAATTTTCTTTGAAAAATAAGAAAACCAAATTAAATCAAATTACTAGTATCAAAAATGGAAAAGGTAAATGAAAGTACCATCAATGAAGATGAAATTAAAACAATTATTAGGAACTATTTTGCCCAATTATATGCCAGTAAAACTGAGAATCTAAGTGAAGTGGGTGAATATTTTAAAATATATAGCTCAGTTTAACAAAAGAAGAAATAGAATATTTAAATAACCCAAATTATCCCAGGAGATAATCATTGTTTATTTTACCTTTGAGTGAACAACATGATGAACTTCCTGAGAAGTGCTATGACAGTGGAAAGAGAAGTGGTCTCTGAATCAGGGAGATCTAGGTTTAAGTTCTGCATCGTTGTGACTCTGAACCCAATACAATTCTCAATATAGGCCATATCTGTGTAGTTTTGCCAATGACCTCCCTGATAGTCGTGTTGTGTAAGACTAACTGAATTACCCTCCATCCTAGCCTGCCCCTCATTGTTTCTCTTCTGTCTTTTGATCCTGTCCCTCCCCGAGTGTTGACTTCAAATTGCTCCCTCCTCCCTTTGCCCTCCCTTCCATCATCCCCCCCCCAGCAATATCTCCTTCTCCCCCACTTTCTTATACTGTAAGATAGGTTTTCATACCAAAATGAGTGTGCATTTCACTCCTTCGTTTAGTCAAATGTGATGAGGGTAAACTTCTTGTTTTTGTTTTTGTTTTTTTTTTTTTTCTCAGCTCTCCTCTTTTTCCCTCCACTAAGAAAAACTACCTGCCTCTTAAATGACATATAGTTACCCCCTTCCCTTTCCCTCCCCCTACATTTCTCTCTCACCATTTACCCTAGTTTCTTTTAAGGTATGGTCCCATCCTATTCAGTTCAATCTGTGCTCTCTATCTCTGTATGTGTGTGCATGTGTGTATGTGTGTGCATGCGTGTACATGTGTATGTGTGGTCCCACCAACTACCCAGATACTGAAAAGTTTTAAGAGTTAGAAATATTGTCTTTCCCTGTATGAGTGTAAACAGTTCACTCATGGTAAGTCCCTTAAGACTTCTCTTTGCTGTTTACTTTTTCATGCTTCTTCTCATTCTTGTGTTTGAAAGTCAAATTTTCTTTTCAGCTCTGGTTTTTTCATCAAGAATGATTGAAAGTCCTCTGTTTCATTGAAAGACCATATTTTCCCTTGAAGTATTATACTCAGTTTAGCTGGGTAGGTGATTCTTGGTTTGAGTCCTAGTTCCTTTGCCTTCTGGAATATCCTATTCCACGCCCTTCGATCCCTTAATGTAGAAGCTGCTAGATCTTGGGTTATCCTGATTGTATTTCCACAGTACTGGAATTGTTTCTTTCTAGCTGCTTGTAAGATTTTTTCCTTGAGCTGGGAGTTCTGGAATTTGGCCACAATGTTCCTAGGAGTTTCTCTTTTTGGATCTCTTTCAGGTGGTGATCGATGGATTCTTTCAATACTTATTTTGCCCTCTGGTTCTAGAATGTCAGGGCAGTTTTCCTTGATAATTTCATGGAAGATGATGTCTAGGCTCTTTTTTTGATCATGAGTTTCAGGTAGTCCCATAATTTTTAAATTGTCTCTCCTGGATCTATTTTCCAGGTCAGTTGTTTTTCCCATGAGATATTTCACATTCTCTTCCATTTTTTCGTTCTTTTGGTTTTGTTTGGTGATTTCTTGGTTTCTCGTAAAGTCATTAGACTCCATCAGTTCCATTCTAATTTTGAGAGAGCTATTAAGTTCAGTGAGCTTTTGAGCCTCTTTTTCCATTTGGCTTATTCTGCTTTTGAAAGCATTCTTCTCCTCATTGGCTTTTTGAACCTCCTTTGCCAATTGGGTGAGCCTATTTTTCAAGGTGTTAATTTCCTCAGCATTTTTTTGGGTCTCCTTTACCAAGGTATCGACCTGTTTTTCATACTTTTGTTGCATCGCTGACATTTCTCTTCCCAGTTTTTCCTCCACCTGTCTAACTTGCTTTTCAAAATCCTTTTTGAGCTCTTCCAGGGCCTGAGCCCACCCACCACCCCCCTGGGGTGTCTGGGGTACTGAGGCCCCCGCCCTCCACATCTTTCCCTGATGGGAAAAATACGTTCTCGTCCTCGCCATCAGATCCGAAGGTCGGGATCATTTGCATTTGTTGGAAAAAACTCTCTAAAGTCTTATTTTTCTTCCCTTTTCTAGGCATTTTCCCAGCCAGTTAACTTGTCTTCTGAGATTCCTTTCCACCCCTGCCTGGATCCGCCCAGCTAGTGCTTGGCCTCTGAGATTTAAATGGGCTTTCCTCCTGCTGGCTGTCAATCAGTGAGCTTTAGTTCAGGTGCTGGGGTGGGGCCAGGGCTGCCTCCGAGACTCTGATCCCTCAGGGGGGCCTTATGCAGAGACTCTCAGGAATGGAGCGGGTGGGGGCGGGGTGGGGGTCCCGCCTCCCAATCTCAGCTCCCCTGGGGGTCCCGAGCAGAAGCCTTCAGCAACAGAGCGGGGTGGGGGCAGGGCCGTCTCCCAGGCTCAGCTCCGTCAGGTTTTATGCGGGAATCTTCCGTAATGAAGATCCTGCCTGCTGCTGGGGGATTCCTGAGTCCCGGCCGTTGCTGCCTCAGCCCCAGCCCACGCCTCTGCCTCCGCCGCTTCCTGCCCCCGTCCCTGCTGCCGCCGCTTCCTCCTGAGGGGGCCCGAGTCACGGAGACGCCCCGCTTCCCCTCTCCTTCAGCCCGGCCTCTCTCACTGACCTGCTTCTGTGGGCGGAGGGGCTTTCCCGGCTGCTTCAGCTTCCGTCTCTGAAGCCTGCTCGGATCCGCTTCTCTGAGGCCTCGGCCAGGGCAGCGCTGGGGGTCGGGTTTACTCTCCGGGGCGCGCCGGACCCTGGGGACGGGTCCTCAGGGCTCCCTGGAACGGAAATCTCCTCCACTCTGCCTTTGCACACCTTGCACTCACCCAGAATCTATGGGGGACTCTTTCTACACCAATTCCATGGGCTTTGGTTTCGGAGCTCGTAAACGTGCGTCCTTCTACTCCGCCATCTTGGCTCTGCCCCCAATACAATTCTCTAAGACAAAGTTGTCAACCACTACTGGTAGCAGAATTTTCTTTCCCGGAGTTCCCTATGCCAATGATATCACAAGTCTTACCCTTCCTCCTCATCCATAACAAAACATTTTTAAATGTTTAAAAACTTCATCAACTTTTTTTAAATTTTTACTTTTTAAGAACTGTGAAAATCATTTGTGAAATGATTTCTTTTTCATTTAGCTGTTATTTTTGTTTTCTGGTTTTATTTATCCTGAAATGGTCAAGACTGATATGATTTAGTTCTTCTGGTGGTATCTCCATATATTTCATATAATAGCTAGTAGTTCTACAGAATCTCATATGCAGAGTACCAACATTAACTAGGTTAATGCTGATAGTCTAAAACATGATGATTCTCAATACTTTTTGCACCATTTCACTATTCTACCATCATTACTACAGAAAGAAAGGGTATCATACAGGGTCAATGACTATTTTACACTTTTTCTCTGCTTCATAACTTGCCATGGCCAACAAATTTTCACCAAGCGACTAACCTACCGATAAGTATTTTTTGTACTTAGCTAGGTTGGCTATTAAAAACAAAACAAAACGGATATAGCCTGTCAAAGGACTGTAACAAGATACAAAAAATAAAGATGAGTCCCTCTCCTCAAAAACTAACAAGATGATATAATATGTACAGAGATTAATCAGTGCCAGATGATTTGAGGAGAGAACACCTGGAAACAACAGGGAATATTCATGGAGGAATAAACACCTGATCTGAACCTAAAGGTAAAGGTAGAGATGAGAATGCAGTGTGTTCCAGGAATAGAGCATAAACTTCTTTAAAAAGTGGTCCATACTCAACTGTTCAATTTCCTTATCATCTAGTATCCTTAACTTCTTATCATTTGATTCCCCAATTCCACCACCATCACCTCCACTGCCATAACTACTCTCCAATAAGAGAAAGCATTTACGAAGCTTGTCTCAAAGACAAAATTTTATCTCAAAGACAAAGTAAAAAGAAAATTTTCAATCATAGGACTTATATTCTACTACAGGGATATAATATATTTTTTTAAATGTGATAATTTGATGAGTGAGAGAACACTAATTATAGGGATCCAGAAATGCATCCTTTGGATGTGGCTTATAAACTGACCTTTGAAAGAAGCAAGGAATTCTAAAAAGCAGAGGTGAAGAAATATCACATTGCAAGCATTCAAGAAGTCTATGAAAAAGCACAAAAGTGAGGTATGGAATATTATGTAAGGGGAGTAACAGTGGACAGTTAGGCTAAAACATACTCAATAATGCAAGAGATGTAGACTAGAAACAAATTTTAAAATATTTGAAATGCTAAGTTTTATAGTTTGTATTTTATCCTACAGATAATAGCTAATCAATGAAACTTATTGGGAGTGATAGGAAAAGAGGAAAAGGATGCTAAGGATCCTAGGATTTAGAGCATCTGTAAACATTAAACTTAGCTATGAGAGAAGCAATTACTAATAACCAATGACTTGGGGAAATTCAGATTTCCTCTTTTTTCTTTTATCCTCATTTGAAGACGATTGAGCTAATCTACTCCCCAGGTAGAAAAGTCATTGTGTTCCACTCTTGTACTGGTAGAGCGATAGATTGCCCAAGGCTGGGGTTGACTTAAGAAGTAAATGACAAAATCAAAGTTCATATCCAGTCCCTTGTTGTAATATTCCTTTTTCTCATTAATTGTTAGCCAATCAGAGTTGACCGCCACCCTGGGTAACACCTACTCTTCAAAGGACTCTAAAAACTGCGAATCCACCATCATGATTGTCTTTGATCTGAAAGAGATGGTCAAATGACTATCCTTTTATTATAATGTTAGCATTATTAATAAAATTGCTAAATTACCCACAAACTATGTCTCAAACTTTATTAAATGCCACAGCTGTTTGTACTTCAAATGTGAGATCATTTCCTGATGACCATCCATTCATTCAGCAACTATTTGTTGAGCTCCTTGCCATTCTTCTTACAATATATTTCATATCCTACCTATGTGCTTTTGCTGATTTCCCACCTATCTGGGATGTGAGACTCCTTCACCTCTAACTCTTAGAATTCCTCACATCCTTCTAACATCAATTTATAAGCCACATCTACAGAATGCCTTCCCAGATTCCTATAGTGATTAGTGTTCTCTCGCTGACTCTTTTCTCTATACTATATGTGATGACCAAATGTCCCATGAAATGACTGAGTAATCATGATAAGTATTTGCAAAAATAACACCATGAAAAGAATTGTAGTTTATGAGCCAGAATCTGTGGCTGAAAACGAGGAGCTAGAAAACATATACTTTGATGTACAATGATATCATCATAAAGGACAGCATAGGGGAGGTTGGCAAAAAAAAATCCTTTGGAAAATATTGTTCAGAAGTAAAAAATATAAGACAAATCAGAAGCTTAGATACTTACACAGAAGCCTCACAGTGAATACTTTCTTTGGGTAAAGAGTTAGGAGAGCAGGAAATGGCAAGGACCAGATAGCATCATTTAAAATGAAATTATGTTGTAGCAAACAGGAAGAGACTTATTATGGATATGGAAGTCATTCTTTAATTAACTGTTCACTAGTGACCTACTAGAGCAAAGATCAAAATTAATACAAAACTAAAAAGAAAGAATAAAAATGACAAAGATACAGCAAGCAAACTGAACTATTTAAATCAGCTATTGGCACCAAAAATGGGAAAATCATAAAGGAAAGGACACTGACACAGACTATAACTAAAGACTTTAGTTGATGTAAATCAATGCCCACAATGACATTTTAAAAGCTTAGAAATGACCTCAGTCAACAAAATTTAGATTCCATTGCCAAGCAAGGAGACATGGCAGCCAAGGGCAATACTATTTTAAAATGTAAGCTTGTCTGTAAAATTTTACAGAAGCAGATGGTCAGAGATTGTGAACAGTATCACTTTATAAAAGTGAGAAGAACTGAAGGGAAAAACAAATTTCAGAAACGCCTGGCAAGAGACCTAACTAAGCAAAGTTATTCCAAGGGCATTTAAGGACAAAAAAGTGGAAGAAGGACAACAAATAAAACTTGGAAAATATCTGTAAAGATTTTCATTTAAGAAGCAAAATACTTTTCATCATCAAGAAATGCAAAGCTACCAGATTTGGGCTCCAACATCATAATCCTTAATGTGCTGTATGGAGAAGCAGAAGGCACTAAAATATTTTCTTTTTAATGGAGAAAGCAGCTGAATAAGTTTTCATGGAAATAGACCTGGTGTGATTGAGTCTCAAGTTTGACAAAAGAAATATTTGGTATTCTCCAATACCAAAAGCATGACAAAAAATAAGCAAACTTAAATATTATTATTTTTTTAAAGTGAATAAGAGAATACTGCCACAGCTAGGTGGTTGCATGGATAGAGCTCCGGAATCAGGACCTGAGTTCAAATATGACATCACACACTTAGCTGTGTGATGTTAAGAATGTCTCTTCGTTGCTAGCTGCCTTAGTTTCCTCAACTGTATAAAGGAGGGAATAATAGCACCCACCTCCCAGGGTTGTTGTAGGGAGTAAATGAGATAATGCTTGTAAATTGCTTAGCACAGAGCCTGGCTTATAGTGGGTGTTTAATAAATGTTTGCTCCCTTCTTTCCCTAAGAAACTGATTCCTGACTTAGCTTCCTATTTTCCCATATATAATCTGCACAGGCATCAAATGCGTCTTTGATGAAATTATTAGAGGGAATAGTCAGGGTTTTGCTCATGTTATTCTAAAGTCCCATAATTGACTCAAGGATATAGAGAATGCACAATTTCTTTGGGTTTATTGTTTCTTACCTACTTTAAAAAAATAATTTGATTTGGTAGAGAGAAATGCAGCTTTAAAAGCTCTTCTCCAACAAAACTTTCCTCCCATGCTTATGTCAAAATCATATGCAATGTTTTAAAAGAAATTTGAATACTGATAACATTTTTCTATGACCCACTGATTTGTGTGGCATGTAAAAAAGTAAGTTGATCTATATCAAAAGAGTTTGCCAACATCAAAGAGAAGGTACAAATGAAAGAGGGATATCTTATACATGGTGAGTTCTCAAGATGCTATTGTTTGTCCAGGCACACCCTTTGACTTAACTAGTAGGTCTGTATCCCAAAAGAGACAAAAAACTAAAAAGGGAAAGGACCTATGTGTAGAAAAATATTTCTGTAAGTTCTTTTATAGGGTAAAGAATTAGAAGATGAGGGGATGCCCATCAATTGGAGAATGATGGAACAAGTTGTGGTACATAATTATGATGGAATACTATTGTACTGTAAGGAATGATGAGTAAGGTGCTCTCAGAAAAATCTGAAAAGACTTGCATGGGCTGATGCAAAGTGAAATGTACTGTGTACAAAGTAACAGCAATATTATGAGATGATCATCTGTGAATGATAGCAATTCTCAGTAATACAATGATCCAAGACAACTCTGAAGGACTTAAGAAAAATGCTATCCAACCCCAGAGAAAAACTGTCAGTGTCTGAATACTTTTTTTAAAAAACTTTATTTTTCTTGAGGTCTTTTCTTGTCTATATTTTCTTTCACAACATGACTATTATGAACAGGTTTTGCATGACTACACATGTATAACCCATATGGAATTGCTTGCCTTCTCAATGGAGGTGGAGGAAGGGAGAGAATTATGAACTCAAAGTTTTAAAAATGAATATTAAAATTTGTTTTTACATGTAACTAGGGGAAAACAAAATGTTTCATAAAAGCTTAAAATAAAATCTGCTGTTGTTTGTGGATAGATTGTACTGATGATATCAAGCTCCGCAACATTTCAAAATTTCTTAAAAGTGATAGAGAACCGTAGTCACTTGGATGTGACTATGTGATTAGTGTTGAACTTGGTGTCAAGGAAGAAATAAGCTCATTTCCTGCTTCAGACACTTAGTACTTGTGGCCCTGAGAAGGTTACTGACCTTTTTTCAACTGTAGTTTTCTCATCTGGAAAACGGGGATAATAACAGTAACTAACTCACAGAATTGTGAACCCTAAGCAAGATAACACATAGAAAGTTGTAAGGGAATTGCCAACCCCCAGTCTCTTAGATGGCATTCACTAGTCACGACTCAGGGAAACTGAGGGGAGACTGGTAAGGCATGAACAAGATGGCGCTGGGAGGAAAGGTTCTGCCCATGTTTTGCTCAAGGCTATTTTCCCAGGCTTTCCAGAGAACAAAGAAGCCCAAAATGTTTCTCTTTCTAGGGGCTACGTGTCCACCCTGGACAGTCCTGGCTTAAGGTAAATTATTTCCTTATAAGGGCAAACTCCTAGATGATAGGTTCACTTAGGGCACTGGTGTCAGAAAAGAGATAAAAGCACCGCTCACTGCTTGAATAAATGGAGTTCTTACTATCTTGTCTCCCACCACAGTCATTGCTTACAGCTGCACTCCACCAAGGCCTGCAGGCCTCTGCTGGTCAGATAAGCCTGCGGCCTGAGAGATCGGTCTCAGACTCCCGGGGTCCCTAACATAAAGTATTTGCAAACTTTGAAATGCTATATAATCATTAATTATTGCTATTATTTTAAATTGCTTGGTCTAGTTAACTAAACCAGAAAAGTCAAGTAGATGAAGAATGCCTCTGGTCTACAGTTTGGTGTACAGTGCAAAGAGCAGCCCATAGAACCATCCTTAAAGAATATAAACGTGAATAATGTATGGGGCCAGGGAATAAGCAGGAGGATAAAAGCATGCTGGGCCTTTCAAAGACTGCGCAGAACTTTTCATGACACGCAAGTGTCTCCCTAAAACAAAGGTCCATTTTCAAATGCCAATATGGAATGTTGTTTGACTATGTGCAATGGAAAACCAATCTTTGAAGAAAAGATGTCTTACAGGGCAATGAAGAGGTGCACAGTGGGTGTGAACAAGCTATATAAAGACTTGTATGCACAGATGGAGAATTTTGCAGGAAAAACAATATAAAGAATATCACCAAAAAATGGCTGATCAGAAAAAGAAAGAAAACCGAAACATGATTCAGTCACATAGTGTGAGTGAGAAGCAGCTGTTAGGAGAGCCTACATTCTTCATTGGTTTCCACGCAACGTCTGGAGAACTAGAGACGAGTCTCTAAAACATCATGTCCTCCTGCAGATCCATCTCATTAGACTATTACAATATTCTCCTAGCAGGTCTCCTTGCCTCTACTTGCTCCTCTTAAAAAACTGTCCTATAGATTGATATCTGACTAATCTAAGCTCCTTTATGTATAAACCTATTCAAAAAAAAAAAAAAAATCAGTGGCATCCTGTTACCTACAGAGTAAAATTTTAAATCCTTTTACCCAGCATTCAAGATTCTTTAAATAACATGACCATCCCTTTCCAGCCATAGGCTATATTATATCTCCTTACATGATCTCTACTCCAACCAAACTGCATTGCTTTCTGCCCCAACCAAAGCACTGTTTGCTTTGCTATATCCTTTCTTTTGCTCCTAAATGTTTCTCATGCCTATGACGTCCTTTCCCAATTTGTCTGCTGAATTGCTAAGCATACTTTAAAGTCCAGCTCAAATATTGTCTCCATCAAAAATACTTCTCTCGTTTTCTCTCTTGATACTGGTCGACCACCTTAGGTTTCATATAACACTTGACATTGAAGCTATCTAATGCAGTCAGTATGGGATTATGGCAAGCCATTAGAGACATAGTAGGTATTCAACAAATGCTTGCTGAATTGAAATGAATTATAGTTGATCTGGATATGTTTCATATCCATTTTCTACACTATAAGTTCCATGAGGACAAGGAGGACATTAAGCTTTGGGTCTTTCTTGGTTCAGTGTTCTGTGTAATGTTATGTTCATTTGATGTTCAGTTACGTCTAACTCTTCGTGTACCAACTTGGGGTTTTCTTAGCTACTTGATAAATGTTTATTATTGAACCAAGTGCAAAAAGTGCTGTGCAAGTCCAAGTTAGCAAAATAATTATCATCCTTCTGCTCTCACCCCCTGAATTTTAGGAAAAAAACTAACCCCAGAAAAAGTTGGCAGCCCCCACAAAAAATACAAATCTTTTCCTCTGGTGTGCGTATCATCTAGAATAAGCTTTATGTTTAGCAAAGTTCCTGGCAAATAATAAGGACTTAATTGGGGCAGCTAGGTGGTGCATTGGACAGAGTGCTGAGCCTGGAACCAGGAAGACATCTTTGCGAGTTCAAATCCAGCCTCTGACATCTACTTACTGTGTGACCCTGGGCAGGTCACTTAACGCTGTTTGCCTCAGTTCCTTATTTATAAAATGAGCTGGAGAAGGAAATGGTAAATCACTCCAGTATCCTTGCCAAGAAAACCCCAAATGGGATCACAAAGAGTCAGACATTACTGAAACAGCTCAACACCAACAAATAAGAGTTATTAAGCTGAATTTCAGTGGGCAACTTTGGGATCTAACCCTGTAAATGAATCTCTACTCCAAAGCTCCTGAACTCCTGTTCACTGCCAATTCCCTGGAGGGGATCTGAAGTCAGGCACAAACTCCAGCTGATGTTCCATATACAGGGCCAGATGCCAATAGCCATTTTATGTTTGTGGAGGATCTTGCTGTAACAACATTCTAGTCACCAAGTCAAAACTGATTTGCTTTTGCCATTACAAGAATGTGACTTCAGAAAAAAACAAGTCTCTTCATCTTAAACTCTGGTAAAATACTGTTAAATAAATAAAATAAGAAATAAGAAAACAAGAAAATGTCTTCTCTTTAGCTATATTTTAAGAAGCATTCCCTCCCACCTCAATTTGATATTGTATTCACTGAATGTCTTAGGAACAGAGAATTATTTTTTGCTTGGTGGTACATATACCTAGGGGTGCTATTGCACTGCTCAATTCCAGATAAAACTTCATATCACTGAGTAAGGAAAGACATTTAAGATTTAGATTGAAGATAAAAAATACAGTTGAAATAGCAATGATAACTCAAGAGCAACAGAGATGAGAATATCATTTCTATGCTTTGCTAAATGGAAATTTTAATTAATTAATTTGATTAATGCATAATAATTATATAATATTATATGATATATAATTATATAATAATACTTAATGCATGATAATTATATAATATTATATGATATATAATTATATATTATATAATGTATAATAATTATATAATAATAATTAATGCATAATGCATAATTTAATTTCTAAAGCAAGTCCATGCAGGGCAAACTTGGGGCACTGAAACCTTTCTTGAGTTCTGTGCATGAGTGTGCATCTACATATTTTGTTTTTGTTGTTTTGTTTTTTCAGTTAAATTTGACTCTGTGACTTTCGGCAAAGGTAATGGAATGTTTGTCATTTCCTTCTCTAGCTCATTTTACAGATAAGGAAACTGAAATACACAGCATTAAGTGACTTGCTCAGGGTCACATGGCTCATAAGTATCATAAGCCAGATTTGTACTCAGAAAGATGAATCTTCTGGGCTTCTAGTCCAGCCCTCTATCCACTGTGCTACCCAACTGCCAATACCTATATATTATCACCCAAATTAATGCCATAAGGTTTAGAGGCTGTGCCTTCTTCTTTTCTAACTTCCCCCTTTACTCCCAGTACCTAGTACAATACTCAGCACATTCTAGGTGCTCAATATATGCTTGCTGATGACAGGTGGACCTCCATTTGCTATTTCCCAAAAAGATCACAAAGACAATTTAGAGTCTCACTAAAATAAGGAATGTAGATCCCAGTTTTAAATTCCAACCACAGGATAATACCATTTTAATCCAAATCAGTTTTCAATATTTAATATATTGCAGAGATGCCCAGTGGAAATTTAGTAGATAAAGAGCCAATCTTTCACCAGCAGAACTGATCTGGCATCCATAATTCAAAAGCAGCTCACCTGAATTGAACCGAAATACAGTGGTAAACTGGCAGACCCTGAGGTATCTCTTATATTCCCCAAGCTGCATATCCACAGAATTGATTCTTCTACTTTGGTATTACTATTATCTGACATGTTCGAAACAAGTAGGAAAAATAAATTTCCATAGAAATTAGGCAAATGGTTAGATGAGCAAAAATCAGTGCTGCCCCTGCTTGCAACAGTCCTTCCTTTTCCATTGCCCTCATATTTAAATGCCAGACTTTACCTTGTGCATGGCTTTGTCCCAGGGTTCTGATATTGTGGGTTAGGGTATGTGTTCCCTTCTCCCAACAGCCATCAACCCCAACCTCTGGCCCTAAACTGTCACTCTAGGTTTTTATCCCTACGTTTTTCTTCACCCCAGACAACCATTTCTTCCAACCCGCTACCGGGGGAGGATAAAAGTTGCCCCTCTCTCAGTAATTTCACACCACAAATTCTGTCCCCTGATTTGCCAACTCCATCAACTCAATCTTTTTTTTCTGCATGTGAAGATATATCTGGGTATAGCTTTAATGTATAAACTTAAATTAATTAGTTTAACTTAATTTAGATGCTCTAAATACCTATTCAGGAAAAGAGTGGGAAAATGAATGTAGAAGAAGCATCTCCTAGTACTAATTTACAAAAGCATATGTAAAGATTATGTCATCACTATATGGGCAAAGAACCTTAACTCCAAGAGTTTACACCTACCAGCATAATAATATGGGCAGAGCAAGGAACACTGATGTTGCCAGTGCAGCAGGACTATGAAATGCAGAAGAATACAGTCCATCACGCATCAATTAAGATTTCGTAACAACTCTGGCTAAATTTAGAGAAAGTACATGCTGTGCCCGTCCCTGGTTGCCCACTGAAAATAGGAAATGATGTTACTATTTGATGTTGCTATACGCAATTGTTTATTTTCCTCCTAAATCTGACTGTTGTCCTGTTCTGAGTAATTACAGTACTCTGCATCTTTATTGTTACTGGTTGTTTCTCCCCCATTTGGGACAAATAAGATGTGAGATAAGCAGTCACAACACTCATTACCTTGGCTGATTAACACTGCTATTCAAATGACAGAATCTTATTTAGAAGGGGAAACAAGATAATGTCAATTCAACATTAAATCCTATCTCTAAATCTGTGCTTACATTTCCTTTTCTCCTGTCATCTTGTTATACATACTCTCACTCTCAGTTATTTTCTGCTCTGAAGCTAACGTCCTCAAGAAGACAAGGATGTTAATAACTCATTGTATGATGTTGGGAATATTGATGTAGGACTAAAAGCGACCTTAGAAATCACAGGTCAGCTCCTTTATTTTATAGATGATGAAACTGACACCAAGAGAGATGAAGTGAGCATAAGCTTCTTGAGTTTTGTTTTGGTCGTAGCATCCCAAGGACCTATGCACTTTCTCACATGGTTGTTCGTACTGGTGTTCAGTTCTTGGTGATCCCATTTGGGGTTTTCATGGCAAAGATGCTTGACAAAACTAAGGCAAATGGTTAAGTTCTTTAAACATAGTCTTTAGAAAATGTCTGATGGGCTGTTTGGGCTGAATTGGGTTGGCATGAATAGGCTAGGTTGGAATCAACTATCACATAAGTAGTAATGGACAGAGTCAAGGTTCAGATCTTATTCAGTTATTCAATTTAATTAATCAAAAATTTATAACAGAATCACAGAACGTGAGAGTTGTACGGGACCTCAGAGGCCACCTAACACAACTCACATCCAAAAGGACTCGCTGCTATAATATACCTGCTATCCAGACTTTTCTTAAAGATTTACAAGAAAAGAAAAAACACTACTTTCCAAGGTACCATTCCAAATTTTTGGACAGCTATAATTGTCAGAAAAATGTTTTCTATCATGCCTAAATTAATGTCTTCATAACTTCTGTCCATTAAGTATGATTCTGCCCTTTGAGGGCCAAGCAAACAAATGTGATTTCGTGTACATGGCAATCTTTCAAATATTTGGAGACAGTTTCATGTCTCTTCTGAATCTTTGCTTCTCCAGAGTAAATGTCCCCAGTTTCTCTAACTAATTAGAAGTGCCATTTGAAAGGCTCTCTGCTAGGCACTGGGGATACAAAGACAACATTGAAAAGTATTCCCTGATGAATATCCTAAAGGGGTAACAGAACAGTCTACTAGCATCTAGGTCTTCTGAATCCAAATCCAGTGTACTTTCCTAATCTATTGCAAGTTTAGTTCTGGATCTATAGGATGAAACAGAGGGGATCTCACCACATCTTGGTATTGGCAACTAGGTAACACAAAGAAAGAAGTGCCTCACATTTTAAAATGTGTTAAAAATATATGCACACAGACAAATATATGTGTGTATGTATATAGGAGTGCATGTATGTATATATACATATAATGTATATATATATTTCACATAAATAAATGTGTGTGTGCTTCTTGACTGTATAATACAACTAAATGACTACACACCAATTTTGAATTCTAATATAATCTCTCTGAACGACAATACTGTATAAAGTTGGTGCTTTCAGTCACTCCTTTAATACTCAAAACCTTATATTTATATAATGCTTCAGTTTCTCAAAGTACTTTCACATAGATTATCCTAACAATACATCGGCTAGGAAGGGTAAGTATTATTACCTACATTTTACAAACATGAGGAAATCCAGGGTTAGAACCTAAAATTATATCGTTGAGTCATTTCAGTTACAGCTGACTCTTCATGACCATTTGGGGAATTTCTTGGCAAAGACACTGGAGTGGTTCGCCATTCCCTTCTCCAGTTGATTTTACAGATGAGTAAACTGAGGCAAACAGGATCACACAGTTAGTAAGTATCTGAGGTGGATTTGAACTCAGAGTTTCTGACTCCAGATCTGGCACTCCATTCATGGTGCCACCTAAAGTTATACACTGCTACTACTGGTGAGTCATCAAAAACATGCACCATCCCTCCCCACACTTGGAATGTACTCTCTTTACCTTCTCTTCTTGAGATCCCTAGTTGTCTTCAAGACTTGGTTCAAGCATTATGTTCTACCCAAAACCATTTCTAATACCTCTAACAATTAATACTTTTCTTCTAAAAAATACATTGTATCTATCTTGTATTTAGTTTGCATATGCCTATACATATGTATGTTATCTCTCCCATAAAACATAAGCTCATTAGGGGGAGAGACCTTTTCTCCCCACAGCACCTAGTACATTGAAAGTTTGCTGATTGATTATATCCCTAGACCAAATGGTCTTCCAATATACAATGCTGCCATCTTACTTTCACAATACTTTGGGAGTTCAGTGGAAACACATAAAGGCAATTTCAAACTAATGAGCATGATAAGATACTCAAAAATATTTAGTGACTTTTTTTAGAAAACAGAATAAAACTGTGCAGTAAAACACAAAAGTTATAATAAACATCAATCCAGTTTACTGAAATCTCCCTGACTTCAGTTACGGGATCTGAATAACCTAAATGTGTCATTCATTCAGTAGGCATCTTGTGTGTGCCCAGCACTGTACTAAATACTTAAAGGACATAAGCCAAGGAGAATGTACAGTTCTTATGTGCAAAAGGGCTATAACCTAGCTGAGAAAATAAAACACACACCGAAAATATTACAGAGAGGATGCTAAGCAACATGTGATCAAGTGTTAGGAATAAGATAGAAACAGTGAAATGTTTCTAAGTCCCTAGAATAAAATAAGTGGACAGAGCTGGATGTACTTAATCAAGGAAAAGATGCATTTGAGGACAGTTGCTAAAGGAAATGATGACTACATGGGCAGGGATCAGGAGGGGTATACCTACAGGACAGAAGAGAATTAGCAGAGGCATAGAATTTTGTGTGATATTATTGATGTTTATCATTCATTCTCAAAGAGAACTATGACATCAGGAAGATGATATGGCTTGGAAATGAATTGGATTTAAGTGAAGCACAGACAAGATATAAATGCTAGCAAGGAGAATGGTCTGGAGGTTGTTATGAATCCAGTGTTCAATTACACACAAGCCCCATGCTCTGGGTCTTCTTGTTCTTCTCTGGGAACTCACTTTTCCTTTGCTGAGGCCACTGGGAAGTCAGAAACTTGACATCAAGGTCTTTATCACAGCTCTCTAATAATATGGCTATCTCTGCACAGGCAGCAATAGGACAGAGAACAAAGCCTAGCTCCCATTCTGCCCTACCTCCCCCTTCTCCCTAACCCATACCATCGCTTTTCCCACAATATATACTCATACTCTCACATCAAGTCTCAAAATAACTTCAGGGCTGCAAACTCCTGCTTAAATACATCACATCCTGATTCTCTGGCAAGAACCACTGGGAAACCACATTCACACTATTCCTTCAAGCACACGAACTCCCAGTTCTCAAAAACACACTCAGCTTTTCTTGTACTTGCTCTGATTTTATTACAAAAATAACAGTTTTCATGAACCCACATTGCCTCTCTTGAACAGCCTCTGATTCTCTTAATAGTATCCAAGGACTAGCTCTCCTATCATCAAACCACACAATAAACCACTTTCCACACACCTCAGGTCCAGTTATTCTACCTAAAACCTGTGTCAAGTGACTATCCATATGCCTCAAATATAGGCCCACAAAATGACAGGCACAACTTATGCTGTATCCTGGCATAACCTTCAGGAAACAGCTGGGCGATCCTATACTTTAAAAAAGGGAAGAAGTTATTTGAGGTACTTACAAGACAGGTATAGAACATTTATCAGCAAAGTTGTTGACCATAAGACCCTTTCAAAATATTCCCCTCTTGGGAATGGCTTTAGAAAAACCTTGAAAGACCTATATGAACTGATGGAAAGTGAAGTACACAGAACCAGTTTCTACACAGTAACAGCAACATTGTAACAAAGATGAACTGCGAAAGACAGTTACTCTGACCAGTACAATGGACCTGTGACAATTCAAGGCTCATGAAGAAAAAAATACTGGATACCTCCAGAGAGAGAACCAAGGAACTCTGAGTACAGAATGAAGTAAAATTTTTTTCATTATGTTTTTCTTGTTTGTTTGCTTTTGCATCATGAATTATATGGGAATATGTTTTATATGATTTCATATATATTGCTTAGTTTCTCAAAGGGTGGGAAAGGAGCTAGAGGGAAGGAGAAAACTCAGAACTTAAACATTTTTAAATGAATCCTAAAAATATGTAAAAAATTTTAAAAATCATTCTCCTCTTAATGCCACTTTATTTTAAATGTTTTTTTTTTTTCAGGAAACCTACCTATAAGTACCTCAAATATGGCTATGGTTCAACCCTATTGAAGGACAGTGTGATATAATGGATAGTGTGCTAATCTCAAAACAGTGAAGACTTAAGTTCAAATCCCACTTTTGTCACATACTGGCTATGTAACTCTAGATAATATATCTCTTAATTTTTCAGGGCTCTAGGAAACTCTCTGAAACTATAAATTGCAGCAAAAGAACCAACCTACATAGAGGTAGCTTCCTCACCTGTGCATGCCTCTAACAATGAAATCATGGGTGCACTTACTATCCTAGTTGATCAAAAATAAAATGAAGGGAAGGTCTCCCTCTTGTAACCATTATATCTTTTAAACTACTACTTTAAAAAAATGAAGCTAGTCATACACATTCAAAATGGACCTTTGACATTGTATACCTTTTAAGGGGCTCAAAAGAATAAAAAAAAAGGCTACCTTTGAGATTCAACCAGGAGACTGCTATAACTTAAGGACAACTCTAGGAAGTGTTTGGAAAAGCAAAATAATAAGAACAATAACAGAGCATTTGCATAATATTTTACAGTTTATAAATCTCTCTACAAGCATTATCTCCTTTTATTCTCATGACAACCTGGGACATGGGAATAATGGGTATTATTCCCATTTTACAGGTGAAGAAACTGAGGTTCAGTGACTTACCTTAAGTCACACAGCTAGTGTCTGGGGCTAGATTTGAACTCAGGTCTTCCAATCTATCCACTATGCTATCTGTCTGCCTTGCATAAATTACAGAGCTAAGAGAGCTGGACTTAAAGTCAAGAATACCTGAGTTCAATGAACACCTCTGACATGTATCAGCAGTGTGACACTGGGTAAGTCTTGTAACCTATTTGGGCTCCATTTTCCTCATCTGTAAAAATAAGAGGATTGCTCTAAATGGGCTTTGAAGTTTCTTTTAGCTCTAGAAGTATTGTCCCATGAGCCTAGGAATTAGGAATTTCCTCTAGATAAAAGGTATGAGAGGAGTGAAAAACCTGAGACAGAGTTCCTAGGTAATCAATAATCAATTTATAAATTAGGCTAGCTAATAATCAAGAAATTGATGGTCAGTGGTTTCTCTTGGTAACCAAAGATACCAAAGACATTGAATGCCTTTAATTTTTTTTTGATAGAGAATCCTGCTGAAGGGAGAAATCAACCCTGACTGGACAGTTAATGAGGAGGTGAGCTAAAAGTTTTCAGTGATCATGAGACTCATCTGCCTCCAGCAATCTGGACAAAGGAATCTATCTCTACCCAGACCACTCTGATCGGTATTGTCCTTCATGAGTAAGAGTATCCCAAACTCCAATGGAGGTGGGAGGGAGAGGAAGTATAAGGACCTTGCAGCTTCATCTAGATTAGATTCTGTTTACATTCTAAATAGAAGGAAGATCTCCTAATTAAGTGGGTCCCACTCATGACCAAAAAGCATATTCTTGGAAGATTTGGACACTCTCAAATATCAATCTTGTCCTTCAGAAGCTGACTGACTGACCCACAGCAACTGGTCCCTGAAGAAGGAAATAAAAAAGAAAAGCCTAGATTCTGATTAATAATTGATTATTAATATGATAGAAAACAATAATTTCTCTCAGATGGAATTTCCTGGCAGTATAATGAAGCATTGGAATTGGTTACCACATGTGACATCTTCTTTGAAAGTCTCTTACCCCTCAGATACAGATGATTCATTACATGGCATTGTTGAGGGGAAAAATTCCCAAAGCTTCTTGATTAGTCAGAAGGTTTCAAAATACAGCCAACTTCAGTTAACAGAAACTCAAAAGACAAACAAAATTGTTTTCATACCTGAACTTTAAAAAGAAAAGATCAGACTAATTTAATTTATAGATTTATGGGTAGGGATTAGCAATAGCAACTGTAGAAGAGAGGAGAAAAGCTATCGGGACCTACGTGTGCTGAAGTCGGCACAAATTCTGCCCATTCTCATCTCTCTTCTATACCTATGCATATTGCAAGACTCTATTATGTCCACTGTATGGAACTAAGTCTAGGAAGTAAATCAATAAAACATCTATACTCATTTAGCAAAAGCTAAAATAAAAACTGTTCTGTGAGGTTTTTGCTTAATTGAGATTTCACTATATACATGTAGAAGTTCCAGACTGAAAAATTAAAATATTCAGCTTGCCTCTGTTTCCTCAGGTTCTCCTCAGATTTGATGGGATAGAAAATGGAAGCTTTAATGACCCAGAGGATCATTTCGGACCAAATAACTTGGCAATACCAGTGATACCACTTCAGACAGCTGCTCTAGAAATATGCAACTTAATCATTAGAATGAGGTTTGCCGAGTTATTGCATGTTAACATTAACTGCAGAAAAACATCAATAGATCATTTGGGAGGATAATATGTGTTATTGATTCATGTTTTCATTGTGTGCCCTGAATCTGTTTTCTACCCTAAATGCAATAAAGACAGCCACGGTAACCCACAGAAAAATCTCTACAGGAATGTATGACGTGACAATGATTAGTGACCAACGGCAGTGACCAATCCTGACTGAGAAGTGTTCACAGTGAGGAACTCTGAGTTTTATTTTGGTTCTCATGATTTATTTTGACATTTATTTGACTTCCCTCCATCAACAATGAAATATTTATTACACATCTACTATATATATGGTCCTATGCTACGCTCTGGAGAAGATAAAAAGTTTCAGTGAATATAAGGTCCGACCTTCATTGAGTTTACAATCCAGTAGGGGCATAAGATTCACACAGAGATCATATTAATTACATAGTATTAGATGGCAAATAGATCAGTTACAAAACAAGGAAATAATATCTCGTTTTCCTCATTTGTAGGATGAGAATACCAGTTCCAAAATCTGGTAACTGAGATCTTCACAAAAAAGGCAATCATGCTAAGGCACATAATTAATCTCTCCTCATATTGTGTGATGTGAAATGTTCTTAGGATTTTGATTAGTCTTGCTCAAGAAGAAGAATAGTTTTGTAGACATAGTTAATATGTGGAATCAACCTCCTGAAATTTCTGATCTCTATTTCTAGAAATAATGCTTAAAATGTAAAGAGGATTGCTCATTTGGGGATATAGGTTAAACAGAAGAAAAATTTCCAGATAGAGTTGCTAAATGCTGATGTAGATTAGCAAGGAAAGCGGTGAAATCTTTTTTCTATCTATATACAATAGGAATTCTCATTTATTGAAATTAAATCCTGAATTGCCTGAAGACAGAAACATGGATTAAATGACCTCTGAAGGTCACAGCAAGTCTTACCTTGTTATGAAATGAATGGGAATCCTCCATATGGCTGTCAAATTGATATTCTAAAAATACAGAGCTGACGATATCACCCTCCCACTTAAAAACATCCAGTGACTCCTATGGCCTCTAAAATAAAATACAATATTATCAGTCTTACATTTAAAGCTCTCAACAATATGGCTCCTACCTACCTGTCCAGTTTTTTTTTCTTATTTTTGCCCTTTATAAACTCTATGTTTCAGGCAAACTGGCCTGCTAGCTAGTCTTCATAAAGGACATTTCATCTCTTGCCTCCATTGTTGGAAATGTGTTTCCCCTTACCTCCATCATGTAAGATTCTACCTTTCTTCAAAGCATAGCTCATCTCTCTTGATCCCTCCCACTAGGGTTCTCTTCCCCTTGAAATTACTTTATATTACTTCATATGTCCTTTGTACAAGTATCCTGTCTGTAGAATGTAAGCTCTTGAGTACAATGACTTTTATTTTGTACTCCCAATGTCATTACACACAATAAGTATTTAATATAAGTTGTTGAACTGAATTGTATAGCCAGATTTCCCAATAAGCAAATTATCCCTTGGTAACTGCCTGAGAGAGTATTCTTCAGCCTTGCGTCTTCCTGACTTCAAATCCAGTACTCAGCCCACTGCCAACCATTCCTCCCTCATAATGTACAGACATCTGCACAGTGGGGAAGAGCAATTTTCAACTGTCTTTCAGGTTTTGCCTATGTTTAAATGTCGGGAAATGAGTTCTGAACTATTTGCCAGAAGATCAGGTCAATATTTGGCAGATAAGGCTTTGCAAACATAGAAACATTCTTCTCTTAGAAGACTTAAATTTCAGGAATTGAACAAGATTTCACCATTTGCAGTTTCCTAGAATCACTAAAGAAAAAGCAAAGCCAGAAAGGGGACTGCTAGTATTTCTGATAATTCTCTATAAAATTCTAAATTGGGTAACCAGTGTTCTCTGAGTTCTCTCATACCTCCCATAGTTTTAATTAGCACCTCTCTGTGGATAGCTCACAAATCTATCAGCTCCTGATCTTTTCTCTTGAACTCCAGTCTCATATAACTGACTGCTAGACACTTCCACGTGGTATCCAACCCAACCTCAAAAATAATTGTACTCCTAATTTCCCACCAGTAGATTGTAACTTCCTTTAGGACAGAAATGATGTTATTTCAGGTTTTCCATCCCAGCATGTTTAAATGTTTGTTTAACTGAATGACTGAATTGATAGCACCCCATTTTTCCAACCAAGGGTTGATAATACAAAGTTATATCTGATTTTCCCTTCTCCCTCCATTTCTCCACCCCCATTCTTAGTTGGGGATAAAGTTGAGATTACATATCTGAGAAGCAAGAAGAAATGTGCTGCCTTTATCTTGCTAAATGTTATAAAAATAACATCTCACATTTGTATAACACATTGACGTTTCCAAAAAGGTTAACAAATAGCATCTCATTTGATCCACATAATAATGCTGAGGTATGTGCTACCATTATGCTCATTTTTAGGGGAGGCAACTAGAGGTTAAGTGACTTGCCCAGAGTCATACAGTTAGTAGGTATTTCACCACATAATTTCTGCATCCTGTATTTTCAGTCCAAAAATTGTTTATAAACTTTTATCACATAATCATTGCATTGTACTGCTTAAAAGGTAAATTGAGCAGCAACGTATTCACCAATGCCCTATTGATATGACTATGAACTGTGAGTCTAGAATTCTCAGCGCATGTGCATTGTCAGTATATTTCTGAAGGTCGATTTGGGTGGTTTGTTTAGAGCATGGAAGCATTAACGGTATTGTCACTCAATCCAATGAAGAGTTGTAGGCGCAAGGGGAGCCAGCAGGCAGATGAAGCTGCCATGAGTACATCACATGATATGACAAGACTTGCATCTTCCCAATTTTAATGTATATTCGCAAGTATTCCATGCTTCCTAATTTTGCACCAAAAACAGTTTAGGAATAAATTATTTTTAAGTAATACCAGCACAGTTTTTAAAGCTTCACATAATGGTCCCCACTTTTTTTGCAAAAAAAAAAAAAATTGACAAAATCTGCAATGATTATGTGGTGAAATACAGTAAGGATTTGAGGCCAGATTTGAATTTTGGTCTTCCTGAACTAAGACTCTAGCTCCAGTGCTCTATCCACTAAGCCACCTCGCTGCTTTATTGCTTTTCCCTCATTTATGTTTCATATGCCTCCTTTCTAATCCCCTCACATGAAAGCAAGCTTAAATCACTGTTGGACCATTTTAAGAGTATATTTCATGGTCTTCCTGATTCCAGTATCTCTACATTCTAGTCTATCTTTTATGCTATTGCTAACTTAATCATTCTAATATGCTATTTTGGTCATATCACTTTCTTGGCTCAAAAACCTTCAAGGACTCCCCATTCCCTATTTCTAAAAATGTCCTTAGTATCATACTAATGAAGAAAATTTACTACAAAATTCCTTTCAAGGTGTATTATATATTACATATTACACTTCAAAAATATTTTATATTATATTTCACACCTTCTTTACTCCAGAAAAACTACTCACTGTTCCCTCATAGATAAGAGGCTAGAAAATCTCCCGACCTCCAAGACAATTTTCCTTTCCCCAATGAGTTCAATGTCTAATTCATAGTATTTCTCTTCTCCCCACTTCCTATTCTGATTAAAGTATTTGAGGGAGAAGCAATAGGTATGTTAAAATTCCCAAGCAGGAGGGCAATAGTTAGAGAGGTGAGAAAAGCTGTGAGCCCGGTCCTGAAGTCATTGAAGAAAGAAGGGGAATGTCCTAGAAATGAGAAAACAATAGCTATCAGAATTTTGATTAAGTGACAGGCATGATTTGCACAAATCTCAAAGAAGGACAGGTTACTAAATCGTGGAGGTAGGGGAAGAACTTGGAAGTGGCGATAAGGCCTCAACTACTGGACAAAAGATAAAGAATAAAAGTGAAGTCAGTACTGGAAAGCATGACCATAGACTCTGTGTCATCAAAGGGGAGCCAGGTTTCAGTAATAATTAGAAGACTAAAGAAATGGGATAGGAAAAGATTACAGAAGAATGGAAGTTTATTGCCTAGGGAATGGGCATTTCAGAGGGCACAGTTGAAAGATTCAGTGAGATTTGGTTGGGGTTTAAGGGGACAGGAATAAGGGAATCAGGTGGTAGGGGTGGGGAATGGGGTTTGGACAATGACCTATGAGTTTTCAGAATTACTGGGATGTATAAGGTATGATAAGGCATGAGAATGTTCATCACTGAGTAGAACATTCCACTTCCTCTTCTCAGATGAGGCTAGAGATTTGTCTAGAGACAAGCAGTCATAATGCGAAAAGTAAATAGTCAAGTTGGAGGCCCTATTTCACTATTCCTCTTCCTGCTGTAGGCTGAAGATCAGCCAGAAACATGTATCAGAAGTCAGAAGTCAAGCATGCACAGCAGGAGAAATTAGTCCCACCCCCACAAACCTTCATCTTTCCTCAAGGGACAGATACAGCAAAATATGAAAGTCAGGGGTCAAAGCAAAAGTTAATCCTCTTTGCATCAAAGGATTTTTTATATCCCAGTTTGGAAATCAGACTGGCAGTAGGAGTTAGACATTGCCTTGTGCTGGCACAGATGGAAATCCCTCCACCAGGCTCTAGGAACCTTCCCTCAGGTGACATGTACAGTCAGAGGGAGATCTCACTCTGCTTCTCATCTAAGGCTGTAGACCAGGAGAGTGATCTCAAGTCACTTAAACTCCCAGTGGCTCTAGGCAATTCTCTAAAATTGCAAGTGACCAGAAGGTGCTACAAGAACATCTTTTATGTGACCATTCCCAATATCAGGAAGACTATTTGGTTCATTGTTTATTCTTATCTTTATCCCCATATTCAGTGTAACAACTCTGGAAACAGCTTCCATATCAGAAATTTATATTTCTCTGAAAGTGCATATATTCGCAGTTGGAATGAGACGGTAAGATGTAAGGAAATTATGTCGTTGTTTAGTCATTTCAGTCATGTCCAACTCTTTGTGACCCCGTTTGATATCAGGATGGTTTGCCATTTCCTTCTCCAACTCGTTTTACAGTTGAGGAACCTGAAGTAAACTGGTTAAATGACTTGCCCAGGATTACACAGCTAGTAAGCACCTGAAACTAGATTTAAACTTAAGACTATCTTCTCGATTCCAGGAGCAACACTTTATCCACTGCAGCATCATCTAGTTCCCCAAGGAATTATAATATTATATATTTAGAATTTGAAGGATCCTTTAGTGCTCAATGATTCCAACTCCCAAATTTATAGAAGGGGAAACTGAGCTATGGAAACATTAAATGATTTACACGCGAGTCATGAGGTGGGATTCAAATCAAATTCAAGTCTTCCTTTCCTCTAAGGTTTCTGAAGCGAAAGGAAGCAAAAATGCCCTTCGGAGTAAGTTTCCCCCATCAAACAGCCAGGTATCTTTCTCTTGAAAAGAACTGAGAGCAGATCCCTAACTTTACAGAATTCAGTAATGAAGATGAAAAGGTTAAGTCAAGCATTTTACGCTGTTTTCCAAACCAAGGTCAGGGTCAATCAAAACACCGAATATGATTGCTGAATAAATAACAATAATGATTATAAATACATTCTGACTCTGACATTTAGACTGAATTAGCATGCTTATTAAGGGATAAACATTCCAAAAGAACTATTTCAAGTGTTATGCTAATGGGTTACCTAATCATTTCGTCTGTCAGTGAATGGGTGCCCCCAGAAGCATCTCAAGAATTGGAGGAAAGAATGGCAAACTTTGCTGAAATAGGCAGGTCAAGCCTGGTGTAAGCATGTGAAAATGAGAAGGAGCCATGTTTCTGAAATAAAACTTCTAAGATAAGCATAGAAATGGAGATGAGATGAAACTTGACGCACATGAAAAGACACATGATTAATTTTCACTAGACAAAGTTCATTTTAAGAGTAGGAATGAAGAGGACTGGGAAAGGCTAAAGAAGTAGCAGTTCTTGACACCAACTAGTCTTAGGAACGTAAGACTTTTGAGAGACAATAGGTAAAGTAATTTGTCAAAACTCGCAGGTTAAAACAGAGCTGGGATTGGTCTTCTGACTCAGAATTCATTTCTTTCTTTTTTAAAAAAAATTGACTGTAATTATGAACTTAATACATGTCAAATATGAACTTTTAATATAGGTAAAAGAAAATAAAGGATTTAATATGAAGCTGTAAACTCCTGCTCAGTAGAGTCCATTTTATTTTTTAAAAATTAATTTCAGTATGTCAGTAACAAAACTACCTCGTTTGTTTGCATCCCCTCCTAGTTTTATTCTCTTTATCAAAACACACTGGTCAATTCTCATAAGAATCTGGAAACCTAAATCTGTTTGGTCCTTTTCTCTAAGAGCAAGGACCAATTCCTTCAATATTTCACTGACAGTGAAGTTGCTCTATAATCAGAAAATTCTGTGTACTTACATTATCAGCTGCTGCAATATATGCTATTAAAACTTGTTTACATGACAAAGTAAGAAGATGGTGAAGAAGCCTGATATGATTGATCTACATGAAGGTGAATTTTTGTTTCCTATATAAATTTTCTGAAGCAGGACTCTCAGAATCTAAGATCCTAGCATGAATGAAGTTTAATTATTCAAGAGAGTTTCTAAAATAATATTTAGTCTAGTAAATTTGAGCTTCATGCCAACCTCAGGCCCCTTATTCCATTAAAATAAGTAAATGAAAACTATTTATGCTTGCCTGGAGTTCAGATTAAAAACCAAATACATCTGAAATCAAATTAAAACTAAATTTCTACCCTCATAGCCAGGCTTCTTGAGGCTTACTGTCAATCAACTGTCCAAGGAATTTTAAAAATGCTTATCAGAGGAATAGAATTCTTGAAGGTCAATGATCTTATTCCAGCATATTCCAGTTTTTTAAATTTATTTTAAAGGCCCATTAAAGTGTTTTTACCAACCAGAAATAGATATAATTTTTTTAAAGATAATATTTAAATTCACTAAATTTCAAAAAATTAAGTTCTTAGCAACCATGATAAAGATTTGAGAATACTTATCTCTTGGAAACTTAATTAACTTACTCAGTAGCACTGACTTAGTAACTTTAACGTTTGGCATGGGTTAACAGCTATGGTGTTGGAAGGAAAATGAAAATCTTGATATCCCTGGGTTTTAACTTATCAATGTACATATGAACTAATACTGCTTAAGACAAGCATAGCATAAGCAAGATGATCACATTGGAGATTCATTGAATTTATGTCTAATCCAGTTCCCCATAGGAATATCACATGATCACCAAGTCACAGAATTTAGAATAAGGAAGGACCTTAGAAAACATCTAATCCAGGAGTGGACAGCTTGCAGCCTCAAGGCCACATGTGGCCTTCTAGATCCTTGGGTGTGATCTTTGGAATGAGTCCATTTTACAGAATAAATCTTTTCACTACGGGGATTTGTTTTGTGAAGTTTGGATTCAGTCAAGGGGCCACACTCAAGGACACACATGTGGCCCTCAAGGCTGAAGGTTCCCCACTCCTTCTAGGAGTGACTGAATCCAAACTGCACAGGATAAATCCTCTTAATGAAAGAATTTGTTCTGTAAAACTTGGACTCAGTTAAGAGAGCATACTCAAGGATCTAGAAAGCTGCATGTGGCCTTGATGCTGCAGGTTCCCTACCTCTGAGCTAATCCAGCACCTTCATTTTGCTCATATGGAAATTGAGACCAAGAGAGTCATTTGCCCAAGGTCGTATAAGTGGCAAAGCTAGGATTCAAACCCATGTCTTCTGGCTCTAAATCCAGCGCTGTACCTATGGTGAAAATCAACACAAACACACATACTGCACTAGGACTGATTACTGTGTACATTGTTCAGGCATTCTCAAGCTCTGCAGAAGGGTGGAATAACTACCTTCCTAATCCAACTCACACAGTTTCAATTCTTGTCCTATTTCTCCTTTTTTTCAAATACTCTCCTTCATTCCATTTAATTCCCCTTTAATTAATTATTCCTTAATTTTAAAGAGTTTTCTCTCTCATATAAATGAAGCAGTCTCTGTTCCAAAGTATATCCGTAACTGCTGTAACTGCTCCATTATGGCTGTTTACACTGGACCTTTGGTATATTCATCCAACACAGATAACTAACAGACCAACATAGATTTATAGATACTTAAGTTTTTATTTTGGAGACTGTGACAAAAGCACTTCTAAGTCATTCTGTTTCATAGTGAAACTCATATTCATGTTCTCCTCAAAGGAAGAATTTTTGCTGGTGATGGTGAGGGATTTTTTGGCTTTTAAAGAAAAACTAAACTGCCAAAATTTAAGCTAACCCTTGCCAATTCAATCATGAAAAATCCTAGAAAATATGGTCCAAGAATCTAAAACAGATGAAACTTAGAAACTTTTATGATTGCATCCCAGTAATTAAATTTATCCCGTTGGCACAATGCAGTCAGAAACTCTCAGTTCAAATCCCCACGTTGCTGGTGATCATGTAGGTTACCTGGATGAGACACTAAACCGAGCCTTGGTTTCCTCAGATGTAGAATGAGGAGTTCTCGTCTCCAAGGTTTTCTCTAGCTCTGGATTTCTGATCTTATAAAATGGAAACTGGGGGCTTTTTTCTTTTTCCCAAAATGCATTATCACCACCTAGTGGCCTAATTGAAGAATAACGAATATTAACTTTTGGAACTCTTTTTTTTTTTTTTCTAAGTTGAGTTTATCAGGCCTTTATTTGCTGTTTGTTTGGGGTCTTGAATTGAATGTTTTCAGTGTGAAAACTCCCTCTACCCATTCAGATAACATCTGCTGTATAGTTTAGATAGAGAGTTGCCTAGATAGCTGAGACGTTGGTTTGAGGTCACATAGCTAATATTTGCTAATGTGTGTGTGTGTGTGTGTGTGTGTGTAAAATATAATGCTAATAATTTAATTTTGATAATTTAATTTAATTAATAATTTAATGTTTTGTGAGTATTTAAACCCAAGCTTTAGTGATTCTGTGGAAGACTTTATTCAATTTGCCATGCTACCTTTCCATCCAACCTTCTTTCTGAGTTGAACTTCATAAGATTTCTCATATTTCCAAAATTTGAAAATAAATAATCTACTAGAATAAGCTTTTTTTTCTATAGTTAGAGATCATCTTAAAGAGTCCCATCTGGTCTCCCTGCCTCTAGGTCTTCCTCTTTCCAGTACACCTTATATGCTTCTGGATCAGTAGTCCTGAAATATCCCCCTTTCATGTGACTCTCTTGCTCAAAAATTCTTTCAAAATACTGATTGAATCAGGCGTAGATACCTTAACTTGGTATTCATTACCCTTCCTAATCGGGTTTTATGTATCTGACCTTAATTATTATTCCCTATGTCACATACCTTCTCCTCCGATCAGTACAAACTCCTCATTGTCCCCTGAACACAACACACGTGCTCCTGCATCTCAAGCCGCTTCTCCTACCTACAGCGTTTACCTGTCCCTACCACTGTGTCCCACACCTCAGCATCCTACTACCCTTTCTTCAAGGGGCAGTTCAAGCCCTGCTATCTCTGAAAATTGTCTGTATTCACATAGATCTTTTGGTGTCTTATAATACAGCCAGTTGCCTGTTCTATACATTTGTGCACTTAAGCATATTGTCCTTGTTGGATGTGATTTCATTGATGAATTAGTCTCATCTCCCCCAAGAGGGGTGAGATAAAATGAGAACTCTCTTCAGTCAGGAGAAATCTGGATTCAGCTGTGCCTCTTATAATTGCTGACAATGGGACCATGCAGCAAATCACATCACTTCTCTGTGCCTCAGTTTCCTCATCTGAAAATGGGATGATTATACCTGTACTACCTACCTAACAGGGTTTTTGTGAACATCAAATATGATAATCTATGTAAAGCACCACAGAAATGTTCGATGTTGGCAGGAAAGGGTTTTATAAAGTGTTCATTTCCTTTTCAACATACAAAGTGCTCAGTATTTTGTAATTGTTCAATAAATACTTGCTGCTTTTAAACTGAATGAGAGAGAGATTGCAGATGTGGAACACTGCATACATAAGACCAATTGATATTTTTAGCTCTTTGTTATTTTTTTTTATTGTAAGGGTTAGCTCTCTGAATGGGGGAAAGAGGAGAGAGATATTGGGAAATTGATTTAACTGGCATAGCGAACTCTCAGATGAAGCAATTCTACCAGGGCAGGTGACTTCTCTCTTCAATTAAAACTCTTAGAAACTTGCCTAGAGCGCTTAGCTAGGGCCATAGTCACCATATGTCAGAAAGTGAACTTGAACACAAATGATAGAGACATTAAACAAAAATCAATTTGTAATTTTTCAAAATACATTCAATGGGAGAAAATGGAAATAATACTTTTTTTCTGGAGCAACAAAATACCACTGAAGGCTTGAAAACACTTCAGTTCAAAAATGAAGTTTCAGGTGGTAGTACCTGCCATATATAGCTAATATTAAGATGAGTTAATTTCCCTAGACTCATATTGGGATTCACACTTTTTAAAAGCCATGCTCCTTTTCTTGTTTATTTCAATCAGCAATCATGTACATTAAATTGCTCCCACTTTGCCAACACAGCTTCTAAAGGAAGTACCATTAACATGGATTCTAATTAATATGAGTGGAAAAAAGGTTATTTCAGAAAGTTTGCTCATACTCAACTCAAACTGCCTTCTTCTTTTCTTATCTTCAAATATGACTCTCTTTCCCTTCATGGTCATATTTAATTTCAAATTTTCTATTTGCTCAAAAAGTCTGGGATCATAATGGGATGAGTGTCTGAGGGATGACACTGGACTTCCAATGCACATATATTTTAGAATTTTCCATTTAGCAAAAACTACATTTACTGAGAAAATCTCCTGCACATTTTGGGGGCAGATATTTTATCTCTGCCCACAGAGGTAAATAAGGACCACCACCACAAGGGTATCATTTCTCCCCAACTGAGTCTCTCATAATTCTTAGTGAGAATAGCCCATTCTTCTGATTATTTTTAGTATATATGGTCCTTCACACCTCTTAAGCTGCTTTTCAAAGAAGCTTTCAGATCTCCCATTGCTAAGTTAAATCGTCCTCTGGAAAGATAAATCATAAAGATGGGCAGTTGCATTTCCTGTCCTCAGTTTTACACAGGATGGAACATATATTTGAATAAATAGAGTTAAGATTGGTTATGTTTTCTGGATGCTGTCTTTCTAGGTAAAAGATCCATTGAAGTGAAAGACAAACACTTAGGTATTTATTGAAAATGCTTCACTAGTACAAAATGAAAAATTGATTGTTTTCAGTCATTTAGCTAATGACACATTTCCAGTCTGTCCTTTCTATCTAATGCCTTCTCTGGGGCCGTCCCTCAGATAGGAGCCCCTAAAAAAGCCATCCCAGGGTTGAGGCACTGTGAATTATTGCCCACTCAAAATCCAAGCTCATGAGACTGCATTAATGTGTTTGCTTTTACCAGCTAGTCAAAGGACACATTAGTTCAAAACAAAAGGCATTTAATTATATAGCATAGCAAATAAAGTGACAAGAAAAGATCCTTCTCCTCCCTACCCCCAACATATATGGAGTAAATGCTTCTGTACTGAGGAAAGGTAGGCACACTGAAAATACACGTGACGAGCGCATATACATGAAATGTTCACAAATAGGGAACGTGTGTAGGGAACACATATGGAGGACACATAGATAAGAAATCCATGTGGCCAGTACAGATGCATAACAAGGGCATATACTTATCTACAACAACTCTCAAGTCTAAGGACAGAGACGTATTGATATTCTCTAGGTGTAAAATGTTTGCTGGGAATCTCGGTTAGTCACATGGTCCCAGAGGCTCTTTGTTACTCGTGGGTTTCAGCTGTCTAGACTTTTCAGGTCCAAATGTTACTCTTTATTCCCATTGATTCTAGTGGAGTGGCCAGAGAATCTCCCCTTGTAGCAATGAGGACTACAAACTCTAGCTCTTTAAATACATAACCTAGGGGCATGAACTACTAAATCCATCTTCTTATTATCATTTTCAATAGTGTCCGACTCTTTGTGACCCCCATTTGGGGTTTTCTCAGTAAAGATACTAAAGTGTTTCACCACTTACTTTTTCAGCTCATTTTGCAAAAGAGGGAACCGAGGCAAACAGGGTTAATCTAGTAAGTGTCTGGGGTCAGATTTGAATTCAGATCTTCTTGACTCCAGACTCAACTGTCTATACACTACACCACCTAGCTGCCTTATCAAATCTATCTAGCAACCAAATAAATGTTCTCTAGGCTGAGGTTAAATCTTTTCTTTTAACTGACTTTGACTGGTGCTAACTTAAAGTTCATTGTGCCAAGCAACTATCTCCTTATGGTTAGGAAATATCCTTTTTTAAAAAATTCCTATTATGTGATTATTTGGGATCTTATTGCTCCCAAGATCTATCTCCCAAAAAAAACCATAGGGACTTTGTGGAGAATGGAAGCAATAAAACCCATTTGGATCCTAAGATCATCTTTGATTACTTTGCAAATGAAGATAGATGAAACAACCCAGTTTGACTTTCCTATCTATCTTTCTGGCCTCTCTATATAATACAGCTTTTGTTTCATTTTATTTTGTTTTTAAGGATCTGAAATCCTTTAAAGGAGATGAAATTCCTGCCCTGCTTCAATCCTAAAATCAGAAGAGATTCACTCACCAGAGGGGCTTTTCTAAAAACACACTTCTCGCAGCATAAAAATGGGTAATTTCATGTAGTACAGTGTTGAAATAAAATAGTACAGATGGTGATGTTCTGAATCCCTGTAATATTAGTAGTTTAAAAGGTATAGATTACTTTCTAGGTGGAATATTGATTTTTTTAAGCTTTTTAAGAAGATGCTGGGGTCTTTTGAGTTCTTTCTCACTGTAAACTTTGATCACTTATTTTCAGTCTTGGTATGTAAAAATAGCAATAAAAGTTTCTAAAATAATTTATAAATATCTCATTTCATCCTGACAAAAGAGTAACACAGATAGTAAGTGTCTGAGTCAGAATTTGAACTTGTATTTTCCTGACTTTGGGGCCACCTAGCTGCCTCCATATTATAGTTAATGTATCCTTGGATCACTTCCCTCCTTACCATTTTTCTACAATCTAAATTTTTTGTGCTATAGCTGTCTCATCTAAGAACATGGATAGAAGTCATACTTCAGTTACTCCTAAATCCCACTTCCTTCATCAAGACTTTCCTGATCATTAGCCCCTGATTAGAGACCAAATTGTGGGGATTAAGCCTGGACCTCAGAGATCAGAGCCAAAATGGAACTCTTGCCTACCTCAAAGTCCTAGAACTTATTGTCCTTCCCATTCACTTGCATTTATTGATTCCTATCTTGTGTAATATGGTTTGATGGCGGTCCTGCTTCCTGACATTTTGCCCCTCTGTCCAGGGTTCTCTGGTATCCTGAGGGGATGGGAGATTGTCTCTGTGCCATCAGCAGCCCTACTGATTGTGCTTCCTTCATTTTATGGGTTCAGTGATTAGCATCCCAGTTCCATTTAGGCACTTAGCTTTTACAAAAGGATATTTGCTTCATAGATATAACTAAACTAAATATTTCTTCCAACATTTTAGTAGCATAATACCCCCTACACCATCTTGGTCTCCAGAGAGGGGAGGAGGATTAGATTCAAAGCTTAACTTATTTCTTACATATTAGTCCTACCAAATTCAAGTCCAAATCCCATTGGGCTAGTCTCCAAGACCCTTGTTCCTTAGGGCTTCCTATAAAGTTCTAACTCCTATTGGGCTGGCTGTAATGCCCAACCTGGATTCCTAGATTCCCAGACACCTGTATTTTGAGCTCCTGTGTCAGACTACATTCTTGGTACCTGAAACTAAAAAAAAAAAGTGATCAGAAAAAAAAACCAAACCCTAGGACAATTGCTTGGAATCCCATGATCTAAGGGGGTGAGAGGTATCCATCGACCCTCACTACTTATCTAATGGTGTCATCTGCTGTAAATGAAGGAGCCCTTCATTTTCAGATATAAATGAAAGAAAAGCCTTAACTGTATACTGATGGTTCTAGCTATATAACCATTGTAAAGTGTCTATTTCTAAGCACATGGTAAAAGATGTGGAAAGCCCACAGTGTAACAGCTATCCTCAAAAAGGGGTCCACCAGTGTTTTCCTTATAGGTGATGTCATGTTAGGTTGTCTAGGCATCTATCCACCTTTCTCTATCCTCCCTATTACTTGTAATGTGAATTATAAGGAGAGGGACACAGATAATCCCAGTTCCTTGACTGAAGAATAATCTGTCCTGGTGTATACTGGTAAATGTTTAACAACTGGTTTTCTGAAAATGAAGAGCATATTTTTAACTTTAAATTGCATTATTAACATTGTCTCTATCACTTTCTTAAGTTAGACAACCAACAAAAGAATCAGATAAGCACTAATTTATATCCCACATGTAAGTTGCAATTCACACTCAAAATGTCACAGCTGGCTCTCTATGCAGCTGGACCCCAGCTCTGGACAGTAGTGGTTCCACACATCCATCGATCTGCCTTTTCTGGGGAATGCTGTCCTCTGACCAAGCTCAAGGTTTCTAGAAGGACACACATGATCTCATCTCTCTCACACACTGGTGCTTGAGAACCTGAACTTAACCTCTGTGCCTAGGCAGTTTATATATTTCAGAATGAGGTGTATGCAGTGCTCTTGGAGGCCTAGCACCTCTGGTGTGAGGGTTTGCCAAGCTCTTTTCAGGGCTGCTCATCCACTTTGGATGTCTACCCTGTGAGTCCAAGATGCTATACTATGTACAGCAGCCATACCCTGGTTAAAAAAAAAAGGCACCTCAACAGATAGGCCAAACTAGGTGGGGGGAACCAACTGGCCTCAGATCTGTTGGTAAAGCATGTGAGGACATATGGGGGGCACATGGAATGGGTAGATAAAAACAATTTGTTTCAACAGCCATGAAGGCAGCTGAAGAAGATGCTGTAGGGCACTTAGAGCTTGGTCAGACATTAGAGACACAAAGATCATCCATTACATCACAGGGCATTACCAGTTCACCTTGACTTCTGTCTTGCCACTGGACTGCAATGACTCTGGAAGAGAGAGTAAGGCTGAGGCAACTCAGCCTCCCTTAAATTCAATTCATGCACCAGTCAAGGCATCACACCTTGAGGTCGTTGGTCCTTTATAAGCAACACCAGTAATATTGCAGAGCATTGCCAATCTGCAGCAGGAGAGTTTCCTCCCTGGCAACTTTATATACCAATGAAATCATAGATCCAATCCAAAAATAAAAAATGTGAGTTATCTTTTCAAATGTATATGTCTCACCCGACCTTCCATCGGACTTTAATCAGGAAGACAGTATGCCATCACCCTTCTGAATAGGCTTATAGTTTAACAAGTAGTATACAAATGCATTATATTATATAGGTAGTTGTTCAGGGAGTGAAATGTTCTAAGTGGGTTTTGTGATTGAAGCGTAAGACCCCAAACTTAAAAACTGTAATCACTTTACATGGAGTGATTTCTAAAGTATATTCTGCTATATGCCTTTCTGCCTTCTTAATGTAATACATTGAATACATTTAATTTTTTCTTTATGGTACAGGGCAATCATTATGAAAATTGAGTGTTGTATTATATTTTTATGTAGCAAGGTCTTCAGATGTTAGTGGGATATTTCTCACTAAGATGGCTTCACTCTGCTCTGCTCTTTGAATCTAGTCATTTTTTTTTCATGGATTTTTCCTCTCCTTTCTTACCATCAGCTTTCTCTTCTCCCTGCATCAGTGACCAGCCTTGAGAAGTAGGAGTGGAGAAAGAACACTTTAACGTGTGCATGTGTATGTGTGTGTGTGTGTTGCTTCTGGTCTATGATCTAAGAAATCAAGTAAGAGAATGAACTAGGATCAGGCAAGGCAGACTATTCTTTCTTGTTAATAAACCTCTCATATTTTTAAGGCCAAGAACATCTCTCCATAGAAGTTGAGTATTTTGTGGTAAGTCAAGTATGACTTGTCAAGTAGACAAGTAGAAGAAATAAGGGGAAATTTGGGGAAAGGGTATGGCCGCTCCATCTTAGAATTTGTGCTAGAGAAAAGGAATAATACTGCTAAAAAGCAATATGCATTTTATGCTTTTGGCATTATGCTTTTTGGCTTTATGTATATAATCTCGTTGGATCCTCAAAACAATTGTATGAGGTGAGTACAACAAATATTAACCCTATTTTATAGATAAGAAGACTGAGGCTCAAGCTGACTAGTAGAATTCGAACCCGACTCTTTTGGATTTCTAATTTAGTGTTCTATCTACTATATAATATAATAGAGAAAAGTAAGCTTGTTCTAGTTTTACAGGAACCCTTTATTTTGGTAGGAGAGAGTTCAAATGATTCAGAAAAAGGATTAGTAGAATCCTATAAGTCAAGTGAGGAAGACTGGTATGCTTCCAAGAATAACACTTTATAAACACAATCTTTCAAAGACCCTACTGCTGGGCAGTAGGCATGAGAAAAACATTAAAAAATGAAACAAAAATGCCTCATCTTCAAGGAACTTATATTCTATTGGGGACTTATATTCTTTGTGTATACTTCTATATATACATATGAATATATATTTGTATAAAATGAATACAAGAATATTTTTGCAAAGGAGACACTGGTATCTGAGGTAGACAGCATTTGAGCTGAATTTCAAAAGAGTTATCTTAAGAGTCCAAAATGAATGCACAGATAACTCATCTAGCAACATAAACTGAAATGATACATACAGATTATAAAAGCAAGAGAGATACTGGAGGAAGAACATACACATTGCTATACCTCAATCAAAAAGCAATATTAAGCATCTGGTATGTGCCAGGAACTACGTTAAATGCTGGGAATGAAAAATTCTGAAATTGAATCAGGATTATTTGAGCTCAGACAAAGCTCAAGCTGACTAGAAATACTAAAGACAACAAACGCTCATTTTTAAGCTGTATTGGAGAAAAGAGGAGAATCATTCACGGATGGATTGTTCAAATATAATGGATGACAAAGGGAAGGCAGAGCTAGTCATCACTTGTTTTCTCTGCCAAGGAGAATAACCTTTGGAGTGGAAAAGACAAGAGCAAACTTGGAGAGTGGAAGCCCAAGTATCTAGCTATTTTGATGAGTTCCATTCACTAAGCCCTGGTGAACTACATTCCAAAGTCTTGAAAGAAGCAGATGGTAAGCCACTATCAGCAGTCTTTGAAAGACTGTAGAAAATAGGAAATCATAACAGGATAAATATTCTCTATAATTTCAAAAAGAAAAAAAGGAAGAAGGTGAAATTTGTAAGCTGTAGCTCAAGGAATGTTTCCTGGTGACATTCTGAAGAGTTTTATTCTTCAGTCAATAAGCATTTATTAAGGACCTACTATGTGCCAGGTTCTGTGCTAACATGGAAACTTAATAGCTAGAAATGACAGCAGTGATTGGAAGCTCCTTCAAGAAGTCCCCTGCCTGATTCATCTAATTTTGGTGTTGTTACTGATTTTGATGAGGGTAAACTTGGATTGCGATCCTCAGATGCCAGGTACCTATAGGTAAACATTGGTCTTGTCTTGTCCAGAACTAGATCTTCATGACACTTTTCGCATTTACCTATCTCCTGTCTCTTCCTCTCAATTCCCCTTTTGTATGCTCTCCCCCTCCACTAAAATATCAAACCCCCTGAGGACAGATACTGTTTCATTTGCTTGTTTTTGTTTCCTCAGCACTTAGCAAAGTGCCTGGTACAAAGTAAATGAATAATAGATTATCTATCATGTATCTGTCTGTCTTGCCTTCCTACCTACAAAGATACACAGTGCAGAATGTTCAGGAATTGTTTCAATGCATAAGTCCTTCATAATGATTCTTTTTCTTAATTTAGATTTTTATGGATTATTTTTGTTGTTTAATTCAATATTTTCAATGAGCAAAAATCTATTTTTCCTTCTCACAAAACAAAGCCTTAGTATACAATTCTAATAGTCAAGCAAAAACAAACCATAACACTGACCATTTCCATCAAAAAAGCTGCTAGAAATATTTTTATCCATATGGATCTTTTCCTCTTTGATCTTTTTACAGTAGCAGTAATAGTTGCAGTGATATTTCTGTATCAAAGGATATGTACAGTTTAGTGACTTTTTTAGTGTAGTTCTAGATAGCTTCCCAGAATGATTGGACCAGTTCACAACTCCACCAACAGTGCATTAATGTGCCTGTTTTCCTGTAACCCCTCCAAAATTTCTCATTTTCATTTTTTGTCAACTTTGTCAATGCAACTTATATGAGTATCTCAGAATAACTTTACTTTGTGTTTCTCTAATTATTCCTGATTTGGAGCATTTTAATGGCCATTGGCTAACTTGGATTTTTTCATTGGAAAACTGACTCTTTATGTCCTTTGACCACTTACCAATTGGGAAATGACATTAATTTTTATAGATTTGAATTAATTCCTTATCTCTCTTGGAAATGAGGCCTTTTCCAGAGAAATTTTCTGCAAAGGCATTTTCTTGGTTGCATTGGGGTTTTCCCCCTAATTTTAGCTGCATTCATTTTGTTTGTGCAACAAAAAAGTTCTATTCAAACAAATTAGCTCATTTTATTTTCTATAATCCTCTCTGTCCCTTGTTCATTCATGAACTGTTTCCCTATCCATAGATATGAAAGGTAATTTCTTACCAATGTGATGGAATGGAAATTAAGAATGGATTTGGAGTCAAAGGACTCAATAGACCTACGTTTGAGTTCTGATGCTAACATTTCTAACTACATGATCTTGGAAAGTCTCCTCATTCTCTGGGCTTCAGTCTCTTCATCTGTAAACTCAGATGGTAGACAAGGTGATTTCTAAAATGCTGTTCAGCTCTAATATTCTATGATTTATCAGGGGGCAGAGAAGAGGGCTGTTCAGAGCACGACCTGAATGATATACTAACTGTTTGAATTACTCTCCACAATATCAAAGGAAGATTACCAACACAGAGAGAACAAAGGTGAGGGACTGGAGCAGAATGTCTCAGTTGAAATTTAAAAAAAAGCAAGGGTAGCAATTCTGATCTTAGACAAAGTAAAAACAAAACAAAAAAAGACCTAGTTAAAAGAGACAGGGAAGGAAGTAAAGTCTTGCTAAAAAGTATCAGACAATGAAGGAAGTAAATTAGAAGAGTCTAGATCAGTAAATGGGTACCCATCTGATGGGTAGATCAGTACACCCATCAGATCTATGGGGAGGAGAAGAATTCATAACCAAACAAGAAATAGAGAGTATTACAAAATGTAGACTAGATAATTTTGATCATATTAAATTGAAAAGTTTTTGTACAAATGCAACCAAGATTAGAAGGAAAACCGAAAGCTGGAAAACAATCTTTACAGGAAGTGTCTCTGATGAAGACCCCACTTCTCAAATATAGAGAACTGAGTCAAATTTTCAAAAAATATATAAACCATTCCCCAATTGATAAATGGTCAAATGATATAAACAGGCAGTTTTCAGATGAAGAAATCAAAGATATCTATAAGCATACAAAGAAGTGCTCTAAATCACTTTTGATTAGAGGATTGCAAATTAAAACAACTCTGAAATACTACATTACATCATTCTCACATTGATTAATATGACAAAAAGGGAAAATTATAAATATTGGAGAGGACGTAGGAAAATTGGGACACTAATGCACTGATGTTGGAGTGGAGAACTGATCCAACCATTCTGGAGAGCTATTAGGAACTACGCCCAAAGGGCAACCAAACTGTGCACACCCTTTGATTCAGCAGTGCCAATACTAAATCTGTATCCCAAAGAGATCATAAAAAAGGAAAAAGGATTTACACATGCAAAAATATTTATAGCAACCCTATTCATGATGGCAAAATATTGGAAACTGAAGGGATGTCTACCAAGTGAGAAATGACTGAACAAGCTGTTGTATATGAATATAACGAAATGATATCATGCGATAAGAAATGATGAATAGGTGCATTTCAGAAAAATCTGGAAAGACTTGCTGCAAAGTGAAATGACAAGAACTAGAAAAACACCATACATGATGTCAGCAATGATGGGGTGCTTGGGTGCATTGCTTGAACCCCAATTCTAAAATTATGTATCTCTTTAAAAATCCCATTTCTCCCTAACCTCAAAACACTATCCCAGGAAGTTTCTCCCCTGCCCAAGGACACAACCTGCCTAGCAACAGCTGTTATCTCCCTTCTTGACATAGAATCCAGCTGCACCTATAGAACTTAATAATCTGAACCAGTGTATACTGACTAAACTGGCTGTTCACTGGCTCATAATGACATTTACTATTCACTGACCAATCATATGTATCCTAAACTTAGACATATGTATACTCCTTTACATTTGTCTTGTCTAACAAGATATTGATGAGAGCAACCTGTTATTCCCGAGTCAGTCCCGACTTCTAGTTGACTTAGTGATATTTCAGGCCTAAAACCACAAGATGAACTCTGGGTAAAATATCTGCACAGTAGATACCAAAAGTGCACGTTTCTTTAAGAACAAACCACTCCTTAATCCTACCCCAAAATACCTAGTTAGCATATTTGGCACATTTCCTATAGAATATTCTATATAAACTTTACCTGCACCCCTCTAAGATTGCAGGTTCCCTAAGAACTCTTGCCCACTGAAGAGCATAATAAATCTTTACCTTGACAATGCTTGAGTCTGTGAATTCATTCCAGGTAACCTGACCCTGGTACTCCAGTCTTTGTGGGGTTCTCAATTCCCTTTCAGCTCTCATCAAGCAACATCATGTACTATTCAACTATGAATGACACAACTTTTCTCAGCAGCACAAGACAAGTAGAAAGAACTCAAGCTATCCATATCCAGAAGAAGCACTGATGGACTCTGATGACAAATTGAAGCATTTTTTTCAATTACTTCATTCTTTCTTGTATTTTTCCTCCTTTTGATCTGTTTCCTCCTTCACAGTTGTGATAAATGTTTTACTTGATAACACATTTATAAACTATATCAAACTGCCTACCATTTTCAGAAGAGGGGAGGAGATGAAAGGAGGGAGAAAAATTTAGAAAAAAATCTTGAAAAAATGAATGCTAAAAATTGTCTTGATATGTAATGGGGAAGGGGGGATAAAATACTATCTGAAGCAAAAAAAGCAAGGTTACCCAATAAAGAAGTATTTTTTTTTTTGCCTGGTATCAAACCAGTGAAAGACCAGAGAAGCACAAGATGGCATGCGTGAGGAACAAAGAGAAGGTCAATGTGGCTATATCTCCAAGTGTGGAATGAAGGGCAACATATAATGAGGCTAAAAAGGTAGGTTAGAGATAGGTAATAAAGGGTTCTAAAAGCTAAGCAGAAGAGTGTATATATATATATATATATATATATATATATATATATATACACACATATATGTATATATATACACACACACATATATGTATATATATAAATATAATATTTTAACCTAATAGCAGTAGGAAACCATGGAAGTTTATTGAGGAGGAAAGTGGAAGAGTCAGATCTGTGCCTAGTTTCTGTCAGATCTCTTTTTCAGTTTTTCCAGCAGTTGTTGTCAAATGTTAAATGCTTACCGCAGGAGTTAGGATCTTTGAGTTTATCAAACACTAGATTACTGTGTTCATTGATTTCTTTAATTATCTTTATCAAATTCATGTAAGACTGCTTGTATTCCACAAAGAAAATGCCAAAATTTTGGTAACATGAGGAGCACATGAATATTTTTTCCTACAAATTAAATTTAGTGCTCTATTTTCTAAGCCAGGAGTTTGAGGGAAAACATTTATATAGCATGGCAAAAGGCTATTTCTCTTTGACTGATTAATTTTTTTACGACTGTAGTAGATGGTCAGAAGCAAACCCCTTAAACAGACACCAGTATGATTTTTAACATGATAAAATATTACAGAAAATATGTTCAATATTTTCAAAACAACAAGTAAAACTGTCAAAGCAGAAGCTTCACTTTAACTGGATGATTTTTAGCTAGTGTCATACAAAATGGATTGCAGAAACCATCAGGGAAAGGGAGAGTCTCATTTATGCTGAACTCTGTTCCGCAGAGTAGATGTAAGGTAAAAAAGCTACTACATACAAACCACTACTGTGTAGGCTCATGTTAAACACACTGAACGACTGTCGATGCAGCTCAATAATTAATAAACTCAAAACTATGAGTCTCTAGGTAGCTCAAAAAAGCCTAAAAAACCAAGTCCAACTCTTTCACACACTCCATATTCCAGCCAAACTGGACAACTAATTCTCCCAGATGTTATTTGCTCTTTCAGCTTACACATATGTGCACACAGCCCCCATGGATTTTATGCCCTCCCTCCTCATCACTTATTGAAATGTTTCTCTACCTTCAAGCTTTAACTCAGCTTCCTCCATGCATAAAGCCTTTGCTGATGCCTCCTATCCCAATTGAAAATGTTCTTTTTTTCCCCTAGAGCACTTAGGATCTTTCCTCTGCTCTTACCATAATCTTCTTTCTACACTGATCCCTTCCACATCATGGCTTTACCCATATAGCAGCTTCAATATATTGCAGGTTGGCTTAAGAAATTAAATGAGAATTTGGGGGGACATTTGTGGAAGCTATAGATGACATATGAAGGTCAGCAGGTAACACAGAGCCTATGAGCAAACAGTAAACCCAAATGTTACAATGAAATACTGTAAATACCCCAGAAAAGAAAAAGAAAACTTTCAGATTTTTTCTCTGGTACCAAAAAAGGGCCAAAAAAAATTAAGCAAATCTTCCAGATTTTCCTCTGATTCTCTCAGTGCAGAAGGATGACTGTAATCTATCTTCAATATATTGCAGGTTGGCTTAAGAAATTAAATGAGAATTTGGGGGGACATTTGTGGAAGCTATAGATGACATATGAAGGTCAGCAGGTAACACAGAGCCTATGAGCAAACAGTAAACCCAAATGTTACAATGAAATACTGTAAATACCCCAGAAAAGAAAAAGAAAACTTTCAGATTTTTTCTCTGGTACCAAAAAAGGGCCAAAAAAAATTAAGCAAATCTTCCAGATTTTCCTCTGATTCTCTCAGTGCAGAAGGATGACTGTAATCTATCTTCAATATATTGCAGGTTGGCTTAAGAAATTAAATGAGAATTTGGGGGGACATTTGTGGAAGCTATAGATGACATATGAAGGTCAGCAGGTAACACAGAGCCTATGAGCAAACAGTAAACCCAAATGTTACAATGAAATACTGTAAATACCCCAGAAAAGAAAAAGAAAACTTTCAGATTTTTTCTCTGGTACCAAAAAAGGGCCAAAAAAAATTAAGCAAATCTTCCAGATTTTCCTCTAATTCTCTCAGTGCAGAAGGGATGACTGTAATCTATCTGAATCTGTTTGTTAGGTAGGTGTTAATTGATTAAACTCTCTTTGCAGGCAGAACCAGACAGTGCTATTGTTCCTCTTTCCCTATTTCTACTTCCCACAACTCCCCACCACCTGAAATGATCCCATTCATGTAATAAGCAATGAAGTATTTGTTATTGCTAGTTTTGTTCACTCGAGCACAATGGAAGAAATCTACTAGAATGAGGATAATGATCATAGGAGATCACTCAGAACTTTAGAGTAACAAAAAAACAGACCTAAAAAATCACCTAGCACAGAGCCCCTTATCTTGTGAATGAGTAAGCTAAATCCTAGAGAGGTGAAGGAACTTTTACCCAAATAGCTGGGAAGCAGCAGAAATTGGATTTGAAACAGGTCTTCTACTCTCAAATCCAGAGATCTAAGAACTTGGGAAGCTTGGTGTCACATAGATAGAATACTGGACCTGGAGTCAGGAAGACTCATCCTCCTAATTCAAATTCTGCCTCATAAACTTACCACCTACATAGCCCATAAAATACCTGTAAAGAAGGACTCTCAACAAATTCTAGAGCAGCAAAAGCCACAAAAAAATGGAATGGAGGAGATTTCTAGGCCAGAGTGATCTGAAAGATTGACAGGAAAGGTCTGTCTCACTGGATGTGAAGCAGAGCCCAGTCTAGCCTTGGCCGTGTAGCACAGCACCAGGAGGAGCAGGATTGAGTAGGCTTCAGGGACAGAATCTCCAGTAGCAGCACAGATCCCTCAACCCACAGGCACTCAAGGTCAGTGAGAGGATTTTTTCGGCAGGGTGTCCCCATAACTCGGGCCTCCTCAGGTGGCAGCAGCAGACCAGGGCTCCTAAGGCATGCAGCAGCCTGCATTCATTGTTGAAGACCTCATTGTAAAGCCCCTGGGGAACTGAGCCCTGTGTGACAGCCCTTCCCCCACCTGAGCAGCTGATCTTAACCTCATATTGAATAGCAGCCCTGCCCCTGTCTAAAGCCCCTGGGGGATTGGAGTAGCTCATCAGAATCTCAGTCCCCAGTGCTGACTTGAAGGAACTGGAGGTGAGGTACCTGTGGAGAGGAAACTCAGAAGTCAAGTAACTGATTGGGAAAATGTCCAAAAAGGGGGAAAAAATAAGACCACAGATAGTTACTTTCTTGGTGAACAGGTGTCTCCTCCCATCCTTTCTGATGAGGAAGAACGAGGCTTACCATCACAGGAAGTTAAGATCCCTGCCTCCAAGGCCTCCAAAGGGAACTTAAATTGGCTTCAGGCAATAGAAGAGCTTGAAAAGCGAGTTAGCAGCTTACTAAAGGAAAACCAAAAAATGCTGAGGAAAATAATAGCTTTGAAAAGAGGCTAACTCAATTGGAAAAAAGGTCCAAAAAGCCAACGAGGAGAAGGAGGTTTTAAAAAGCAGAATTACCCAAATGGAGGAGAAGGTTCAAAAGCTCATTGAAGAAAATAATTTATTGAAAGAAAGAATTGAGTTCCAGGAAAAGAATGATGATGAGTTAAACCAAGCTGTTAGTAAACTAAACTAAAAATTTGAAAAAAATAGAAGATAATGTGAAACAACTGACTTGGAAAATAGATCCAGGAGAGACAGTTTAAAAATTATGGGTCTACCTGAAAGCCATGATCCAAAATGGAGCCTAGACCTTATCTTCCATGAAATTATCAAGGAAAACTGCTCTGATGTTACAGAATCAGAGGGCAAAATGGATAGTGAAAGAATTCATCGATTACCTCCTGAAAGAAACCCTAACAGAGAAACTCCTAGGAATATTGTGGCCAAATTTCAGAGTTCCCAGATCAAGGAGAAAACACTGCAAGCAGCTAGAAAGAAACAATTTGAGTACTGTGGAAATACAATCAGTACCACACAGGATCTGGCAGCTTCAACATTAAGGGATCAAAGGTTTTGGAATGGGATATTTCAGAAGTTAAAGGAACTGGGATTGAAAGTAAGAATCACCTACCCAACAAATCTGAATATAATACTTCAAGGGAAAAATGGTCATTCAGTGATATAGATGACTTTCAAGAATTCATGTTGAGGAAAAGACCAGATCTGTATTCAAAAATTTGACTTCCCAAGACAAGAATCAAGAGAAGCATGAAAAGGTAAACAGAAAAGAAAAATCATAAAAGACTCTCTAAAGCTGAACTGTTTACATTACTACATGGAAAGAAAATATTTTTAACTCTTGAATCTTTTCTCAGTATTTGGGGAGTTGGAGTGATTGTACATACACATACAAACACATAGATAGAGAGTACAGGATTTGTTATATCAGAAGAGATAATATCCACACACACAGAAAAATAAAATAAAATAAAAATTAAGGGGTGAAGGAGGAAAACTTCAGGAAGAGAAAGGGAGTAATGGAATGGGGCAGGCTATAACTCATAAAAGAGATAAGAAAAATCTTATTCAATGGAGGAGATAAGGGAGAAGGGAAGAGGGGGAAAAATAAAGCTACTCTCCCCACATATGGCTGAAGGAGGGAATAACATGCTCACTAAATTTGATATGAAATTTTATATCACACCACAGGAAAGTAGGAGAGGAGGGGACAAGTGGAGAGAGGGGAATGTTAGAAGGGAGGGCAAATGGGAGAAGGGAAGAAGGGAGTCACTAGAAATAAACAGTTTTTTAAAAGGGACAAGGTCAATAGTAGGGGGAAAAATAAGGGGGGATAGAGTAAGACAGAGGGCAATATTATTAGTATTACACAAGATAACTATTATGGAAGTCTTTTGCAAAAGAACACATATTTAGTCTGTATTGAGTTGCTTCCCTTCTCAGTGGGTCTGGGGAGGGATGGAGGGAGGGAGAGAAGTTGGAATTCAAAGTATTAGAAATGAATGTTGAGAATTTTTATTGTATCATATAATCGGGAAATAAGAACTACAGGGAATGGGGTATGGAAATTGATCTTGCTCTGCAAGAAAAGAGAGAAGATGAGGATAGGAGAGGGTTGAGGGGTGATGGAGGGGAGGGTACATTGAGGGAAGGAGTAATCAGAATACAAGGTATTAGGAAGCAGGGGGAGGGGAGTGATGGGGAGAAAAATTGGACAAGTTACAAAGTGAGGTAAAGCAATTAGTATTAAAACAATAGACAATTAATTACTGAGAATAAATCAATGACATCTTTAGTTTGGAGAAATGAATTTCAGTCTAAATTTCCTAGAGGAAGGTAACCTTGGGTAAAATTTGGCGTTGATGGAAAAGTCAAGGTTTTAATGGTAAATTTGATTTTGTGATTGCCATATAATCAGGAACTAGAACATGTATAGAAAGGCATGTAAGCCATTTAAGACTTGCCTCAAAAGATGCTCCTTAGCTAAAGTGAAACTACAACCATATTTGAAATCTAGTTACTAGAATTTGCCATTTTTAGATGCTATGGGACTATTAAGTGACTGTCTTCTGAGTCTAACTCCAGGTATGGGTAGAAAGAAAGGCGATCTGAGCCTCCAACCCATGATGCCAGTAAGCTGATGAGATGCTGGTATGAACTGCATAAGGTGATCTCAAGGAAGGGTGGGAGAGTAGCTGTTCAGCATGGGTTGAGGTGGAATTCTCCTTACTCAGTTTCTGCACTGACACCTGGCAGACTTTAAGCCTGACTGAGTGCAAGTTGATAATATACTCCTACCTGGAATTGACATGAAGTTGGGGAGATATTGCATCCCTGCAATGTCCCTACTCTTAGTGGCAATTTCCTATAGTCAAAAGGTTTGTAAGCTTAATACCAGATCTATTAAATTATAGATTGTTGGTAGGGGAACATCCAAGGTTAAGTCTCAAATTAAGCTATTAGGTTTAGGACTTTAGACCAATAACAATAAGTTAGGGTTCTTTAATTCTTAGTAACACTGTGGAGACAATTAGGTTAAGGGCTTGTGAAGTTAGCAACATAAATATTATGGTTGATGTTTAAAAAAAATTTTTGTTGTGGTCTATATTGTAAATGCTTTAAAAAGAAGTATCACCTGACCAAAAGTTGGTATTGTTTTATGTGATATGAATGTGTTAAAAATGAAAAATAAAATTTTTTAAAGTGAAAAAAAAACATATTAGCTGTGTGACCCTGGGCGGGACACATAACCCTGTTTGCCCTAATTCCGTCGTATGTAAAATGAACTGAAGAAGGAAATGGCAAACCACTCCAGTATCTCTGCCAAGAAGACCCAAATGGCCCCATGGTTATAAAGCATTGGACATGACTAAAACAACTGAACAACAGCTAAAGAATTTGAAACATGTTCTGTGTTATTTCTGAGGCAAATATTTACACTTTGCCATTGAAAATTCTAAAAGTGCTTTAGCTCCAAGTTTGTCAAGCAAAAGCTTTTCCATTCACAGCACCCTTATAATGAATGAACTAGGCCTCTGAGACCCCTTCTCACTAAAATTCTATCATTAACATATGATAACATATTTGCTTAACATACCTGGCATAGTGGGGTTCGGGTATTTCAAACAAATTGTTCTAGAGAACAGCTCTAGCTCAGCCCTCATCTCCGCAGGAGTGTAATACTTCCTCTGGCACATTCAGTGACAGAGTATGTTCCTTTGGTGGGAGCAGTTCCAGTTCAGTGGGCATGCTCAGGACTTGGGGTCTAGGTTGTACATCAGTCTTGAAGTGGGCACTTTGATACCTGAAGGTTGGCTTTGAAAACATGTGATGACTATACACAGAAAAGAATTCATTAGTCAATGAGCATTTACTGAGCAGCTACTATGAGCCAGGCATAGGTGTTCTACCCTTTGTATGCCATAACTCTACTCCCACTACCATTTCCCTCTTGGAAGACACCTCCTCTGCCTTCTTTTCCTTCCTCCATGGAACTCAGTTGTGGCAGGAGATGACAGAATCCCACCGTGCCTGTGAATAGTAGCTTGGCAGACACCAAGCAGGTAACCAAGTCTGGTCTTAACTCCATCATTTTGTGCAAAATCATTGGTTTGCCTTTGGAACCTGCCAGATAGAAACAAGGAGCTACAGCCATCAAAGGCACAAGAAAACCTGTTGAATTTAAGGCAGTTATGATTTGCCTTTTGCAATCCATAGAGAACCAGAGATCCAAATCATCACTAGGGAAGTAGAAGACTCTCCCAAGTTTCTAAGGCTGAACCAAAATGCTCTCTTGAGCACATTATATGGACTCAATGGTGGTTGAGAGAGCCATAAGGACTGGACCCCAAAAGTGTTTTTTGACACCCCCTCGGTGTTACTTGAAATAATTCAATTAAAGGATCACCTCTTTGGAGTCTCACTTAATTCCATTTGAACAACCACCCTTGGAAGGATTTGTTGTTGTTCTTGTGTGAGTATTAAAACCAGTACCTGTTCTGCAATTTATAATCTCAGAGAGTTGCCTAAGGCACTTAGAGGTTGGGTGAAATCATACGTCCAGTACATGTCAAAGGCTAGACTTGAAACAACATCTTCCCTACGCCAAAGCCAGCTCTCTAGCCACTATGCCATGCTGAGAATGTATCTGTTTATCTACATAAATAGATGTATGTGTGTGCACATATATATGTGTGTGTGTGTATGTATGTGTGTATACATGTGTATGTATACTAAGATACAAGTCATTGTTGACAGATTTTTCTGCTATTCTTCTTAGACTTCTCCACTGGTTACTATATATGCTATAACCCCCAACATCTACTATTCACCTTACCATTGCACTTTTTGTTATACTGCCTTTAAGTTCCTCGGAAACTATTGTATTCTATGTCTCTATGACATAAAGCAACAGCAATAAATGCTGGTTTTAATAAAAATGGCACTTTATTTCTGTAGGAAGCCTGGGGTAATTAAAGGAATTTTGCATTTTTCTGAGGACAATCCAGTTCATTTCATCCTCCTCACTCAACTATGGGCCAAACTCAAAATATCTATGTTGCCTGATGGACAAATTCAGTGGTTGTCAAATTAAATGCATGTTGTAATCTAGTCCTTAGAAATTCTTCATTTACCTTTTCTTTCCTGAGCAGATGATCAGGTCAATTTCCTTTGAGTGACTACAGATATTTTCTAGGAACCCCTACAATATATTTGATATTTTTTATGTAATCAGCAGAATGTCACCTAAAAACAGGAGCATATGAAGTTTTCCCAGGGAATCTCTGCTCAACTTAAACTCTGTTTGAACTCCTTTATCATAACGGTAAATACCTTTGGTGTTTTATGTCCTATCTGATGTTTATGAGCAGAGGTTATTGAAAACAGGATAATTTCCATTTTGGTGTTTTTTAAGGAAAAGCAAATTATTTTCATGTATAAATGCGAAACTCTGTTGTATGTGTATAAAAATTCAGGCACAATGTCCAATGAAAAACCTTAAAACAGCTATTCAATGGATTGCTTTGATGTATATTTAAAAATTCCTAGAAACTTATGTTAATTATAAAAGGTTAGCCTAAAAGTTTGTTTTTGTCCTCTGTCACTCTAAGGAAAATAGGTCTCCCATGAACAATATTCCTGAATAATGGACCATCTTATATTTCATACTATTTTGTAATACCTTCTTAGAAGATTGCAATACTGTAATTACACATGTATGTGTCATATATAATCATTACATATATTTCCAGTTTATCATATGCCCAATTATCTTTTCTGCCTGCAGAATTAACTTTGTTTTTGTCTCTTTTACTAGTTTCTCACTTTTGTAAAAGGTTAAAGTATAGAAGATCATTTTATAGCTTAACTAGCAGAGCCTTTATTTTCTTTTCCATTGACTAATTTGAGACAGATAACCACAAGAAAGCCATTCCCTTTCTGTCTACTGAGAAGAGTTCAAAAGGGATATTTGCTTAGTGCCCTAGAAGGTAGTAGTAGATGGTGATAATTAAGGAACACGAATAAAATCAGATGCATACTCTGTAGGACTGTCTGTGTAACATTGATGTGTCACTGAAAGGAAGTGATTTCTCAACATCACATCTATGAACCAGAAATGTCTCCCACTAAAGTCAGCGGTATCTCTGGCAAGAGAAGGAATAAGGACAGGTAAAAAAAAAAAATAAAACCTGTAGTAAGAACAAGGAAGTTGACTGGTAGGTAAGTATAGGTAAATAATGAGATACATGTTTTCAGATATGGCTAATATATGGATTTCTTTTGCTTGACTGTATATGTGTGTTACAAGGAAGAGCTTTTATTTGGAGGGAACAGGGGAAGGTAGAAGGAAGTCCATAAGAAGGTAAAGACAAGCATAGCAGTTTTGGTACTACTGTGTTAAATTTATTTTACAAACATGTATATTTAAATGTATCAAAATGTATTTCTATATTAAATTATATGATTCTAAATCTATATACATAAATACATATTTTAAAAACATAATCTATTAATAATAATAATGAAAATGATAATAATAGCATTTACATAGCACTTTAAGGTTTGTAAAATACTCTTATTTTCTACTCACAACAACCCTGGGAGCTAAGTGCTATCATTATACCCATTTTACAGACCAGAAACTGAGGTAGTCTGAGGTTAAGTACTTGTCAGGATCACACATCTAGTAAGCATCTGAGGCTAGCTTTAATCCATTTCTTTCTGTCTCCAAGTCCAAGGATCTATTTACTACACCACCAACTTGCCTAGAGAGTTCTGGTTTCATATGCACCCCTCTTTTTCTGTTCTTCATATTTGGTCAAATTTTGTCAAGTTCTTAATGAAAGGAGAATTATTTTTCAAAAGAACAAAGGAAGTTGAGCAGCATTAGTCCATATCTGGGAAGTGGTATTACCTTAGACATGTATTTTAATATGGATGACCTTAGAGCCCATTATTCCTTTCTCTTCCCTTTCTCGAGTGAATAAGCTATGCTCACACCTCCATGGCTTCACCACCAAATCACTGCCTAATCTCATGCTCTCTGGCTAATACTCTCAGCACTCCATTGAAATTGACCTCTTCCAAGGATACCAATGACTGCTTAATTAATTTATACAATTAATTCCTTTTTCCAGCACCTTAATTTCTCTGCAAAGTTTTACCTTTACCCTTGTAACTATCCTCATCTCTTGATATTCTCTACTCCTTTAGTTTCTAAAAAACTCCAAAACCTGATTCTGTCTTTTCTTCCTCCTGTTTCTCATCCCTCCTTGATATAGGAATTCCCCAAAGATCTACCTTCTTCTCCTTTTTAAAAACAAATCTTTTTGGAGATGATTCTGGGAAGATGGTGGAGAAGGTCAGAAAATTCCAAGCTCTCGAGATTTTCTCCCACAAAAGAGTTAACATAGCACCTTAAGATGAATAAGGTGTGGGTGGAGATAAAGAAGAACAAGGCTACAACAAGGGCCTTCCTGGGACAATTCTGGAAGAAAACTCCCAGGATGAAGTTTGGTCCCTGTGAAGAGCAAACACCTCTAAGCTGGAGTCGGTCTTAACAATAAGCTTCAAGCCACTTTAACCACAAGTGGCAAGCCCTGGAGTTATTTGGTTTGGGAGGCCCCATTGGCCCCGGCAACAGGAACTTTCACCCCCCAGGATAGAGAGGGGAGTTGGGAGTTTGAGTTCGGAAAAATGGAGAGAACCTCTGCTGATGAGGAACTCTCCAGACCCAGCTGGGCTCCTAGGAGCAGCAGGGCAAGAAGGATCCACACACTCCCCATGAATGCAGAAGCAATGGGGCAGAAAGCCTCTGGCTGTGGGCACTAATAGTCCAAGCTAGAGGGGAAGACCTGGGGCAAGAGGCACCATCTCCCATGCCCCAGGACTAGAGGTGATCACAAAAGTTAAGCTATTACTACCAAAAATGCACAGGCAAAGGAGAAAGAATCCAATTATAGAAAGCTATAATGGGAATAAGGATGATCAAGGTTCATCCTCAGAAGAGGATACTGAAGTAAAGAAACCCTCAAAGACCAATGTCAAATGGTCGCCTGCCCAAAAAGAATTCATAGAAGTTATAAAAAAGACTTAAAAATCAAATGGAGAAAAAACTAACAATATTAAAATAATAATCCAAGAAAAAAAAGAAGGTTATGAAAGGAAAGTCAACTAATTAGAAAAGGAAATCCAGAGTCTAAAGGAAGAAAATGACAGCTTAAAAATTGGAACTGGGCAAAGTGAAACCATTGAAATTAGAAGAGATCAAGAAATAATTAATCAAAATAAGAATAATGAAAATATAAACGAGAAAGTGAAGCATCTTATAAGAAAAACAACAGATTTGGAGGACAGGTCAGGAAGAGAAAATATACAAATAATCAGACTAACTGAAAGTTATGATTCAAAAAAGAATCTTGATACAATAATAGAAGAAATAATTAAATAAAATTGTCCTGAAGCATTAGAACAAAAGGGGGGAGTAGAAAAAGAAAACAATTCATCCATCACCACTTAAAAGAGATCCTACAATGAAAACTCATAGGAACATCATAGTCAAATTCCAAAACCCCCAGCTCAAGGATAAAATATTGAGAGCATCAAGATTAAAATATGATGGAGCCACAATTAGACTCACACAAGACTTGACAGCAGAGAAATTAAAGGACCACAAGTCTTGGAATATAATATATCAAAGAGCAAAAGAAATGGGGCTCCAGCCAAAAGTATCATACCCTGCAAAGTTAAGTATTATCCTGAATGAAAAAGAAAATGGACAGTTGATAAACTCTGACTTTCAAGGCTTCTTAAAAAAATATTGAACTTAATAAAAGATTCTACATACAAGAACCAAGAAAAGTATAAGGTATATACCAATGACTTGTTATAAATGAATCATAAGAACAGATTGTGTGCCTTTTATATATGTAAAATGTATGTCTAAGATTCTTATTAATAACTGGGTACTTCACAACAAAGATTGGGGAAAACCTGACTTTGATATTAATTTAAAAAGTAAAACCATTTAGGAATAGTTAAAAAAGGTAATTATTTTATACAAATGAGGTGCAAGAAGAAAAATTGTTATCGAAGAATTAGATAGGATAAGATAGATAGATAGGGATAGGAAACAAGGGATGTGTACAAACATGAAAACAGAGATCAGCAGTAGACTATTTTTGGAAAGTATATTTCTACATAGATATGTATATATGTATACATATATATCTATAGCTATAGAGAAACATTTTTAAACTTTATTGTACCCTTCTGGGGAGTTGTGGGGGAGTGAAAGAAAGAATAAAGTAAAAAAAGGCACACAGCAGAGAACTAAAGAACCGTCACAAGGAAACAAAGAAGAGACGGGCAATTCTCAGCGCAATGTGCATTATTCATCGTACAGGCTTTCTTGAAATGAAAATTTATTCTTACATATTTCTAATCCTCTTATGTTCTGCTATACAGGACATGCTTTTTTCTTTCTTATTTTATATTTAAGTTTATGATATGTTTTTGTTTCTTTTCCCTACCCTATATTTGTGTTATGATCCTTGACTCCAAAATTAATTTTTTTAAAAAAAACACATTTTTTATTATAAGCATAATAAGAATAAAGATTTCAAAAAAGAATATAAAATGTATAGGAAGCTATGAACTTCAGTTATATAGCTTTTCAGCTCATTTTATAGATGAGGAAACTGAGGCAAACAGAGTTAAGTGACTTGCCCAGGGTTATACAGCTAGGAAGTGAGTGAAGCCATATTTGAACTCAGGAAGATGAGTGCTCCTGACTCCACCCTCGGCACTCTGTCCACTGCACCACCTAACCACCCTGGTTGCTGCTGTCAGTTGTATCTGACTCTTCATGATCCCATTTTGGGGTTCTCTTGGCAAAGATACTGGAGTGGCTTACCATCTCCTTTTCCAGTGATTTAAGACAAATGGAGGTCAAGTGACTGTCCAGGGTCATTCAACTAGTAAGTGTCTAAAGTCAAATTTGAACTTAGGTCTTCCTGACTCCAGGCTCAGTGCTCTATCCATTTAGCCACCTAGGGTGTGTTAAATTTAACATGATGATAACAAAACCACATTGTTTGTCTATGTCTCATTCTGGATTTATTTACTCCTTCTCTTCATCACACCAAAGATGGTCTTCAACCAAATCTGTCCCTCAAGATGATTGCTTTTTACATTTTAAAATAAAAGAAAATTGCATTTACAAATATAAATATGATTCTTAGTTCACGGGCAGTATGCCCATCAAATAGCTGGCTAGTCATATTTTGACAGCTTCATATCTACACCCTCTTCAGTGATTTCATTAATTTTCATGGCCTCAACTATCTCTTTTACACAAATGATTACCAAAACTACAAATCCAACCTCCTCACCCAAATTCCAGCCTTGCATTTCTGTCTTCTGGACAAAACCTCCTGGATGTCCCATTCTCAAGTTCCTTCAGGCTAAACTGAACTCTTTCCCCTTAAACCTGCTCTTCCTCTCCTGAATTTCTCCTTTTTGTCAGTGGCACATAATTCAGCCAGTCATATATGTTTTCAACCCTCCAATTCAACTCTAGGCTACAAATTCTGTGAATGCAAGAACAATGTCTTGCCTTTTTATCAGCTTGGCACTAAATAGAGGGGTTTGCCTATATAGTACATGCTTAGTAGATGTGGTTTGAATGAACAAACAAACGAATGATTGAATGAATGGATGATTCTAATCAGTTACCAAGTCCTGCCAATTCTATCTAAAGCTCTAACTTGGGCTTGGAGACTGGAGTTTTGCCCAGAATGCTAAACTTAGAGGGAAGTGATAGAACCTGCAGGCTTTTGGCAGTATTAAAACAACTCAACTCAGCAACTAGTTAGAAAGAATAGTTAGTTAGAGACAAAAGCTACCAGATGTTGCCAGCTGGCGCTCCAAACCCAAAGAGAGTTTTTCCATGCCCTGCTGGCTTCTTCTCTCTTCTCATTCTGCAAGCAGTATGTGAAGGCAAGTTCGTGCTACTTTCCGCTGGCACACACACACATAAAATGGCTAGTTATAGTTCTGAAAATACTCTTGTGTTTGCCCCCTTGCTGCTTTCAATGTCTTTATCTGACTTCAGGCCCATCTTGCCTCTTGACCAGATCATTACCTCAGTACTCTAACTGGATCCCTTACTGCTAGTCTTTTCCCCTCAGTCCAATCTATCCCTACCCACTGTTGACAGATGATTCTCTCCTATCAAACATGTCATTCCACTACTTAAAAACACTTTCAGTGGCTCTCCAATTGAATGAAGTTCAAAATTCTCCACCTAAAATTTAAAGGTTTTCATGGTCTGGAGAATCCCACCCTCCTTTGAAGTCTAATAATCTTGCACCAATCAACATCTGAAAAGATATGAAAACAATGATATTGTTTTAAAAAATTGCTGTAAAAGGCCACCTTTATGTCCTGTGGTCACTGTCCTTGGTCTCCTCAGCTGACACTCAGAACTAATGCTTCCTTCCCCAGCACAGTCTCTCCATAACGCCCCTCATCCCAGCCAGCTCTGCTCACCTTGTCTATACTCAGGTTACTCTGTGACTCAGCCCTACATTTGGTGTCCGCTTCCTCTTGTCCTTTTTCTGAACCTTAGATTCACTTGCATATTCAAAGAAAATAGTTAGCAGAGTGTTTTATGTCTGTTACCTAATTAGATTCTCATGACAATTCTATGCTCATCTTTTCAAATAAAGAAACTAAGGCTGAAAGAAATTAAGTGACTTGCCCAGGTCACACAGCTAGTAAAGCGTCTGAGCAGGATTACAATGCAGGTCTTCCTGACACAAAGGACAGCACTCTATCCATTACTTCACCTAGCTGTCTACATCTTTTACTCAACTCCACTTAGAATGCCCATGCACCAATGCCTGGTCTGATCAGTTCTGCTCAGACTGCTCCATGGTTCAGTCCCATACTGATGCTTCTTTCCCCCAGTGCTAGGTCTGGACAGTATTCTCCCCATTCTGGCTACAGTCCCCACCCAAGATGCCTCCTTTCTCCTTAGCTTTCTATTGATACCGATTTTGATCAGTCCAACTCAGCTCAGCTCAGTTCCTATGCCTAGGGAATGAGGAAGGAATAAGGAACTTCAGAAGCAAGACCTGTGATTTCTTCACTGTGATGACTGTCACCCAGTGAAGAACTTCCTCTACCAAAGCATATCTGCAATCTATAACTTATAAATATTTGCCTAGGGGACCCAGAAGTGACTTATCCAGGGTCATATAGCCACCATATGGGAAAAGTAGACCTTGAACTCCAGATTTCTTGACTCTGAAATGGACATCTATCCATGATTCCTTGATGCCTTTTATACATAGTAGGTACTTAATAAATGGTTTAATGAATTAATAAGTTACTTTAATGAGTAAATAAATGAATAGACCATAACGAGCCTCAGTTTCCTCATATGTAAGATGAAGAAACTAATTAGATAACCTATAAGGTCCTTTGCAACTCAATGATCCTATCATCCCATGATCTATATTGACCTCACTGACATAAGCACAACTACCAATGGAGAGGCAAATCTAATGTCTAATACAGTACTGTGTACACAGTAGTTACTGGATAAATCTTTGTTGAATTGAATGGTTAAATCAGAAACAGAAGGATACTAGAAGCCTGTCATGGAATGCCTTGACAAAAACTTGAGGGAAGATTAGGGCCTAGGAATTGAGACCCACTCAAGTTGTCACACTGGTTTCCCATGAAGAAACCAAAGAGAAGCTGGGATATAATTTGATAAGAACCTAATTTCACATGAGAATTTGAAAGATCATATGTATTTTTAAATACACCAACATAAATCCAAAAAGGGCCTTGGAGAAAGAGACAGATAAACAAAGGAAAAATGGTTTTTTTTTCTCATACAGAATAGAAATAATGGTACTTTTTTAAAAGAAAATCACTAGCTTTGCAAATGTACTAGAATTTGAAAGCAGTGGATGTAGCCAGTGAATTACTGAATTGCAACCAATTATTCTATGCATCTGGCCAAATTTTTTTATTTTTTTTAAATTTAATTTCCCCCAATTGCATATAAAAATAATTTTAACATTCATTTTTAAAACTTTGAGCTCCAAATTCTCTCCCTTCCTCCCTCCCCACCCTATCCCTCATTGAGAATGCGAGCAATTCAATATAGGTTATACATGTATAGTCATGCAAAATATATTTCCATAATAGTAATGTTGTGAAAGAAAACATAAACTTCCCTAAAAAATACTTAAAGAAAAATAAAATTAAAAAAAGTATGCTCCAACCTGTATTCAGACATCATCAGTTCTTTCTCTGGGGAAGGATAGCATTTGTCATCAAAAGTACTTCAGAATTGTCTTAGGTCATTGTATTAGTGAGAATAGCTAAATCTCTCATAGCTGATCATCTTACAATATTACTGTTACTTTGTACACAGTGTATTTCATTTCAGATAAGCTCATGCAAATCTTTCCAGGTTTTTCTGAGAGCATCTTGCTCATCATTTCTTATAGCACAATAGCATTCCCTTCAATCACATATTATAATTTGTTTAATCATTCCCCAGTTGATGGCCATCCCTTCAATTTCCAATTCATTGCCACCAGAAAAGGGCTGCTATAAATGTTTTTGTGCAGATAGGTCCTTTCCTTTTTGTTTTTTATCTCTTTTGGGATATAGACCTAATAATGGTATTGTTAGGTCAAAGGGTTTCCCTGGTTTTATAGCCCTTTGGGCTTAGTTCCAAATTGCTCTACAGAACGGATGAACCAGTTCACAATTCCACTAATAGTGCATTAATGTCTCATTTTTCTCACATCCCCTCCAACATCATAATTTTTCTTTTCTGTTCTATTAGCAAATCTAATTGGTATGAGGCAGTATCACAGAATTGTTTTAATTTGAATTTCTTGAATTAATAGTGATTTAGAATATTTTTTCATATAGCTACAGATACTACTTCATCTGAAAACTTCATATCTTTTAATCATTTATCAATTGCGGGAATGGCTCTTATTTTTACAAATTTGATTCAGTTCTCTATATGTTTGAGAAAAGACATTTATCAGAGAAACTTGCTTCCAAATTTTTTCACAGTTACTCCTGCTAACTCTACTTCCCTCCATCCTGTCACCCCTCCCAGTTTATTCTATTCTCTCCCTCCTTTCACCCTGTCCCTCTTCAAAAGTGATTTGCTTCTGACTACCCTTCCCAATCTGCCCTCCCTTCTCTTACCCTACATCCTTCTCTTATCCCCTTCTCTTCCTACTGTAGGGTAAGATAGAGTTCTATGCACAATTGAGTGTGTATGTTATTCCCTATTTGAACCATTTCTGATGAGGGTAAGATTCATTCAGTCCTCCCGATCTCCCTTGTCTTCCCCTCCATTGTAAAAGCTTTTTCTTGTCTCTTTTATATGAACTAATTTACTCCCATTCTACTTCTCTCCTTTTCCCCAGTACATTCCTCTCTCACTCCTTAATTAATTGAGATTCAACTCATGCTTGTGCCCTCTGTCTATATACACTTTTTAACTGCCCTAATAACGAGAAAGTTCTTATGTGTTACAAGTATCATCTTCCTGTGTAGCAATGTAAACAATTTAATCTTAAGTCCTTATGATTTTCCTTTCCTATTTACCTTTTTATCCTTCCCTTAAGTCTTGTATTTGAAATGCAAATTTTCTATTCAGCTCTAGTCTTTCTATCAAGAATGCTTGAAAGTCTTCTATTTCATTGAATATTAACTTTTTTCCCTGAAGGATTATACTTAGTTTTCTGATAGGTGATTTCTTGGTTGTAATCCACCCTTGCCCTCCAGAATGTCATATCCCAAATCTTCTGATACTATAATGCAGAAACTACTAAATGTTGTGTCATCCTGACTGTGGTTCCACAATACTTGAATTGTTTCTTTTGACTGACTACAATATTTTCTCCTTGACTTGGGAGCTCTGGAATTTGACTCTAATATTCCTAGCAGTTTTCATTTTGTGATTTCATTCAAGAGGTAATCAGAGGGTTGTTTCAATTTCTATTTTACCTTCTGGTTCTAGAATATCAGGGCAGTTTTTTTCTGATAATTTCTTGGAAGATAATATCTAGGCTCTTTTTTTGATCATAACTTTCAGGTACCCCAATAATTTTTAAATTATCTCTCCTGAATTTATTTTCAAGGTCAGTTGTTTTCCTAATGAGATATTTCACATTATCTTCTATTTTTTCATTCTTTTGGTTTTGTTTTTGTTGTTTCTTGATTTCTCAAAATGTCATTAGATTCCATTTACTCAATTCTAATTTTGAAGGAATTATTTTCTTTGGTGAACTTTTGTACCTCCTATTCCACTTAGCTAATTCTATTGCGTAAGAAGTTTATTTTTTCCTTCAGTGCATTTTTGTGCCTCTTTTTTTCATTTAGACAATTCTGATTTTCAAGACATTCATCTCCTCACTGGTTTTTTGTACTTTTTACCATTTGGCCTAGTCTGCTTATTAAAGTGTAATTTTCTTCAGTATTATTTTGTGTATCATTTACCAAGCTGTTGACTTCTTTTTCATGATTTTTCTGCATCAATCTCATTTCTCTTGACAATTTTTGGCTAATCTCTTACTTTATTTTCAAAATCCTATTTTAGTTCTTCCATGGCCTGAGACCAATTCATATTTGTCTTGGAGTCTTTGAATATAGAAGTTTTGACTTTGTTATCTTCTTCTGAGTATGTATTTTTATCTTCCTTGTCACCATAGTAACTTTCTATAGTCAGAATTTTTTTCTGTTGTTTGTTCATTTTTCCAGGTGTTTTTTTTTACTTTTAACCCTTTGCTAAAGTGGGACTCTGCTTCCATGGTGGAGGGAGAACTGTCCTAAGCTTTAGGGCTTTGTGTGTCTGTTTTCAGAGATACTTCTAGGGACCTGCAAGTTTTCAGGTCTTCCCTGATCCAGGGACAGATTGTTTACTACTCTCCTGACCTGTGCTCTGGATTTTTGAGAGACTTTAAGCACTTTTTTCTGTTAAGGAATTGTAATGAGGGTCTCTGCTCCATTGTGACCTTAAACTTTGTTGTGCTAGCACACACCCTGGGACTGCCACCCATGATGGCTACCCCAGTCCAAGTATGGGAAGAGCAACAGAGTCCTGCACAAAGTGCTAGCAAAGAAACCACTGCAATCTTCTTCTAATCAGATGTTCAAACCCCTTACTCTTTGTGGTCTAAGAGCTCTGGAAGCAGATGCTGCCACTGCTAATTCAATGGCTCCCAAGGCCTTCTTATGGTGTTGATATGGCTTATGCTGGACTGTGCTCTGCTCTCACCCATGTATGACAGACCTTTCCTACCAACTTTCTAAGTTGCCTTTGACTAGAAAATTATTTCACCCCATCCTTTTGTGGGTTCTGCTGCTCCAGGAATTGTTTTGTGGCAATGTAGAAAGATATTTGGAGAGATATACAGGAGAGTTCAAGTGAGTTTGCTGCCTTTTCTCCACCATATTGGCTCCACCCTCCCCAATATTTCTTTTAATATCTGTTGTAAACTACTCTCAATCAGAAAGCTCAAATGAAAACACAAGTGTACATGAAGTGGAAATTCAGGCTCCTTAGCTTCAGTTCCCCCTGTAGCAAATCTACCTCTGTGTTTTAGCTTTTTCCATTAGGTAAGACAATTATGATGAAACACCAGTCATTAGATGTCTGGATTCTAAAAATAGCTGACGGAATGTTTTGTTTGTTCTTGAAATGATCAGCTAATGAGAATTTAATTTGAAAGCACACATACACATAATTACATACATCTATCATCACTGATGTAGGAGCACATGCTATGTTTGAAAATTTGGGCTTTTAATACAGGCTAAAGAAATACAACAGTGATGGAAGAAATCCCCTCCTCTTGGTGGTCTTATGTACTGCTGCCTGCCTATTTGCAGGAACATTGGGGGAAGAGATAAATTATATTCTACACCATCTGGGCCATGTACCACAAAGAGATGCAGAATGCTAAGAAATCAGACAATGTGGTATAGAGGTAATGAGAATGATATGAACCAAGACAAGTCTGCAGCTGACAGATTTATGAAGAAAATACCTAATCATGGATCTGGTACAATTGGTGATGAGGAGTTTTATTTGAAAGTCAAGGGGACAACTTTTACTTCTTATTTCTAGCCTATTTCAAGTAATGACTATCTCCTTACTTTATTTCTCAGAAACAACAAGAAAAATCACCATTTACACTAATAAAGTGCTCATTTCTTCTGTCAAAGTTTCTATTTTTATTTGATAAGGTAGTGACAGAGCTTAAGTTAAAAACAAATAGCAAAAATACATAATTGAAGGAATTGTTATAATCAACTGGATGTTCCAGGGAGAAGAATAATGAAAAATGAATTCCTATTTCAACTTGACATTACTTAGAAACGATTTTAAATTACTTAATTTTTCACAGCCTGTATTTATCACTAACTGTCACCTAATGAGTACATCCTAGTTCAGAGTAGAAATGCATTGGTTATGCTCTAATTAAAGTCTAGTAAGACAGAAAACATTAAATAAGGTGAACTATCCATGGTTTCCCAGAAGGCAACAAAAAGATTCCCATATAACTACCACTTGTCAGATTCTCTGCATGACTGCTCATTGCCCATGAAATGTCTCTAACAGTGGCACGTGAGACTAATTTTTATTGAGATCATTTGTTGTAAGAAGCACAGGAAGGCTTAATTCTTAACTAAATAATGAATGGATAATCTATAGCTTTTTCAGCTACATTTCTATTTCAGGGAAATTTTGCATCCCAAAGGAGCAATGCAGTAGTCTGGTGATAAAGTTTCATTACTGTAAAGTTCTATTCCCTCTAGAGATAATTAAGCATCTGAAAAAATAAAAAGACTTCGCAAAATTGACTTTTGTAGAAATAAGTAATTTCTGGTGAATTTAATTTATAATAAAGAAGAAGTAGTCATTACACATTTTAAAATGGAGAGGAATGATCAAGTGAAACTTTCATCTCATTAACCCCTGATGAAACAATGCAATAGTGATGAATAAGCTCTCTACATAGTCTATCCAACTGCATATTATAATCTGGACGATCATTATCTTTCCTCTATTTCATCAAAAGATGTAGTTGGTCAGGCCAAAGTCATAAGAGGTTTCAGATCTCTTCCAGGAAGCTCTGAAGCTTTCCGGATTTATTCAACACAATGCAATCTTCAAATAGGAGAATGCAGAGGATCTGGTCATCCAAAGAGAATCCTCCATCAACCTGAATCCCATGCTGGATCTCCTCCATCCCAGTAGCAAACATCTTGCTCTTTTATGTTCACCTCATGTTTATAACCACAGAACCATTGTTATATCTTTCCAAGATTTTTGAGTGAGTTTGATGTATGTATGTGAGATACCTTTTTGGAAGAGAGAACACATCACACTACCTGGCACACAGTAGAAGTTTAATAAATGCATATTGACTTACTGACTTTAAGGTTCTATTTTACTTTAATGAATCAGATTTTTTTTCATAATCAACAACAAAGTGATACCTTGTGTTATCTACATGTTTTGATTTTCTCTCCTGATAATAAAATATGACTCATTGAAGATTATTGCTTGTAAAATTCTGAGTAGTGCTGTCATTAAGGATGCCCCTGATGCATGTATAGACAATTCTAACAAAAGTTTGGGAAATATGGAAAAGTAGGCATATTGGTCAGTATTTAGCAGTGCTATCAATGACCTTTTATTCAATAATAATAAAATATGAAATTTTTCCCACACCTATCCTCCTTCAGATAACTTGTGAATTGATAACTGAATGCATGCACAATTGTGTCACTTGCAACATGGATCCTCTCTATGTACTTTGGGTCTAGTTTTGCTGCTGTTTCTATCTTTATCCTATTCAATGACCTTTCTGCCTCTACTAGAGTACTTCTAGGATGATGATATTAGAGTCTAAGTGGTGTGGTAGTTATAAAAATCTTTGCAGATTTTTTCCAGTGTTCTTCTATTTACTGTCCTTCCATTTTCATGATTTAAATGCCCTTGGGGTGACTTCACTTTCAGTCTTTTATAAGTCCATATACATTATTATCTAAATATTTCTAAATATCCATTGCCCATTTTTCATTATCAGTAACCAGTTTAAGAAGTTTAGGAATGAATTGTTTCAATTCCATGAAATATTTTTCTTCATTATTATTCTTTTGTCTAGCTTTATACTAACTTAAAATAACTATTACAATATGCTATCAAAACTTTTGTACTGCTTAAAGCCAAGCAGACCTGGGTTCAAGTTCCACATCCAAAACTTGTTAGGTATATAATCATGGGAAAGTTCCTTAGACAAATGAGTTGATAATCTACCTCAATGGAGGGAGTGGTCATCCTAAGAGTTTTCCATGCCAAAGAAATCACAGGTTCAAAACTTCACCTCCAGATCAACCAACCTCATTTATAGTGGGAAAGAGTAAGGTATCCTATCCCTAGTGAACACTCAGCTCCCCTTATGTTCATATTATTCAGGATGACTCTATCTTCTTTCTGAGGACATTCATTCCCTACCTTCCTTCCCACCTATTTGAGGAATCAGGTAGAAATATGAAAAAGAAAAAAAGAAACAATTGTTCAACTTTTAGGAGTCACTGGATTGACAGAGGTCAAATTCACATCAATCTCCTTTATACAAGACCAAGAAATTAATATTCACTCTCCAAAAGGTCTGTTCGGAGAGAGAGAGAGAGAGACGCAGAAGAAGAAAGAGGAGGAGGAGGAGAGATAGGAGATGGAGAGATGGGGGATAGAGGGATGGAGGAATGGAGAGATGGAGGGGTAGAGGGAGGGAGAGATAGACAGACACTGACACAGAGAGAGACAGAGTGTGTATTTGGTAAACTAACCAGGAAATAACAAAAAAAGACAAAATGATTGCTGGAATGGTTGCAGAGAAACAGATAGACTTATACAACACAAGTGGGCAATTTTTTGGAGGGTGATCTGTCACAGAAGGAGCCGCAAAAAATAATTATATTCTTTGATTTCCCTAATCCTATTATTAGGAATGTGCCTTCAATGTTCAAGAAAAAATAGAAGCAGCTCTTTAAAAGAATGCGCGTGGCAACATTATCTGTAATTGAAAAGAACTCAAAAACCTTAAATATACAAAATGGGCAAATCATGGATTATATTATTTGATATCAAAGTTGTGAATTACAACTATGTCATTAGTTCTAGGCATGAGGGATGCAAAGGAATTTGGATAGATAGATGAATTGTTGTGAAACAAAGAAAGTAGAACTAGAACTGTCTCTATACTCAACAATTATTTAAAAAAAGGAAAAATTTAAACAAAATGGATGAATGGATAAAAGGTGGTAAAGACAGAATAACAAATAAAAATAACAGAACAAATCTGCCTCATGGAAAAATGCATATAGAAATTAATTTTAAAACATAAATAGCTATAAATATATGGCTAGTTGTGTATAGTAAAAATATTAAGCTTATATATTAAGCTTATAATAACAAACAAGAATGAAAGCATCTCTTTCATTTCAAATAAGTTGAAATGAGGGATGACTCACCTGCTTGACTGTATACAGAAGTCGTCCATAGAAGTAGACCATAAATAGGATGGGGATTACCAGGCAGAAGATGAAGAGACACATGATGTAGGACACAGATTCGACTGATTTCGAGGTCCAGTGCACTGAACAGCTCGTCCCTGCTCCCTCAGTTCCATAACTGCTCCAACCGATCAGAGGTGGTACAGTCCAGACCAAAGAATACAGCCATGAGCCAGCAACAGCCAATAGTGCCTTGTGATAGTCTGTCCCTTGTCTGGGGCATAGGGTGAGGGTCCTATAGCGCTCATAGGATAGGACGGCCAGGGAAATCAGAGACACAATGCCTGCAATGGATCATTTAAGGCTTAATTAAACACAGTATAATGGAACAATCATTTGTGTGTATGTGTGTATGAATATATATGTATGTCTATACATATATACACCTATATACACACAACCTCGTGAATATATATATATGTATTTATAAATTTATCTCTCATATATATATACATAAACAACCTAACATGCATATATACAGATCAATTTATATGTATATATACACATATATGTATGTATATATATATATATATACACATACATGCATACAACCTTTATGTGCACTGACTTTGCCTTCCCCTTCATTTTCCCCACAACCACACATTTGTTAGGGCAAAAGTGATGAGGGGGTGAGAAGGAAAAAAATATAAAAAAAAACAATATGACATTGCCTCCAAATCACAGTGTAACACATTACACATGCTATAGCAAAAGCAATAAACCTAGGGGTCAAAAGACTTGGATTTTTGTCCTGGTTCTTGGATAAATCATATAAACTCAGTTTTCTCATGTATAAAATGGCATATCCTGCCAATCCTTCTCATAATAACGTAAGTGAGGACTTTCTCTAAACTGTAAATGATAAAATAAGGAAACATTAGAAATTGTACATTTTTAGTCTTGTGGACCTATACAGCAGGGTTTTTTTTTCTTTTATGATTTCAAGGTTTTCATAAAGTCCAAAATTTCTCATGGAAAAACCCTGGTCCTGTGCTCCATATTGTAGCTATAATCAATGGTATCAAATTCAAATAGAAATTTGGGAGTCACTAAGTTATATATAAGAATCCTTCAGACCATATATTGACTTGGAAAACCATGTATTAAGTTAATCTATGTTTTTTCATATTTTTATTTATTTTGTTAAATATTTCCCATTTACATTTTCACATGGTTCTAGGAAACAGAAGAATGTTGTGGCCTGAATGTTGCCAAAGGGCAACATGTCTGACATCTCCATCTGTAGTGGACCCAGGATTTGTCATGGGAGACCAAACTAGCCAGGAAGGCTAGAATACTCAAGACTATTGGTCAAACATACTGTTCTTCGGACAGTATTAGTGACACCCCAATAAATTCTTACTTTAACACTCCATTTTCTAAATCTTAATTGAACTTTTCAATCAAACAAGCATTCATTAATCTTCCACTATGTGCTAGTCTATGATTTCATTTAATTGGGGAAATCATAGTGAAGAAATTCATTTCATGTAGTTCAGCAATATATTTGCAAGTTAGTATTTTAGAGAGTTCCCTGGAACACTAAGAGCTTGGGTGACTTGCCCAAGGCCAGCCAGTATGGGTCAGAGATAGATTTATATTCAGGTCTTCCTAACTCCAACCAACCACACAGGACTGTTATGAGGTAAGCGCATTGTAAACTTTAAACTACTGAGTTATTAGAATGATTCCAATTTTTGACAAAGACCTAAAAGCAAGTGTATGATTTGACATGAAGGAGCAAACCCAAAATGGCAGAGAAACAATGTAAGTGAAGACCTAGAAGTGTGAAAGACAGCCGTGCCACTCAGAGACATAATTAACATCCAAGCTCTGGAAAAATCCATTTTGATAAATGTCGTTGTCAATTATTTAAGCTTTATTTTGTCCTCTGTTCATTCCCAGCCATTTTATTGTTTTGCTGACAAATTTCTTAGGCTTATTTTTATTACAATTCCATAATCAGTATGTCTCAATATTGCTGTTTCAAGGAGATTTTAAAGATATTTTCCCTGAGTGGATTTCAAAACAATAAATTCAGCAGAGCTGAAAGTTAATTATCAGATGGGAGTACTATCGACAATCATTAATAGCATTAGCTATTACTCATAAGATATAAATTCTCTTTTGTGTAAAGGAAATCATTTTTTCCTTTTCTGTAGCTAGAAAATTGTGTTATAGATGTATAATTATATATTCTGGAAAGAACCATTTCAGTTTTACTTTTTATGACTGAGTTGCCAAAATGTGATACATAGTGTGGCCCTGACTATGGGATGCAGCCTTTGATATACAATATTTCAAACCCCAGATGCTGAAAAAAATCCATAGTCCTCTTACTGTCACAGAGTGACTTAGATGAGCAGGCAATACATTTAAGTACAGAATAATTCTTTGATAGCTATCAGGTCATATCAAATTCAAGTCAGATGGCTAGCACCTGGTACACTATCCTTTTTCAGAGGCAATGTATGGCTCTGAGAGTTGAGCTATAAAGAAAACTGGGCACCACAGAATCAATGCTTTCAAGCTGCAAAGCTGGAGAAGACTTTTGAGAGTCCCTTGGACAGCAAGGAGATCAAGTCAGTCAATACTTAAAGAAATTAATTCAGGTTATTCACTGGAAGTTCAAATATTGAAGCTGAAGCTTAAGTACTTTGGTCAAATACTGAGAAGATGGACTTCATTAGAAAAGACCCTAGTGCTAGGAAAGATTGAAGGCAAAAGCAAAAGGGGATGGCAGAGAATGAGATGGAAAGGTAGTATCATGGAGACAAAGAACACGAACTTGGACAGACTTCAAGAGACAGTGAAGGACAGAAGGGTCAGGAACGCTATGGTTCATGAAGTCATGAAAACTCCAACGTGACTGAGCAAAAACAACATTGCCATAATAGCTTTAAATAATTGGTCTCTTTCGTTATACATATTTTCTTCGAACAAATGACTCTTTGCGAATTAGACTATAATGAGCCAGATTCTCTACTCCTCTTTCCCACCTGTTTTAATCTCGTTCTTGGCAGAGACTGTGCCAAGTTAAGCTAGAAACAGCACACTGGTAAGGTACCGTGCATAAAAACTGATGTTTGGTTGCTCCAAATAAGTGACGACTGAAATATTGCTCGAAAAGTAATCTAAGCAGACATGTTCCCCTATAGCAGACCACAGATGTGTCTGTGTGCAATATGAAAAAAGGTCCTCTATCCTGAGATCAATCAAGTTCGCCATCATTCATTATGCACCTACTAACGTGCCAGGCATCATACTTGGAGCTAGAGATGCAATGACAAGAGCAAAAGAGTCCCTGCTTTCAAGGAAGTTATTTTCCCACAATGGGAAGCAACATAGGTCTAAAGGGAGACAAAACACATATATAGGGATACACAAAATAGAAATTAATTCGTGAAGTCAATTCAAATGATATCTTAGAAGAGAATTCAAAAACTGAGTGACTATACCCCAACATCAAGAAAACAAATGCAAAAACTAAAATAGTCACTTTAAAAAGCGTGTATTTATTATAGATCCTCATCACAAGCCTTCGAGGGAGGTTTATTATGTATTATCATTCCCATTTTGTAGATGAGGAAACTGAGAAGTGGCTTGTCCAAAATTCTAAAATAATTAAGTAGAAGAGATGGGATTAGAACCCAGATCTTCTGACTCCAAGTCCCATGCACTTTCTTTTTCTCCTTCCTTTTTTTTAGCTAATAAACACATTTGTCTGAAACATGGCAAAACAGAAATGGGTGGGAGAAGTATGCATAGGAGAATAATACCAGAGGTACAGTGAAGGAGCTCTCCCATTGGGAACAAGGTAACTCAGCTCAACCAAGATTTAAAATTGTAGACTTCACCCAAGGGGAAGTTACTCAAAGTCTCTGTTGTAGAAAGCTGGAAGTGGGGACATCACAGAGATTTCCTGTTCCTTTCATGTTAGTTTCTTCTCAGATTCTTTTCTTGCAGCAACCTGAAGTTGGGTTGGCATCTTCCATCTTCTCTCGCAAAACTGCATTTTCTAATACACCAAGACACAATTGACTGCTCTTTTCTCAAAGCTCTTCACATTTTTGTTACATCCTACACAATGCCATGTAAACAATAAATGTTCAATAAGTACTCATTGATTGGCTGACCTCCAAGAACCCAGGGAAAGGACACAAAAACACCCACAGAATAGTGAAGCATCAAGACCCACTACCTTATTTCTTGACTTTCTACTTATTCTTATTGCTATCAAGGGATAACTAATGCTCTGATTGATTGCTCTGGATAACTTTCACTAATGACTTAGATTACAGATTGCTTGGGGATTTTCAAGGCAGAATGTCTTACTCAGACCTTATCTAGAATTTTGTACCTTTCTTATGTTCCTATTGTATATTCTACAATTGCTGTGTGGATACTATACAAAAAATTACATAATACCCATCCAAACATTGTGTAGCTCTTTAAAGTTTGTAAAAAAAAAAACACTTGCATATGATATCTCATTTTGTAGTAGGTAATAATATTATCCACATTTTACAGATGATAAAATAGAGGAGAGAGGTAAAGTGATTTAAGTAGTCACACAACTAAGTATCTGGAGAAAGATTTTAACTTATGTCTTCTTGACTACAATTCCATTAAATAGAGTACTTTAGATCCAGTAAATAGAGTATGTGGTATATCCCTTATACTAAACTACAAGACTATGTCTTGATTATTATTTTTAGCACTTGTGTTAGCACAGCTCTATGCATATAGTAAGCTGTCATGATACACACACACACACACACACACACACATATACATACACCAACAATTTGGATTTAGGTCCATTTGCACTCTATACCCTTTTTTCTTATTCTTTGTTTTTCCAGGTAGAGACCATGAGACTCTGGATAGAGATTCAGAGTCATGTCAATTTGCTACCTTACACTGGCCAGAACTTGTCATCACTCTCTTCTCCATCTACATATCCCTGACATACTACCTACCCAACAAGATCCAACATGGTAGCCCCTTCTTGTTCCGTACTTCAAGGATCTTTGGTTTTGCAATTTTTGTTTTATTTTCCAACAATGTTGATCATAATCTCTACAGCTCTACTTGGTGAACTACATCCAACTTTCTTATAGGGCCTTGAACTTAGTGAGGCTAGTCCTTAGACACCAAACATTACTAGTCTGTATCCAAAGCCCCTCCAAGCCCTGTAGAATCTGACAGAATCTGAGCTTCCATGCCGGAGCCTTCAAGCATTGAGGCTGCCTCCATGCCACAATGTGTCATCTGGAGTGGTTTCCTTCTTGCCTTTGTCTTTACACATCAAAGGATCAAACCAAAACCACAACACTAGTGAGTGTTTACACCACTCCTGAAGGATTCAAGTAGAAGAAAAGAGATTGAAAGGAAGATGTAATATTCTTCACCTATTAAAATCTTGTTTTAGCATCTTAAAACTTTATCTGTCAGTCCTCAGATGCTTCCAAAGGAAACAAATACCAAGGAAATCTCCAAGGAAATACTCTTCCACACCACATTAGAAATTTATTATTTTCAAGTTCAGCAAAAAAAGACTGACTAGCATTCTTCTGCAGAATAGGAAAAGGATGCCATGGCCATAGCAGCATTGTCTACCACCTATTAAAGAGAGAGAAGGGGAGGTAAGGAAAAAACGGGGAAGGGAGGGGGAGGTCGGGGGAGAATGTTCAAATAAATATAGGAGGTAACATTCTTTCCCAGGATGAGATTAGAATTCTCATGAATAGCCAGTGAGCCAGCTCAACTTTTAAAAAGTCTTTGACTGGACAGTGACAATCATCATTATTGGCAGCTAGATGCCATGGTAGATAGAATTCTGGACTTGAAGTCAGGAAGACCTAAGTCCAAATCCTGAAAAGTAGGAGTTATTTTTATCCCCTTTTACAGATGAGGAAACTTGAGGCAGACAGAGGTTAAATGATTTGACCAGGGTCACAGAGCTAGTAAGTGTCTGAAGCCAGATTTGAATTCAGGTCTACTGACTCTAGTTCCAACACAAAGTTTTTGTTGGGTGATGTGAGTTAAATAGTTATCACTCGTTTGCTCACACCAAAGACAAATAGTTGTGTTAACTTGGTAAGGGCCTACATTGCTCACTTTTGCTGCTCACACCTTCCAACTTATGCAACAAATCTTGATCTCTGCATATGTCACAAGGGACATGGTCTTGGAGGGAAGAAAACACTCCATTGGAATGCAAAGCAATTTTCTCCCAAATTTCTTTTTAGAGCTCATGAACTCCATCATGCTAGTCCACTATGCACCAAGATGCTCTGGAGGCAATTTTGTCCTTCTTTAGAATTTTGTGTTGTTTTTCCATAGATTTCTGAAAGAATATTTCAATCAATGTATCCACAGATGAAATAATGTGTTCCAGCAAAGGAGTAAGTTGCTTGTGCTTGGAAGAGAACAAGCATTTCTTAAGCACCTACTATGTGCCAGTCATTGTGCTAAGCTACCTTGAATACAGGAGATATTTAAAGAATGTTTATGGAAATATCAACTATCATTATTGTTTAATGGAAAGAATAATCTCTAATGTTGTCGACATATGATTGTTGATTTAGAGGTAGAAAGGTCCTGAAAGGTTATCTAATTTAACCCCCCTCTCATTTTGCTGATGAGGAAATTAAAGCTCAGAGATTTGTTTAACAGATATCAATGATATGCTCACATTTATGTTATAATGGGGGACATAATGGAACTAGAAAGGAGCTGGGTTGACAGCCAAGAACCCTGCTAACACTTAGCTAGGTGTTCCTTGGTAAGTCATTTCACTTCTCTAAGGCTTAGAATCTTTCTCTGTGGCAACTGGAGGGTACATGGAGCCAGACCTGGCATCAGGAAAACCTAAGCTCAAAACCTGCCTCAGGTACTTACTAGTTGAGCAACCATAGACAAGCCATTTAACTCCATTGGCCTCAGTTTTCTCATCTGTAGAATGATCTGGAGAAAGAAATGACAAACTGCTCCAATATCTTTACCAAGAAAACTCTAAATGGGGTCATAAAGTATTGGATATGATGGAACAACAACATCTTTCTCTGTAAAATGAAAGGATTGAATTAGAGGTCCTCCAATTTGAACTCTTAAAATTAAAAAGTGTTCTGAATCTACTGAATTCTATTTGGGCTTAAGTATAATACCTTATATATGACTTACAAGTGACAGAAGTTACTGAAAGAGCATAAACCACATTCAAAATCTTAAAATAATTCTGGCAGTTCCATCAAGTAGACTAGTCAACTTATAGTCTCTCTTTGATTTAATTTCTCAAAGTGTCATTCACTAAAACCAAAGACTTCTGCTTGCAAAACTGCAGAAGTCTTTGTGAAAAGAAGGTTTTTCAATAAGAAAGCTGAATTATAATAAGAATCATAGATTGCATTTAAATAGCACTTTTGAAAATATAAATCACTTTCCTTTCAATAACCTTATGAGGTAGGTCAAGTAAATGTTATATATATAATATATATATGAATATATACAGATATGTATATATATAATTACACATATTTTCCAGAGGAGAAATGTGCTTAGGAAGTTGAAGTTAGCCACTGTCACCTGGCTAATAATTGAGAAAAATAGGACTCCTCCTTAAATCTTTCCATTCACAAATTCAAAAACATTTCTCCTACTCAATACAAGATTTGTGGCAATATGTCAACAACATGATGTATGTGTGTATGTATGTATATATATACATATATGCAAATACATACAGGCATTGTATTATATGTGTATTATATTCTATTCCTCTAGCCAAAGTTTAACAATCACTTATCATTCAATAATATGAATGCTATCATATGCATTATATATACGCATATGTGTTTTTAAACATATACATACACATATACATTTATATTTATTAGAATTACATTCAAGGATGATTCTGACTTTCCGACATTTATGAAGAATCATTTTAAAACTAAACAATTAGTGATTGTTAAACCATGACTAAGGCTGAAAAAGGAGAAAGAAGCCGATGTGACTTGGGATAAAGGCTCAAGAATACTGAGACACAGACCCATCTCTTATAATCTTGCTTAGCTTTTGTGTTCTCTTTACAAGGCACATCCTTGTAATTTTTTCAGACATGTACAGAATCAAAGCAATTTGTACTCCTTGGCTGAAATGTTGCATTCTTGTGGATTTAAATATAATAACTCACTTCTTCATAAGGCTTTAGGATTTGCAATATATTTTACACACATTTTCTCATTGATTCCCACAACAAACCTGTGAGGTTGATGTTAATCTTTCAGGATATGAAACTGAGGCTTGGCATGGTTAAGTGACTTGTTCGGTGTCTCACGCTAATATATGTCAGAGGCAGGCTACCAAGTCAGGTCTTCCTGACTGGAAAATTTTGCTCTGTGCTCTCCACCAGGCTGCCTTTGAAATCTTACAGATATTGACCTGATTTTTCTCTTCTCGCTCAAAGAAGTTTAACCAAACTAATACTCAAGAGAGAGTTTCGATCTGGGAATCATTTACATGGAGAGGATAACCAAGCTTATGGGAGCTACAAGAGAAAGAATGCAGAGGGAGAACACAAAGAAGGCCCAGGACAGAGCACTGGGGAATATCCATGGTTAAGGGGAATGATCTCGATGGCAGCAAAGAAAACTGAAAAGGAAAAGTTTGACAGACAGGAGAGCAACCAGGGGAGAGAAGCATCACAAAAACATAGAAAGGAAACACTATCCAGAAAACAAAAGTATCAAAGAAATGTTCAAGGATGAGGGCTAAAAAAAAATAACTTTTAATTTGACAATTTAAAAGACTATTGATCGTTTGGAGAGAAGAGTTTCAGTTGAAAGATTATTGGAAATAGCTTTCTCAAGGAGTTTTGTCATAAAGAAGATATAGAATGATGCTTAGAAGAGATGCTTGGATTAAGTGAGGCTTTTGTTTTGTTTCTAAGGATGAGGGAGAAGAAGACATATGCAGCAAAGGAGGAACCAGAGCATAGGGACTGACTGAAGATTTATGAGAATGATACTGGGGACAATCTGCTGGACAAGAAGGGTTGAAATGATATCTAGAGATTATGCAAAGGGGCTTTGCCTTAGCAAGAAGAAGGACTGCCTCTTCATGAGAGAGGCAGGAAAGAAGAGACAGAGGAGGAGGAAAGACATTTGAAAGAAGCAAGATGAAAAGGAGAGAAGAGGGAGCCCTTGAAAAATGGTCTCAGATTTTTTTTTTCTCATCTCTTTCTCTCACTTCTGTGAGAATTGATTTGAGATTCTATATCTTCCTCTCTCTAATCAGTGTTTCTACAGCTTAAAGTAAAATGGTTAAAGTATTGTATTCGGTCCCCAGGAGAAGAAATTAAATACTATGTTGGCCTCGGAAGTAGCTCTAGTATATCATTTGCAAGGTTATAGGATAAAATGACAGGAGAGCCGATAAAAGAAGAAAGAAGGAGACAAGAAATTCTTTTATTAAAAATGCTGGGGTTTTATGATTCCCAAGTGCTCTGGGACATTCTTTCAATGCTGAACTATATTGATTTAAAAAATAATGCTACCAGGTAAATCTTACATTTTAGTACAGGCTGAGGAAATGTAACTTTCCAAAGAGGCAAATAAACACTGCTATGGAAACATGTTAAGGAAGTCTGTACTTAAGCAGAGTCTTTCTTCAGTCGTTCACATTATCTGCAAGAATGTTGTCTGTTGAAAGCTTCTAAGCTCTCAGCCATCAGTCTTCTCTGACCCTCAGTTTCCTCATTTGGGATTTGAAGAAAGGATGTGGCTTAGATAAATGGAGAAGAAAGATGTGATGAACGCCAAGGGGAAAGAATCAAAACAGTGATAGTCTACTTCAGTAAAACGCACTCATCCCAACTCTGCCCCACTACATCTCTTGGAAGTAGCTGTACATACTGTCTTACAGAGTACAGGACAGCTCAGCTCTCCATTCTTGGTTACTACTAGTAGGAGAAAGATGCTAGTGGCTCAAACCATTCTCCTTACTCCTCCTGTGATAGCTGCAGCAAGAGAGAAGAATCAGGGAGCCAAAGAGGAGCAGCTTACTTTACTTTTTCCAATCTTGTCTTCATAATTGACAGTAATAAACAATGAGAGAGAGAGACAGAGAGACAGAGAGAGAGGAGAGAGATGGAGAGACAGAGACAGACAGAGAGAGAGAAAAAAAGACAGAGAAAGAGAGAAGAGAGACAGACAGAGAGACAGAGAAAAAGACAGAGAGAGAAAGAGAGAGGAGAGAGGCAAAGACAGAGAGAGAGAAGAGAGACGAGAGACAGAGAGAGAGAGAGAGAGACAGAGACAGAGAGAAGTACAACAAGTATGGAATAAAATAACAGACAGACACAGGGAGGAATAGACTGGAGTGTAGGTGAAAGAGTGTGAACAGAGAGAGACAGATGACAAAAATAAAAGAAATGAGGATTCCAGAAAGAGAGAGGGAAACAAAGATGGAAGGAGAGAGAGCTCAGCAAAGAAAGGGTGAGAAAAATAGAGAGAGAGACAATGACAGAAAGAGGGAGGGACAGAACCAGAGTATTCAAAAGAGAGAAAGTGGGAGCAAGTTAAGGAAAGAGAAGAAGATGGAAGAGAGAGGGCAGTGAGAGAGACAGACAGAGACATGGCAGAGAGGGAAGTGGTGATGTTTCATATCTCAGAGGTCAACAAATCATGAGAGGAAGACAGTGTTTCTAACACACCTGGGGCCCTACCCCAAGAGAATTCACCTGCACTTGGGTTAGGAAACAAGAGGCATTTAAGCTGGATTCACCCTATATTCAGAGGTGTCTATAATTGTCAAACTGACTCACAATTCATAAGTTTCATCAATGTATAAGAGGATAATAAAAATACCATGTTTATATAATGTTTTATGGTTTACAAAAGCACTGTATATTTGTTATTTCATTTAATATTCACAAAAAAGCATATGAGAGAAGTGCTATTGATATCATCCCCATTTTACACATCAGGAAACTGTTGAGAAAGGTCATATCTTGCCTCTGGTCACACAGCTAGTAAACATCTCTAGTAGGATTTGAACGCAGTCTTCCCATAAGTCTAGGCCCAATACACCTAACCACTGATCTATGCTAACTGCCTGGAGGAACGATTGACAAAATACATTTCTAGAAGGCTTGACGTGGGCCTGACTTGGCTAGTCTAGGATTTCTTCCCACATCCCTCTGTTCTGTGTGGTCCTGACTCCTGACTCTCAGGGAGGGACTCAAAAGCCCATTTTGGTAGAACATTACAGAAAGTGCACCAAAGAAAAGGTTCTAAGCAACGACGTCATGCCCTACGGATTTGTTCTAAGTGCTGGATATCAGATTCTCTTATTCCACTCAGTATATATATGGGTGTGTACCCTATGTGACAACTGACCAGCTAGATCATATGTTCCTATACATATATATGTAGTATTATAGCCCAGTCTTATAATTGTAGCTTGATTTCCCATTGTCATAAAATAAGATATAAAAACTAGTAAAGTGTAAGAACATGACCATGGAATCATAGCTCTAGACCTGGAAAGGATCTCAGAAACCACCTAGCCCAAACCTCTCATTTTGTAGAAGAGGAAATTGAACTAAATGACAACTGCACAGTTAGTACATATTTGATTAACTTAAGAAGGTAAATTATTTCAGTGGCCAAATTATCACCATAACATCTAAATCTTCTTTAATTTGTAGCATAGTATAAAGAACATTAAATTTAGAGTCATTAGACCTGAGTTCAAAACCCCAGCTTTATCTTTTGTGTGACCTTGGGTAAGTCATATCTGTGAAATTAGTATAACAGGTCAACTACAATACATTTACAATCAAATGTCCTATAGGCATCTCCTTTTTTTTTTGAGAGGGAAAGGCAAAGCAAGTGGGTCTAAGTGATTTGCCCCAGATCACACAGCTAGTAAATGTCTCAGAAAAAATTTGAACTCAGGTCCCCCTGACTCCAGGACTGTGCCACCTAATTTCCTCTAGGCATCTTAATGTATCCAAAACAGAATTTCAAATCTTTTCTTGCAAGTTGTCCTCTCTTCTTCATTTCCCTTCTTCTTTTGAGGACACCACCATCCCTTTAGTCAACCAGGTATGAAATCTCAAAGTCATCGACAACTATTCACTATGTGTCACTTCTCATGTCTGCTCTGTTGCCAAATCTTGCCATTCTTACTCTCTGCCATCTCTCTCATATGTCTCCTCCTCTGTACTCACATGACCACTATCGTGGTTCCTTATCACCTTTCACCTACACTATGGCATCCTGGTGGTACAGTGGATAAAGAGTCAAGCCTGGAATCAGGAAGACTCCTCTTCCTGAGTTCAAATCTGGCTTCAGATACTTACTAGCTATATGACCTTGGGCAAGTCATTTAATCCTGTTTACCTCAGTTTCCTCATCTGTAAAATGAAATGAAGAAGGAAATAGAAAACCACTACTGTATCTTTGCCAAGAAAACCTCAAATGGGGTCACAAAGAGTCAAACGCAACTGAGAAATGACTGAACAAACATTGCAGTAACCTTCCTAAAGGGTCTCTTTGCCTCTGGTTGTTTGCCCTTTCAATCTATCCTCCACATAGCTGCCAAATGGATAGTCCTAAAGCACAGATAAGATCATGTTACTCTCCTCTCTCTTGCCTCTAGGAGAAGACACAACCTCCTCTGGTTATCATTTAAAGCCCTTCACATCTGGCTCCAGTCTGCCTTTGCAGATTAATTGCATGTTTAATGTTCCAACTTGCTTTTCCCTATGTGTGACATCTTGCCTCCTGCTTCTGTAGATAATGCCCTCCTACCCAAAGAATGTAATCAAGGACAAGAGCCATTTCATTTGTATCTGTGCATCTCCAGTCCATAGCACAATCCCTCACACTGAGTAGGTACCTATTTAATGCTTGATGAATGAAAAATGCTTTAAGGTTTATATATCGCTTTCCTCCCAGCAATCATTGCCATTCCAATTTTACAGATGAGGAAACTGAGGCTCAGGTCACACAGGTAGAAAACATCTACCTCAAGATTTAAACTTGGGTCTCCAGATACCAATATCAATATTTCAGTGGTGCTGGCATGATATCAATAGAAGTAGTACCAACCTCACAGGATTGTTGCAAGTAAAGTGAAAAAATAAAATATTGTTCATTGGCATTCCTTCTAAACAAGTTTTGGGGGAAAGGGCCATAATTGGAATTTTTTCCATATATTTGAGAAGGAATGAGACTTGAAAATTTCAAAATACATGAAAATAAAAGTGAAGTTCAATTAACCTCTCAAATGAACATCTTTATTGTTCAGGCACTTCTTCCAACATAGCAAAGGCACATGAGAGGGTGCATGAAATTATATTTTATATCTCTACCAGTACACTCCTTAGTTTCCAAATCTAGAATGCTAGTCATGGGGCAATATCGATTATTTAAGTGTAAATTTCACTTCGGATGCTTTGTGAAATCAACAGAGTGGCATATGAGTGTCAGAGGCTGAGACCCTGATTATTAATTATTGATCTGTTCCTGTCATCTAAATGGGCACCCATGGCCTAGATAGGAAAATTAGAAAAGAGGTAACAGTAGGTTTGAGTTTGGAGGCCAAGTTTTCTGAATCTTTATTATGTTTTAAAAGTAACAGCCACATAATGTTTCTGTTTTGCCCAAAATCCAGACTTCCCTAAGCACTAATGGGTCCAGAACATAGAGTACAACAGATGACTAATTCGCAGAATCGAAAGCCACCCCCGCATGCTGCCCACAAAGACAGACCAAAAGGAAGTACTCCTTATTCTTTTGTTAGAGGATAAAAGATAAATCCTTGGAGCAAAGAGCAAGATAACCTGCCATAAAGAACAGACCTACATGGAAGGTCAGCTACAAAGCTAAACTCCCTTTTCTCATGATGAATGATGATGTCAGGGAGCTTTGGTTCCCATATCTCCTTTAGGCCTAACCTTAAATGAGGCAGCGCTATAGGGCCCTCTTACCCAATATACTAATTCCCAGCTCTTCCCTCCTATGCCTGATAGAAATGAAGAGCCAGAGCTTAAAGATATTAGGAGTTGGTCAGGCCTTCACTGTTACAGCACACAAACACATGGGTGACATATAAAGCCCATTACATCCCCAATAACATCAATGACAGTTACATACTCAGGAAGTCAGTTTATGATTACAAAACATTTGACACTCTTTACCTCATTTAAGCTGTTTTTGTCATACCCCTAAGTATGGTATAATTTAATTTTAATGTGTGTCACCTTCTCTCCCATCTGGGCTCCACTTCTATTTCCCTGGATTTCTTTCTCTACTATGCTTTCACAGCCTTCTCACCTTAGAATATTGTTCAACCTCCACAGCCTCTTCCAGTAATTGGTCAATCCCCCTCAGGACCTCCACTTTAAGGAAAGTGACCGGGCCAGTCAGATTCATTCTTTCATTCCTCTCTGGGTTTTACTTCTGACTCTCCGAGCTTTCTTCTCTATTATGCCCACGTGGATCTTAGAAATCTTCCTGTCCAATCACCTCATTTAGTAGGTGTGAAAAATTAAGTCCAGGGAGTAGAAATGACTTATCAAGACCATAGTTAGTGGAAAGAATGAAACCCACATGTCTAATTTGTCATTGGCTAGTCTTTCTTTACACTATTATTTCTCCATAATGGTAATTTTCAACTCTCTAAAGACTCATTAAAAAAATCCTTCTCTAAATGGATATAACTTGTCCTGCAATTGAGTCCTGTATATATAACCTTTAACAAGGGATTAATGAGCAGTAGCAGCTGTCAAAAACCCTGGTCCTCCTCCCATCAGTAGCTACTAAGAGCAAAAAATGAGTTGAGAACCCTACTGAATGTATAGGTAAAAAACAGAATTTTTACATGGAAAAATTGAAATCACTCTGTTTCCTGGGTCACCACATATCCCACAGTACACACAGAATATATGGCAGGTCAAAACACAATTGTGCTAAATACAGAGAGTTCTTCTCTGCTGATCGTAACTGTGGGTTTTGAGAAGTAGATTCTATACATTCATCTTTTTTGGCAGGATGAACAGCAGAGATGAGCAGAAAGATTTGCCCACTCCAGGGGGACACCAGCTAGGCCTCAGAGGCTGCAGAGGCCAGACCAAAGAGCAATGCATTAGGAAGAAAGACAGTAGGAAAGAAAGTTATCTCAACTCAACTCCAGCCAGAAGGCAGATATTTGTTCAGTGTGAAAAGAAAGGCTTCTTGCTTGTTTGATGGGAGGCAATTGAATATGAGCAGACTGGAGTATCCATGTGAAAAAAATGACAGGATACCACGCACACAAGCTTAAGAGAGAAAAGGATCTGAAAACTCAAGCATACTGGAGGCCACCTGAGGGGAAAAGCTTATGGAAAGATAAGTCCCTGAAAACTACTATTAGATAAAGATCAAAGAATAAATGGTTAGGATCTGGTTGAATTGAACATGTTTTCCAGAAATCCTAGTTTAAAAGCATTTATTGATTAGTGTCGACACGAATCCTTGGGTGGGGCGGGGCACCCACATGGGATGAGGAGACAAGCCAGTAGGATAGAGTGTGCTCAAAGATATTATATAATCTTCTGCCAAGCATTCTGATCTCCAGACATTTGAGAAAATAGAATTCTGACAGAAGGGTGCACATATGTGTTTCCTTAATATTAATAACTATATCTTAGAACATATAAGACAACAAGTTCCAAATAGACATTTGACTGAAAAATACAATATCACATCTTTTAAAAATTGAAACTTTGGCTTTGGGGAAAAAAGTTTAAAAAGCGGCTAGACGAGATCACAAAAGATAAAGTAGGTACTTTTAATTACATAATATTGAAAATTTGCTTGTACAAAAATCAATGTAACTAGCATAAAAAGAAAAGCTACGAATTGGGAAACTCTCTGTATCAAATATCTCTGAAAAGTGTCTGATAGCTTATTTATAGAGAATTAACAGAATTACACCAAGTACCTATCCCCCAATAGTATGAACAAATAGTTCTCAAGATTAAAATGGTGAAAAGCGTAAGACAATGCAAGGTAAAACAACACTAAAATTTTACCTCACACTCAGCAAATTGATAAATGATGAAAATAAGAGAAGTAGCATGGAATAATAGAAAGTGCACAGGATTCAAAAGTCTAAAGAATTTATATTAAATCCAATCTCTGAACTTTGTAACTTTAGACAAGACCCTTAATCTCTCTGGGCTCCAGTTTCCTGGTCTATAAAATGACCTTTGAAGTCTCTTTTTAGGTCTAGATCTGTGAATCTATAAGATAGTCAATACAGGAAGCATTGTGGGAAGACAGGCACATTAATACACTTTTGGGGGAGTTGTGGATTAGTTCAATCTTCTGGAATGGAATTTGAAATCATGTGTAAAAAACAGCCAAAGTGTCCGTATCATTTGACGATGAATCCCAATGCTAACCATATATCTCAAGGAGGTTAAAGATAGAAAAAAATCCCATAAATCCCAAAATATTCATTACAGGACTTTTTGTGGTAATAAAGAAGTGAGGGAGAAAGGACACTGACTGAGGAATGGATGAACAGACTATGTTACGTAAATGCAATGGAATATTACTGAGACACGTTTGAAAAACAGGTGTAGGAAGATGTGAACTGATGCAAGATACACAGGCAGAATCAGGAAAATATGCACAATGACTACAGTGATGTTAATGGAACCACAAAACAAAACTCAACGCTATATAATCATAATATACAGGCTTGGTTGGCCCTGAAGAAGTAAGAAAATGTACCTTCACCCCATCCAGAAATGGAAGCTCTGGAAACAGAATGCTACATATATCATCAATCATGGTATATTCATTGATCAGTTTCGTTGAACTGACTCTTTAAAGTCAAAAAATTCAAAAGACTTGAGGGATAACAGAAGCAAGGGAAGAATGTAGTCAGAAATGAATAAACAAAATACATTAATAAAAAATAGTTGGAGTTTATATAAAAGTACTATTTATAGAGTACTTTAGACTAAAATATGTTTTGCACAAATTTTATTACTAGAACCTCACAATCAGCTTGTGGGATGGGTGCTACAGGAACCATTATCCCCATTTTGAAGATGAAAAACTGATTTTCAGAGAGATGAATGACTTGTCCCCTCCCCCATGGTCACATAGTTCGAAGAGTTAGAGGGAGAATTTAAATCCAGGTCTTGGAATCATAGACTTTCAGAACTAGAAGGACCTCAGGAGACACCCATTTTGTTGATTATTGAGTGGTTGGTGCCTGAACAAGAAATCTCACTACAACACAACTGATAAATGGTAATCAAGTCTTGGCTTAAAAACCTCCAATGAGAGAGAACTCACTGCCTCTCAAATTTTAAAGATTTTTTTTTTAATTCAGCAAACTAGTAGAGGTTTGTTTCGCTGAAAAACATTCATTTTCTCCCAAGGTAAGAGACATGAGCAGAGCCAGCTGAAGTCAGCCTAGTGGAAGCAGCAAAGTGTCCTAAGGGAGAGACAGGAAAGAGTATGTGCCAGGTGGAATGCTTTCCTGCTTAACCTTTGACTCTTGTGACTGAGAAACAGTTAAACAACACAGGAACGCTAGCCTCTGGCTCTGAAACTCTGCTTTCCTTTAAGAATCAGCTCAAACACTCTTCCTTCAATGTGTCTTTCCTGGTTCCTCCCAACCCCCAGCACACACACATACACACACACACACACACACACACACACACACACACACACACACACACTGCCTTCAGTCTTAGGCTACCTTCCATCTGTTCTGTATTTATCTTCTATGCATGGATTCTTATTTGATTTCCATCATTACAATAAAAGCACCTTGAGGACAGGAACTGTTTTTTTCCCTTTCTATTCACAATGCTTATCATAGTATCTACCACATAGTAAGCATCTATAAATGCTTTGTGATATCACTAGTCTTCTTCAAGAACAAAGGATAAAAAATAAATAAACACCAAGAATGAAGTTGAGTATTTAGCATTTTCAATCATGTGAGAAGAAAATGAACATGCTCATCCAATAAATTTTCTATAAAAAGTCAATTTGATGATCCTGGATTGTTTATGATACGTGCTAAGACAAATGTACTCCCAAGGATCTGGTTATTTAACAAAAGTACTCAAAAAATAGCAACTAAATTGAGATTGAATTGAATTAAAGCATTTCAGAACTAGAAGGATCCACAGCAAACTTCTAGTCCAGTCCACTTCTTTTACATGAAATCAGACAGGTAAGGCCCAGAAACTTAAAGGGACCTGCCTAACTTTGCAGTCTAGACAGAATTAGGATTCTTGGGCTCTCTTCACTTGTTCAGTCAATTTTTCAGTCCTATGTGACTCTTTGTGATCCCATTTGGGATTTTCTTGACAGAGATACTAGAGTGGTATTTACCATTTCCTTCTCCAGTTCATTTTACAGATGTGGAAACTGAGGAAAACACGGTTAAGTGACTTGCCCAGGATCACATAGCTAGTAAGTATCTGAAGCCAGATTTGAATTAAAGAACATGAGTCTTCCTGACTCCAGACCTGGCACTCTACCCACTGTACCAGCTAGCTTTCCTCCTGTCTTCACTATACCATACTCTTTCTCTTCATTATCTCCCAGAGGCATTCCTAGGCTCAGAAGAAAGAAAAGCTTCCTTATACTGCTTTGGCTTTACTTCAGCAAATGTGTTTGTTTTCCATCATGTTATTAATCCCAAACTTCATGAGTAAATACTCCCTTTCATCCCCAACCCCACTCCATATAGACAAGACAATAAGGCGTATTAACTCTGCTAGGAATACTGTTCCCTCTCTGGATTCCATTCCGATTTCAAAGAATAAACATTCAGTTTATTATATAACTAAAGGATAGAAGGAGTGGTTTGGGTGGTGAGGATGTATAGCACGCTCTATTGACATAATTCCCATGCATAAGTGGCAGGGGAGTTTGCTTCCAAAAAGGCATGATGATATCTAATGGGAAGATCATGCTCCCCAATTTGGAGTATACACCATCATTTGGTAACTGGTTCTGGACAGCTAACCATGTGATGACTAAGTGGATTGTTCATTGGCCATTGAGCCAGAACTGAATGCATTCAAAAGGCTCTAATCAGACAAAGGGATTCTCATTTGCTCTTTGTTCATATTCTTCATCATTTCTATCTTGTTATGTTCAAGGGCAAAGACAAGGAATGCTGGAAGTCACTGTCTAGAGAATGGGCCTTTGGGCCTTTATGTACCCCTAAACCACCATTTTGTGACCCCTGAGTATATGACAACAATATTGTTTCTGTCTTTGATTTCTCTTTTCTGTCCTGCTTTTTTAGGGAGAACATAGAAAATGGCTCCAATCTTGTGGACTTCAGAATGTCAGGACAGTAAGCCACTTGGGAAATGAAAATGCAGCTCGGATTCGTTAGAAGTCGAATGGCAAGGATCAAAGTCCCCAGTAATTTTCTGAGTCAAATGTTGCTTTAAGTTTGAGATCATTAGTTACAAAGGCGAAGGTGATATATGGGAGAGAATGTAGCTGTTGAGAGAAAATGTTTAAACCCCTCATTTTGCTGTACCTTCCCAGTAACTGTCTTTTGTGTAAAAGTTGATTGATATTAATTGGTTAAATAAGGAAATTTTAATCATTCACAGTTAACTTTAGGGAGAATACATTGGAATACATCTCAGGCTGAAAGCACTAGCGATGTCTCCTAACCAGTCGCAAGTATCACTAGAACTCTGAGAGGGAAATGAACCCAACCTTTCCCTGGGAGCCTAATTTGTTAGTGTGTATGTATTTGGGTTGGGAGAATAAGTTCAGAGTTCCACTCTATATTAACATGACAGATATTAAAGATTATTCTTATAACCCAAAAATCATGGGTAAGGAAGTGCATTAGATGGAAGATTAGATAGATGCATTTAGATGGAAGATTAGATAGCTGCATTTACATAGAAGAAACTATAGAGACATTCTGTTATGCTTTAGTCAAATAGTAGACAATAGCCAGGTGATCTGCTTTTATTTCAGATTGACTAAGAGCTTGAATTTACCACCATGGGACCATTCACCCAGCACTCTGACTTCAGGCAAATGAATATCTAGACTATCCAGGGAAATAGTCTTTTCTCACTATTTAGCAATGCAGATGTGACAATCTTGCTTGTTGCAGATGTTAATATGACATAATAAAATGCCCATGGTACCATATTTTATGAGTCTTGGCAATATTTACAAAATAAGCTCATCTACTTGAAAGGTGCAATTTAAATATTCATCCAAGAACAGGACAAAAAAATGGTTGATAATATCTTTACTTTGGGGGAGAGAAATAGACAGAAAGAGACAGAGAGAGAGAGAGAGCATTTATTAAGAGCCAGACACAATATTTAACCCTGGAGATATAAACACAAACAAACAAGATAGCACCTGCCCTCAAGGAGTTCACACCAGTAATAATTAACATTTATGTAGTGCCTTCTAAGTGCCAGTCACTGTGCTATGAACTTTACAAATATCTCATTTGATCCTCACAACACTCCTGGGAGAGAGATACTATTATTATCCTTATTTCACAGATGAGAAAACTGAGACAAACAGAGGGTTAGCGACTTGCCCAGGGTCATACAGCTAGTAAGTGTCTGAGGCTAAATCTTTACTGAACCCAATTTAATGGGGGAACACAGCACACAAAGGGGAGATAGGAAAGGGATGGTAATAGGAGAGGTATGGCATAGAGATGTCTGGGAAATGGCATGAAGGCTTGGTTCCTGGAAAGAGAAAGCAAAGTTCGCCTGTCAGAGACCTAAACTTCCATAGACATGTGATGAGGACAGGGAGAGGGAGAGGAACAGGGACAAGAGCCCAGATAGAAGCAGCATGAAATGGACATGGTCAGAAAATGGCATAAAGGTTTGCTTTAGGTAAAGATGAGGTAAGAATTTATTATTTATTAAAGTCTAGTGTCCCAGGGGTGATACATAACAGAAGGAACATTAAATTTGGAGTCAAAGGACCTGAAATCAAGCCCCAACTCCATTACTTCCTAGTTGTGTGACTTCATGCAAAGCATTAAATGTGGATCTCGATTTCTTTATGGACTAGAAAAACCTCTAATTTTTCAGCTCTAAATCTATAATCGCTTTTTTGTGGATTTTAATATCGTACTTGTGTATTTTTCTCGTCCACCCCCAATACATTGCATAATCTTTGAATGCAAGACATTTTTTTTTGCATTCCCAGTGCTAGACACAAAGCAGGTGTTTATTAATATTTGCTGAGCTGAATAAAAGCTATTATTCTGTCCTATAAAAGTCATCTAACAGGTTGAAGACTGTATTGTATTTCCTTTGTACCCTTTTCCTACAAGCACTTGTCTAATTCATTCAGGTAATATGGGGTTGTTTACTGAAATATGCCTGATAGGCATTTTTTTAAAAGAATAAATTTTAAGAAACTTGTCAGACTTCTTTTTTTAAACTCTCAAGTCATAAAATAAAAACTCTTATGTTTTCCTGAAAGAATAATACAGAAATGTAGGAAGGGACTTTCACTTTATCAATTATGTAATTTTCTCATTTACAAGTTGCATAACCATATGACATAAAAATATGATAAATATGTACCTAAAAGAAACAACCATCCCCCCCAAAATTTCATTGGGTCTCTACATCTACAGGTTAAATTAATGTAATGTTTCCTAATTGTATCTTATTTTCCATTCTCTGAAATCAATATGATTTAGGAATTGGAAGACTATGCATTATAACTTACATATATTTGTGAAAGAAGGGACTGGGATGGAAGGCAAAACTTGTCCTTTTCCTGCCTTAGTATGTTCAACTTTCACATAATAACAAGGAAGCCCTCTGGTGGCCAACAGTAACTTTACCATTTGATGAAAGTCCATTCAAGATCATAAACCAAGAATTACAGAATATTAAAGTTTAGATGAATTTGAGAAGTCATCTAATCAAAGCCACTCATTTTAAAGAATATAAAACTGAGGTACAGAGATGTAAAGTAAATTACATAAAATATTCATGACACAAACAAGATAAGAACCTAAATAAATCTTCTGAATCCCAATCCAGTGTTTTCCACTGAACTAAAATGATCTCTACCTTCCATTTCATTATCAACATTAAATTTTGTGTTAATTTCATGTTTGCTATATTTTAATTGTAGAAATGGGTCATCTTACAAAATGACATTTAATAAGAATAAATATAAATTTCTGCATTTATATTTTTAAACTATAAAACCACAACATTAGAGAAGCAGTTTATATAAAATGGATTTGATGATTTTTATTGCTCATGAGTCATTAGTATGATCTGACTTCTCCCAAAAGATAGAAAAAAAACAAATCATGTGACCTTGGGCTATGCTTATGGAAAATGATTTATAAAAGAATAATGTCCAAAATTAGGAAGGTTCCATGGTTTCTGTATTAGTCAGACTCTATTACTGTTATTAATTTTTATCATCATGATTCATCATTTTATTGCTAGAGTTATTAGCTAACATTTATTTATCAGTTTAAGGTTTACAAAGGACTTTGCAAATATTTTCACAATTTGATCTCACAACAACCAGCTAAAGTAAGTGCTGTTTTCCCTATTTTGCAGATAAGGAAGCAAGTACATAGAACTTAAGTGACTTGTCCAGGTGTCACATAATAGCGTTCAAAGCAGGATTTGAACTTAGGTCTTCCTAACTTTGGGTCCAGAATGGTGCTACCTAACTGTCTAAGTATTAAGAATTGTGTTCAGTTTGGAACATTACATTTTGAGAATGTCGTTGACAAACTGGAATATGTCCAAAGAAATAAAAGGATTTTAAGCTATATTATATGAAAGAGTTAAGGAACTGGGAGGGGTTAGCCTGGAGAAGATTCCAAGAGAAAACTAATGGCTATCTCTAAATATGTAACATTCTTTCATGTGGAAAGGGGATGAACACTCTGTGCAGCCCCAGACAGCAGAGTATCAGCAATAGGCAAAAAGTTACAGGCTAGACATAAGGAAGTACTCTTTGATAATTATAGCTGCCTGAAAAATGAAATGTTTCTGAGATGGTGAGTTCTTTATCACGGTTATCACTTAATTATTGAAATTTGTCTGATAGGCATTTTTTTAAATAATAGATTTTAAGAAAGTTGTTGAATCTTTTTTTTTAAACTCTCAAGTCATAAAATAAAAACCTTATGTTTTCCTGAAAGAATAATACAGAAGTATAGGGAGGGACTTTCACTTCATCGGTTAGGCAATTTTCTCATTTACAAGTTACATAACCATATAACATAGAAATATGATGAATATACTCCTAAAAGAGATAACCACCCCAAAACAATTTCAGTGGGTGTCATTGGTTTTCCAGCTCAATAGCCATCTGTTAGGGATGTTTTAGAAGGAACTGAATTAGTCTACATGACTTCCCACTGTTTTATTCCATGACGTAGTCTTGTACAGGACATGCAGAAGCACCAGGTGCAGACTGGTGATTTAGAGCCAAGGACTGAAGTGGGTGGAATGTGAATGGCCTCATCCCCAGCTGCTTCCAATTCTGAACTGCTAACTCTGTGCTCCCAGACTTGAGAGAGGGTTCAGTGGAACATCTCTATGTCAGAATCATCGGGACTGAAAGGAATTATTTCTCTAATCACTGAAGGGATACCGGCTCCACAAGGCACCTAGAAGAACACCCCAACACTTTGATGCCAAAATCTCGACACCATCTTCTGCCACTCTATGTAGATTCATACTTTAAGTTCAAGATTCATTAGTAATCCCTTTCTCAGTGGCAATTCGATTATCCAGTGTTATCCAACCAGACAGTCATTCTTTCAACAGAGTACTCATTATGTGCCAAGTACTCTGCTAGGTGCTATGAAAAACACAGAATAGAAAACACAGCTCTTTTCCTCAGATAATTTTCATTTGAATTTTCAAGTCAGTGAGGAAATTAGACGTATCTATTAAAAAGAAATGAGTCAGAGTATAACCAAAAATAAAAGATGTTGATGGGTTAAAATGATGGGTCAAATCTAATGAAATTAAATTTAATAGACTAACATAAATTCCTACATTTTGGTAGAAAAAAATCAACTGCACAAGGCCAGGATAGGAGAGGTGTGACTAAATAACAATAGTAAAAATGATATGAGTATTTTGGTGGACTGAAACCTCAAAATGAGTCAAGAGAGAAAAACTGGACCTATGATTTCATTTGTGTACAGCGCTCTCAGATAAGGTAACTCTATAAATATGAGTTGTGATCTTCTCTGCAATTTATAGTCTTGGGTCACTGAAAGGATGATAATGCCCCTACTTTACTCTACCCTGGTCAGACCAGAACTGGAAAAATCGTATTTATTTCTAGGCACTATATTTCAGAAAGAAATGGACAAACTAGAATTCATGTTGAGGAGGGAAATCAGGATGATGAGGGAACTGAATATCATGCCATGTGAACATTAGTTCATAGGATAACATGATCTAGTATAACCATAAGAACATAGATTTAGAGTCTAACCCCCCCATTGAATAGTTGAGGAAACTGACACTGAAAGAGATTAAGTGCTTAGCCCAAGGTCACACAGCAAAGCCAGGATCTGAACTCAGGTCATCTGACTCCAAAGTTAGTATTCTTTCCACTGTTCCACACATAGTTGGAAGGGATGTTATCCAGGAAAAAAGAAAACTTGTGGGAGATATGATAACTACCTTTAAGTATGTCTTTAAGTGGCTAACATTCAGGTAGAGGAAGTTGGGAAGGACTTGATCTCCCTCCACCAACTCAATTGATATAATCACAAACACTAAGGGATAGATAGCAAAGATAAAGATAACATTAAAAGTCATCAAAATTTCAAAATAACTAGAAAAATTATAAAATATGAAAATATATCTACCACAATTACCCCAAGAACTATATGAATTGAACTATAAAACACTCTTTGTATAAGTAAAGACAGACCTAAATAATTGGAGAAACATAAATTGCTAATGGATAGGTCAAGAAAATATAATAAAAATAATCATACTTCCTAAAGTAATTTATTTATTCAGTATCAGGTAATCAAATGACCAATGAAAGATTGTATAGTCTTAGTAAAATAATAACCAAATTCATACAAAAGAGCAAAAAGTCAAGAATCTGAATAGCAATCATAAAAAATGAGGGAAGAAGTGGTCTATCAATACTAGATCTCAAACTGTAATACAAAGTATTAAACATTAAAATTATTTGTTACTGGTTAAAGAAGAGATTGATCAGTGTAATAGGCTGTGTACCCAACATTCAGAAGCAAACAAATGCAGTTATATAATGTTTGTTAAACCCAAAGAATCTAAAAGTCTAATAATTTGCAAAAAATTCTGGGAAAAACTGGAAAACAGTCTGGAAGGAATTCACACCTTATACCAATGCAAGTTCCAAATGGACACTTTTATGGACACATATCAAAAACAAATTAGAAGAACGGGGAAGAAATTTTCTTTGAGAACTCTAGACAGGGAAAGATTGTTTGATTTAATCAGGTGATAGAGAAGATAATACAAGCATATGAACAGGAAATTTTAAAAGGAAGAAATCCAAACTATCAATAACCACATAAAGAAGTTTTCTTAATCACTCATTAGAGAAATGCACCTTTGAATTTCCACTTCATCATAAATGACAAAGGACAAATGTTGGAGGGACTTCAGGGAAACAGGTGCACTAGTGCACTGTTGGTAAAGCTATGATTTGGTCCAATTGTTCTGCAAAGCAATTTGGAACTTCAGTAAGTTACTGAAGTGTGCATGCATTTGGACCCAGCTGTACCACTACTGGGTCTCCAACTGAAAGAAAGAGGAAAATGAGATATATGTAGTGATGGAGATATATATTCCCCAATAACTAAGTTAGTTAGACAATTGGAAACTAAGGGAATGTCCACTACTGGAGAATAGTTAAACACATATATTAATGAAATCATATATATTATTATGCCATAAGAAATTATAAAATGAACATTTTCGGAGAAAAGTGAAAAGACCTAATAAACAGATACAGAGAATTAGTAACAAGTAAGCAGAATTTATAGAACAATCTATACAATGATAACATTGTAGAGAAATACAACTGAAAGAGTTTGGAGCTCTAATCAGTGCATTGATAAACCATGAGTTCAAAAGAATAAGGATAAAACATGCTATTCACCTGCTGCCAGAGAGGTAATGAACTTAAGATGGAGAATGAGTTATATTTTTTTGAACCTAGTCAGTGTGGGAATTTCCTTCACTAGACTATATATGTATGCTTTCAGAATTTTATTTAGGGAAAGTATGGTTATTTAATTAATGGGAGTGATGAAACAGAAGAGACAGATTAATTGTAAAATGATAGGCATTTGAAAAATAATTTTGCATAGCAATGTCATCAAAGTCACTAAGTTTTGAAAAACTTTGCACCAAAAATTAAGTCCTCAGAATAATTAAATATTTATTATTATTTTTATGTTATAATAAAACTATGTTGAATTATTTTAAGATTGGTATGTGTTGAAATTGTAACAAATTCTTCTAAAAAGCTAATGAAGCACAAAGATGTGTCTATCATGTTATCTCTTTATGAAATATTAGAAAAAATGTTCATGATTGAATTGGAAGGAGAGCTTGGCTTATCATTGACCAGCAAAGATTAACCATGACTATGGATTCTTTTAAAAGGATAATCCTTCCAAGTCTTAAATAAACTCCAACTGTCTATGGAGTCAAGGCAGGGATCATCTCCGTGTAGTGCTCCCTTATAGATTTTATCAGATGGCAGCAGGCAGGAAGAGGATAGTGGTGGGGGTGAGATTTTATCTCCTCCTACCATACCTTCCTTATATTAGTCATGGAGTCTTAAGAGAACAATTCACCCTCTATAAAGACACTGTATCCCGCAAGAAACAAAAATACCTACTTTCTAGGAACATGTAAGCATAAAAAGTAGCATTTAAGGTGGGAAGTAGCTTCAAAGATCATGACCCTAAATAGCAGATGATGAAGCCAAACATAGATTCTAGGGAAAATTAACTTGGCAATTGGGAGTTGACCCATGGCAAAGAGTAGATCCAAAGCAGTCAAGTGATCAGATTGCTCAGAAGACATGCTGTTCCACTGATGAAAGAAGAGGGTGGAAAGAGGTAGCAACGTATAGATGTCACAAGAAAAGAAATAACCTCAGGGCTCCGTAGTATCAGAAGCATGAGTTTTCGTGATCAAATGTGCTTCCTACTTTAGTGTCTCACCACCAGCATACCTTAAGTTTGCACTAACTCTTTCTATTATGTGTATTCATGGGAGAGTGAGCCCTAGGTTTATCTTAGTAAAGTAAATAAATGTCTTTGCTTTGAGGTGATACATAAAGATCCCCATAGGTCATACAATGACTTAGAAAAGTACATATTATCTATATTCTATTGAATATTTATTTGTTAAATATTTGCCAGTTACTTTTTAATCTGGTTCAGGCCACACTCACAGAGTTGCAGGCCAAAATGCAGCTCCCAGGAGGTATGTTTGACACCTCTGATCTAAGCAGTGTTATACAGCTAGATGAGTGGTCCACTGATCTGCATATATGTCTTATACAGATACTGTATATGACTATTTAACTGGACCCAGAATTGAACATCAACATGAAAGAATGGCTATGACGTTGTTCTGGAAGTTTTACAGCACTTTCAACGATCTGTAGCTGCTTTTTAATTCAAAATGTCATCAATTAAACACAAATGCCTTTCTGAGGCTGCTTTATGTTTCAAATTCTGTCATTTCATAATCTAAAAAGCATCAAAACTGTCACCCACAGAGCAATGGGGAGATAATAAGGTGAGCATGAGTAGGTTATAGAAAATCACCAATAAAAAATTTAATACAAGCCATAGAACATAACGTCATCAAAGAAAGGTAGGAGTAGAAAGGGAGGCAGGCTAAGGGTGGAGTAGGAGTGAGAAATGCCTTATGACCTGCCCATGTATCCCAGGGATACCGAGGCAGTGTCAAGAGTTCTGGTGGGAAAGTCTTCATTGTGTTGGGTTTATTTTCTGTGAAAGAACTTTGAGATGTCATAGTTAAGAGTTACACCGAATGAGATCATGCAGATGGACTGAAATCAGAGACGCTGTAGAGTAGATCTATGTTAATGAGATTAAAAAGAGAAATGCCTCTTACTGCTAGCACCAACATGGTGCCATGGACCCCTTCTCAGAATAATATTTTAAATGAATAAAATGCATAAGGTTGTACAGAATGGCTATTATCAGAATACAGCTTTCAAAACTTTTTTTAAAGTCCATAAGCTGGTTTGAATACAGATTGAAACATACTATTTTCACTTTATTTTTTCATGTTTTTCCCTTTTGTTCTGTTTCTTCTTTCACAACATCACGGAAATATGTTTTACACAGTTGCACATTTATAACCTATATCAAAATTGCTTACCATCTTAGGATGGGAAGAAAAAAGAGAGCGAGAGAGAAAATTTGAAACTCAAAATTTCATAAAAAATGAATGCTAAAAATCTTTACATGTAATTGAAAAAATACTATTTTTAAAAGTTCATAAACTGCAGATTAAGAATCCCTGCTTAGAAAACTGTAGTATTGTACCACACAGACTGAAAGGGCATGTATGGGTTGTGTTTTATACTTTGGAGGTGGTGTTCAGATCAGGGAGACCAAGACTATGGATCCACTGAAATAGATGGCTATGACAGTACAGTATAGTGGAGATTATTAAAATAAGGAGACCCCGGTTTAATTCCTGGTTGTATTATCTACTAACTATGCGACCTTGAGTAAGTGACCCTTATACATCTTAGTTTCCTGATATATAAGATGTTTGCCCTGCTAATCTCACCAAAGTGGTGGCAAAAAACACATGAAAAAACATAAAGGAAAGTACGATAGAAACTATAAAGCAGAATACCAATATAAGGCATTATTATTATCCCTATATGAATGATGCCTAGTGACACTAAACAGTTCGAAGATAACTTATTGGAGTTGATTTAGAAAATCACAAAAGTTGTAAGCTTTAAGGGACCTCAGGTCAATCCAGTCCACTTCCTCATTTTAGAAATAAAAAAGGCTCAGAGCAGTTAAGCATTTTGGATAAGCTTAGGTGCCTTTAATTTACATGTGGTTCCTTCTCTCTTGTCCATACTAAGGGAATAAGTGATAACACAGATAATAAGAAATCATTACTATTTGTCTTGGAGAAAGATGATTAATTTTAATATTAGCCTAAGTATAATATAATTAAGGAGCTAATTGTCCAGCAAAAATAATTTACATTGCCTGTGCAAACATTGACTGGACAGCAGGGGGAAGCAATATTCAAGTTATGCTCCATAGGACATAATTTCACAGGTATAGAAATAAACAGAGAATGAATCCTGGGATACCCAAACATCTAGGGTATGTTGGATGATAAGATGAAAATACGCACTTTTAAAAGAAGCTGAAATGTAATCACCATTGTATCATAATCTCCAGTGATACAACTTAGGACTGCCGCAGCAGAAAAACAAGAACTGACACATCAGTCTAGTATTCAGTGACCAGAGGAGTCTGGGCAATAAAGCCCCAAAGAGAGAGGAGAAAAAAGAAGGATATCTCTCAATCCTGGCGGTGGGAAAATCATTCTTTTTAACTCCATCTAGGCTATGCTGGTGCTAGCAGTAAGAAGCATTTCTCATTGCTGCGTCTGGCTTAGGATGGTGGGATGACTCCTGGTACATGGTAAGAAGCATTTCCCCTCTTGCTTTCTGAGAGGTAAAAACAGGGTCTTTGTAGTGCATCAGTGCCCCTGTGGTAAAACACAGCATCTAAGTTTCATCATCCCTCAATTTCCACCTTGCCACTCTACCTTTTTTCAGTTCTCTAGCCAACAAACCCATGGGGAAAATGAGCACTGAAGGCAGAAATCAATGAACTCACAGGCTCTTCTACGAATAGAAGATGGTAACTGGAAATGGGCAATGTAAGTACTTGTGACTCCATTTATCTACCTGCTATTTATGCTGCATTCTGTTTTATTTAGATATCCTAGATCAGCTAGATGGCCAAGTGGATAGAGCACTCAGTCTGGAGTCAAAAAGAGCAGAATTCAAATTCAGTCTCAGACATTTAAGAGAATAAGCATTTATAAAGGGAATACTACTTTCCATGTACTACACTAAGCACCTTATAAGTATTATTTCCTTTTATCCTCAAAGCAATCCTGTGAGGCAGGTGCCACAACTATCCCCATTTTACAGTTAAGGAAACTGAGGCAGACAGGGGTTAAGTGATTTGTCTAGGGACACACAGCTAGCAAGTAGCTGAGGCCACATTAGCATTCAGGTCTTCATGACTCCCGGTCCAACATTCTATCTACTGTGCTATCTAGCTCCTTCTAACATGGCATAGTGGATATAGCACTGGGCCTGAAGTCAAAAGAGAACTAGGTCTCTTACTGTCAAATCCCATCTCAGACACTTACTAGAAATTTGAATTGAGCAAATATTTCTCTGCAATTCAATTTCTTCTTCTACAAAAATGGGTCCTTTCCAGTGCTAAATGATCGTGGGTCTCTAGGGAACTGTCTCCCTACTGAGATTTAGAAGATTTGGATGTAGATTCCAAAAAAGGATAAGATGTCTTCTAAACCTTCATCTTAAACATCTATCCTTGATCAGAGCAAACTCAACCTTGTGGGAAATAGAACAATGAGTCCCTTTGTCATTCTCCTCTAGTAAGGGGAGAAGATAAGGTAACAGGGGTAGGGTAAAAAAGAGAGGCTGAGGAAGAAAGAATGAGTAAAAATAAGATGGAAGGAAATTCACAAATAGTAATTATAACACTAAATGTGAATGAGATGTTTACGGCAGCCCTCTTTGTTGTGGCAAAGACTTGAATATTACAGGAAGCGCTGTCAATTGAGCAATGGTTGAGCAAGTTGTGGTGTATGGCTGTGATAAAATACAACTATGCTATCAGAAATGATAAGCTCCCAGAAGGGCATGGAAACTCTTGCACAAAATAATGAAGAGTAAAGTCTGCAGAATCAAGAAAACATTGTATATAGTAATAGCGATACTGCTTTAAGGATGACTGGAAGTGACCAAGCTATTTTGGCTATCATAAATATGCAAATTAAAAACAAAGGACATATAAAGAAAGGCATTGTCTAGATCTAGAGAAAGAATTGAAAAATGGGAGTATGTATAGAGAAATTGTACACACACACATGTACATATATGTTTATGTATATGTGTCTAATGATAGCCATCTCTGGGGAAGGAAAAAAATGTATGTGACAACTTTGTTGTATATGTACAGGAACTAACAAGTTGTACATGGTATGTTTGCAGTTTCCAATGCAATCATCTTTTTTATTGTAATGTGTTATGGAAATGTTTTGAGTTATTTTCCCATGAATTGAAAATAAAATACATTTATTATAAAACAAAAGAATGTACAGGATGAGGGCAGGGAGCATTTAAAAAAGCAGAAAAGTTAATGAGGAAGGGAGGGAAAATTCAGGTGGGAGACTATAATCCCAGAACAGCAGCTTATCTAAGTAAGAATCAGCTTAAAAATATCCACCACTCAAGAGAAAAGGAAAATTTAAAAACCCATAGAAATCTGACCAAACTAGGGTAACCCTGAAGCTAGTGCATATATGAGTAGCAGTAAGACTCACAGAAGATAGTTGCCATGGTGGTACATGCCTGTAATCTCTGCTGCTGGACAGGCTGAATGGATGGATTTCTGCAGCTTGGGAACTCTAAACTTCAATAAGGCTAAATCACTGGGGTACCCTGACTAAGGCCAGCTCCAAGATAATGAGTCATGGGAGCTGAGAGGTCAGGATGCCTAAGGAGGGACAAACAAACCCAGGTCAGAAAACGAAGCAGGTCAAAACTCCCATGCCAGTCATTAGTGGGGTCCAGACTGCAGACTCTACTTACAACTAAGGAGGCGAAGGAAAGGAAGGAAGGAAGGAAGGAAGGAAGGAAGGAAGGAAGGAAGGAAGGAAGGAAGGAAGGAAGGAAGGAAGGAAGGAAGGAAGGAAGGAAGGAAGGAAGGAAGGAAGGAAGGAAGGAAGGAAGGAGAGATAGGAGAAGGAGAAGAAGAAGAGGAGGAGGAGGAGGAGGAGGAGGGGGAAGGAGGAGGACCAAGAAGATATACTTCCCAAAATTCAAGGAAAGGTCAAAAATGCTACTCTAAAATTGAAACTAGCAAAACAGCAACACAAAATGCATGAGATCAGCTCTCTATGGAAACCTTCCCAGAAAGTAATACACCTAAGAAAAGACAATTTATAAATGTGACCATAAGACTATCAAGCGTCTTTTGACTCCCAGCTAAAATGTAAGAAGGTTGTTACCGGATAAATAATACCATGTCCATCACAAATTATGTTATAATAGTGAAAGCTTTTGGTGACTGATAAGACACATTGGGAAAGCAGAATTGTATGGCAAACATTACCTCCAGTTATGTGCAGAGGTGAGGAAACCCTGACCAGCCCACATAATATTCTAGTATTCTTTATAGGCTGAAAGCCCTAAAAATGAGATAGGAAACATCACATTCTTATCATCTGGTTAACAGGTAAGCAACAACAGCATATGATAATAGCAACAATACTGACTAACCTTCATATAGGGCTTACTATGTACAAAACACCAGGCTAAATACTTAAGAAATATTATCTCACAACAATTCTGGGAAGTAAAAATTGTAATTTTCCCCATTTTACAGATGAGGAAACTAAGGCAAGCAGTGATTAAGTGACTTACTTGGGGTTAAGTATTTGAGGCTAAATTTGAACCCAGGTCTTCCGGGCTCAAGGCCCAGTAGACATTATCTAATTACCTGTACTCTGACTCTATATTTACCAAAAAAAGCTCTTAGTCTTAATTTGGTTTTTTACAAATGGATAGTTCTTCTCATAAAAGTACCAGCACACCAGAAGACATGTCTTATTCCTATCAATAAGTATACTTCTTAGGGTTTATCTGTCAATTTGTTAAGTATTTAATCAATATAACTATCTTTCCTTTAAATGATCATCAAGCTGGTATTAATGGATAAAATCAAGTTTCTGAATATGCAAAGCAACGGAACAGATCTTGGACCTGAGATGTCACCGCCAAAGGTATAAATACCTCAGTCAGAATAGCCAATCATCCTCCACTTGTATTTTTAAATAGAGTAGATGCATGTCCAAATATAATAATATTTTAATTTATTTTTTTAATTTATGAAATTAAAAAAGCATTTCCATAACATCATATAATAAAAACCATGATTGCGCACAGAATTGTAAATCTATTACTTACAATTTGCTATTCCTTTTACTATAAAATGAAGTCATACTGTAAATTTCTTTTTCCCCTTTTTCCTTTTTTTTTTAAATTCAGACATAATGATATGTCTAGCAGTAGCATAAAGTAGTAGATAGAATGCTGGGCCTGGAATCAGGAAGACCTGTGTTCAAGTCCCACCCTTGATACCAAAGGTTTAGCCTTGAGCAAGTCACTTAACCTCTGTACCTTAGCAAAGTCCCTTGGATTTATGTACTCAAGGTACAGCTCTAATAAGGAACTGGAAGAAAATTCAGCTCCTCATGAAAATAAGCAAAGATAAGAAAAGCTTCCACATTATAGTACTTCCATAGTATTTAAGTGCTAAAGTTTAAGTTCAAAATGGGACATGCCAGGGTACCAAAGGCCAAGTATTCAATGAGCACCTTTATAAGCAAAGCATTGACCTAGAACAGGAACTCTTAAACATGGATTCCTAAGGATTCTAGTCATAAATTTCAGGGAATCTGTAATCTTGGGAGGGAAAAAAACGTATCTTTATTGTCACTAATTTTGATCTTTCTTTATAATTTTCTGTACTTTATGTATTTAAAAAACTTTTGACAAAAGTTTCATAGGCTTCATCAGAGGTTGGTGATGTAAAGTGGTTAAGAATTCCTGTGTCTACAATTTCTGAGGTCTAAATCAATTTTGTTACTTGTTAACAATTTAACAGTGTCCCTACAGGGATATTTCATCTGTCATCCTACTCTTTTTCCTCTCTTCTCTCTTATCCTTTTCTCTAGGTTAGTAATTTGCTAAAGAGCTAGAGGTCAAGACTGAGAAGGGAAGAGAAAAGGTTTATGGGACAATTCCTACCCACACGATTCCAGTTTCTTTTCCCTAACCCTTCTTCAGTTACTAAGGAAAGTATTCACAAAGAAAAGTATAAACATTGTCATGAGAAATAACCCTCAAAATCACATATTTCAATTATTTATCAATAAAATCTCAGTGGGTTTAATTATTTAATTCAAAGACCACATACATGACTCTTATTTCCAAGAATGGATGTATCAGTGATATTTTCTTCAGATGACTGTCCAAAATGGAATTACAATAGGATATTTTGTTCTCCAAAAGCTGTTCTAGCCAGGTCTTCAATATTTTTCCCAAAGCAAAAGCCTTTATCAAAAACTTTTTAAAGTTAAAAGAAGATCAACAGCAGAAATTTGTGCAGGAAACTGAATCAACATACCAAATCCTCCTCAAGAGGTTAGAACAATTTTGGTAACCTGTTTGGCATTCTGGTTTCTCATCGATAAATACGGTTTTGTTACAAAAAAGAGACTTCTTTAACACGCTGTCTGATCTTGGGCAAGTCACCTGTCTTCCTGGACTTTAGCTATCTCAACTGTAGAATTTGGGATAAACGACTTCTGAAGTTCCTCTAGGGAACTAGGATACTATTCATCATTACTGTTATTGGTAATATTCATTATTACAATTATGCAGAATCTGTAATGTCAATGTAATAGAGAAATCTGAGTGAAGAAAGTCCCCTACCAGGACAAATGGGGACCTGCTCTACAATTCACAGTCATGAGTTTTCCTGGTACTTGGCCAAGGTCCCACAGCCACTGTGTATCAGAGGTAAGACTTTTAAACTCTGGACTTCTTTTCTCCAAGACTGGCCCTCTATCTGCTCTGTGACACTGTTTTTCCTATGAAGCAATTTCCTAAATTCTATTCCTGTTTAGTTGTTTTCAGTCTCGTCCTACTCTTTGTGACTCCCTTTAGGTGTTTTCTGGGAAAAGATACTGGAGTGGTTTGCCATTTCCTTCTCCAGCACATTTTACTGATGAGGAAACTGAGGAAAATGGGGTTATGAGACCTGCCCGGGGTCACACAGATAGTGTCTGAAACCAGATTTGAATTCAGATCTTCCTGACTCCAAGCCTAGAATTCTATCTACTGAGTCACCTAGCTGCCCATGAATTCTAGTACTACATATAAATTAGTATTGCAACCAAGTAAACCAAACTTTTGGGCACATAAATTTTTAGAAGCTAAATTCTATCAGAGATGTTAGGTCATTTTTTTTACATAATCAAAGAAACCTATAACTAACCAAGTAAATAGGTTATTACAAAGAGCTATGTTTGAGAAAGTCTTGCTCCCAAGGGATATCACCAGTAATCAATTAGTCATTCCCTTTGCAATTTCATTATTCAACCATTCTAAGTAACACAAGCTCTTTCAAATGAATAACTAAAAACAGCAAATGTAATGAGACGTAATGCAAGTCATCCGTGGAAAATGCATTTTGCACAGTTCTTTTACTTCTGTGGTTTAAATAAAGGGAAAATACAGTTCTATTTAAGCTCCATCATAAATTTGAAAAACACAACAAAACAACGTCTTGATTTTCCACATTCCCGGATACTCACACAAGAGCTAAAAAACTTTCCTTAGATTTATTATCTCATTCAAGAAAAAGATCTATGGCCCTGCTCATTACTGCTAAGACACTTCAGACATCTGGGCTTCTTACCAAAGCAAGAGTTGGCAAAGCCATACCACCTGCATCCATGGTACCCTGCAATCCACCTGCCTCGGATGCTGGATGCAAAACTCAGGGTGGTGCCTGAAAGGCAAACCAGCATGTCACTGATGCTGATGTTCAACAGAAGCATGTTCACAGGATTTCGAAGGACTTTAAACTTGCAGAAGAGGACAAGCACAATGAAGTTATTGATGATACCCAAGATAAGGATTAAACCAAGGAATACTGCCGTGACCGTATGGCCTGTTCTAGAAAGCCCACTTCTTTGCTTCTCCTCAGAGTCAGGCAGCAGAGTCCCAAAGCTCAGGTTTGCTGTCAGATTGATACTCATTCTGGACACCAGATGGAGAAGAGAAATCCAGTAAAAAAAATACTTTTTCAGTTGCCACAAAAAAAAAAGTTAAAGCCTTCCACTTTTTACTCTAAGCATTAGTCAGTCTGAGAGCAATAGGTCCACAAAAAATTCTCATTAACAGGATCAAAGCTTTTTTTTAATCTTTGTAATCAGAAGTACCTGGTTTCAGGAGTAGCCTGAAAGGGGCCTGCTTTTTATCTTGACTTATTAGAAACCATGACTGTTTGAGCACTTAAGCAATTGGGAGACACAGAGAAGGCTAAGTGTTCAAATGCTTCCTCGTGAGGCTTCTTTCCTTATGATGAAGAGAGTTTCTCAGTGGATCATTATTACAAATGGCAACATCCAACATCATTTCTTCATGGCAAAGTATCCTAAAAAGATAAAGGAGGAAGGGAAGAAAAGATGAAAATTAAAATGTCCATTTCCATACCATGACAGGACACCTCAGTCATAGCTTGTTTTATAATCTGGAAATGTGACTAATGAAATTCTTAAAGATTTTTGCATTTGCTACAACATGCTTGCACACACATGCATGCATGCTTGAAAAGGATACAAACGTTGAGAATCATATGATGTAACAGGGAGAATCCTGCACTTGAATTCAGGAGACTTTGGTTCAAACTTTGCTTTTGACACTTATGTAATGCTGCAGAAGTCATTTAAATTCTTAGAGCCTCAGTTTCCTCATTTGAATGGAACCAGGGCATGGAAAATTCAAATATGCCCCATATGTGTCAAATAAGGATAATAATATTTACCCTTCCTTACAGGACTGTTTTGAGGAAGATTCTTGACAAGTCTAAAAGGCAAATCTTAAAGGACTCTACAAATATGAGTTATTAGTATTCAATTAGTGCAGCTAAGGGGGCATAGAGTTCCAGTCAGGAAGACTCATTTTCCTGAGTTCAAATTTGACATTTCCTAGCTATGTGACCCTGAGCAAGTCACTTAGCCCCGTTTGTCTCAATTTTCCCATCTGTAAAATGACCTAGAGAAAGAAATGGCAAACCACTCTGGTATCTGTGCCAAGAAAACTCCAGATGGGGTTAACACGACTGAAATGACCAAACATTTATTAACTTGATATTGCCGTCATCCGCCATGATCATACAGGGAAACAGGAGCTACATAAAGCACGCAAAGGGAACTGAACCACAGAACAGATCATTTCACCCAACTGTCTCATTTTACAGATGAGGAAACTGAGGTCTAGAGAGGTGACATCATTTTTCACACAATGAATAGGTGTCAGTGCCCCAAGCATGGATCGGGTCTCATGTTTCAGTATAATGCCATGCCACTCTGAATGTGGCTGAGAAGTCTTCTTTCTTTTAGACTCAGTTTCATAGACATTACTTGATAGATTATTTACTCACTTAGATTTCTGATTAATCTTTTAGCCCCTTTGCTGCTTTTTTATTTAGTCAACAAATGTCTACAGAGCTCATCATTGCAATAAATTTGGTGTCTTAGGATCATAGATTTAGACTTGGAAAGGACTTTAAAGATCATCTAATATAATTCCCTTTTTCAAATTTGAAAAAAAGGGGGGCTCAGAAAGTCTGACTTGACTAAGGTCAAGCAGACAGCAAGTCAAAGAGCTGAGTCCTTGGATTCCAAATCCAGCACTCTGTTGCGTTAGTCACAAGACCCATATTCATGCCCTGTCTCCACTAGGTACTACTGTCTGTTAGGCTTTGAACACCACCTGATCTCTCTAAAAATCACTTTTCTCATCAGTAAAAATAGGAAAATGTTTGTACTAATTAGTAGAGGTTTACTACGAAGAAAGCACTTTATGAACCTATAAAATATTGTATATATATATAAAGAATCATATGACTATATTCAAGGAACTGCGCCACATTTTTCTTCCTAGTCATTAAGAGTTTCCACAAAGACTCAGTGCTTTGGTAAATTCTTTTTTTCCCTTTCTATATGCTTGCTGATCTTGGTCATTCATTGTTTTAAGTTAATACCTGCCTGCATCTGACTCTCAAATTCAAACTCTCATTAATCCCATATATTTGTTGACTTGGTAGAAATGAAATGAAAAAGATGGCTATCATATTCTTTCTACCTTTGAAAACCAGAAGGCTTATTGGACTTCTTTTATTTTGTCTAATAAAGAAAGTTTTCATTAGCAAATTATCAACATCGAAGCTATTGCCTAAAGTTAGTTTTTCCTTTTTAATAACTTATATCTTGAGTTGCCTGTCAATGTAAATTTAAAATATATGTATATGTGAAAATATATAAATTTATATATGTACACTTATAATATACATCTACATATTATCCAAAGTTTTGTACTCCTGGGAAATAGATTACTAGAGATAAAATGCACTTTACCTGAGCTGGATGGACGAGGGTAAAATACTAGGTTTGAAGTCAGGAAGATTCATTTTCCTGAGCCCAAATCTGGCCTCACATACTCACTAACTGTGTGACCCTGAGCAAGTCACTTTAACCCTACTTGCTTTGGTTTATTCATTTGTAAGAACTGGAGAAGGAAATGGTGAACCACTCCAGTGTCTTTGTCAAGAAAATCCCAAAGTGGGGTCACAAAAAGTCAGACGCAACTGAAATGACTTGACAACAACAACCTTACCCAAAACAACTTACATAAAATATCAAAATGTTTAAAAATAAATGTTTTGCATTGCCTAGCTATTGTAATTAAAATGTTCATTATGAACTTTTAATTCTGAATTGTTTTACTATTATGAAAACTAGCATCACCATTTCAAACTTTAACAGACATAGAAAACTTTTATACAGTAAAGCACTTGTTAAAAGCAGCATTTTGAAAGATAGTTGGCATCCCTGCTGTTTCTGAAAACATATTCTGGGCCTTGACCTTTAACCTCTCTTGAATTTAAGAATGTCATAATATCTATTGAGCTCCAGATCTGCTAGTTGAACTTACTCACAAATCACAATTGGTTCTTGATCTGGCAATGAAATGCCAGTATAGTAGACTTTATGTCTTTGAATTTACCTGTACTGTAAAATTAACATAGTAAGATTTTTTTTTATTGAGATACCTTCTTTTTCTCTTCCATCATGACTGCTACCATTCTGTGTTTTATAATGTGCTGGAAACTTAAGAGACACAGAGATGTTCACTCAGAAGTAAAATCAGAATTACCTTGAATGTAAAAATCTTTTCCAGAGTTCCAAATATTTATTTTTAGAAAATAATCTGGTGTTTCTATAGTACAGGATTGATATTATTCAAGGTCCTGCCACCAGTCCACTACCTTTGATTCCATGTTTACAACTAGCAACCTATGCTTAATAAAAATATATTATGGGATCAACTGAGCCAAAGGCCCTGTATGGACCAATACATACAACCTACCTGTTTGTCTCTGTCTCCCTCTTTCTCTTTCTCCCTTCATCCTTTTTTCTCTGTGTCTCTCCTCTGTCTGTCTCGCCTGTCTATTGCCATGTCTCTCTGTTTCTCCCTTCCTCCCTTCATCTCCTTCTGTCTCTGTCTCGCTGTCTCTGTCCCTCATACACATTTTCTCTGTGCCTTTGTGTCTTTCTTAATGTCTCCCTCTCTCACAAGCACACTCTTTGTCTCTGTCCCTCTCCCTCTCTGTCTCTCTCCCTGTCTTTCTGTCTCTGTCTCTAGGTCTTTCTCCATCTTGCTCTGTCCCTCTCTGTCTCTCTCCCAGTCTGTTTCTCTCCTCTTTCTGTTTCTGCCTCTCCACCTCTCTGTCTCTCTCCCTCTGTCTGTCTGTCTCTGTCTCTCTGTCTATGTCTCTGTTTCTCTGTCTCTCTCTCTTGCGCGCACACACACACACACACACGACATGTAAACTCTGGAAAATTTTATACCTTCTTAATTGGGTCAAAAAGTACTTACTTTCCAAGTGTTCGTAAGCCTTTCTGCCCTCTGATCCCAGGCCACTTTGCAAGCTGATACGGGCATCCTTCTCCTGCTCCTCACTTTGGGTTATTCATTCCACTCTCCTTCTGTCCCTAACACGTTGAGGTTAGGAATCAAAATTTTTAAAAGGCAGACTTCACTGTTGTATTCTGCCCCTGGTTCCACCTTCCTGAAATCAGGTGAAAAGGACAAAGAACCAAAGTGGAGATTAGCAAATAAGAGTCCGACAAGAGGCCAAAATAACAGTGTTCTGTCCCCTCCTGCCTTGCTCCTTGCTCTGCAGCAGCCTCTCTGCAGCCTTCTCCAAGCTTTGAGGGCTGAAGGCAGCTTGACCTTTGTCTATTTTTCCCCAGAGTTAGGTTTAATGAGCCTTCCCCTCCACTGCCTTTCTAACTCCAGTATAGGAGCCCCTGCATACTCCTTCTCTGTCTTTACTAGTGCTTGGTACTCTGGACAGGGACAGACTCCACCCCGCCCCACTCCCAATGGAATTGGCCGCTTTCATGCCAGTATCCCCAAACCCTCCCTCTGAGTATTGTCACCCTCCCCCACTTATCACTAGAGAGCTGTCCAGCAGCTTCTCCCGAAGGGCCCTGTGAAGTATGGACAAGTGTAAAATCAGTGATACATATCTTTCCTGTCCATAAGTTCTCTAAGACAGGAATTTGTAGGGAAGGGGAAAGGAGTTGGGGAGGTGTGTGTGTGTGTGTGTGTGTGTGTGTGTTTTCAATTTATTTGGCAATCTGGTGAAGCCTATACATACCCCTTTGGAAGGTATATACCCCTTTGGAAGGTACATACCCCTTCCAAAAATTACATTTTTAAAATTAATAAAATAAAACATATAAAACAATGACTAAAACCAATTATATTAAAAATTATAAAAATATTTTTAAGCTAGCATACAGACTCCAGTTTCAGAACCCTTGCAGATTCTCCCTACCAGTTAGAGAGAAGATAATGCCAGAGTTTGAGAGGCAATTTAAGTGTACAGGGACACTGTCTGCCCTGAAAAGAGGAGGCCACTTTGAGTATAGTTAATTCATAAGACTGAGAGCTAGAAAGGACCTTAGAGGTCATTTAGCTTCCCACTAGTATTTTTACAGAAAAAGAAACTGGAGCCCAGTAAGGTTCAATTCCACCAGCACTGAGCAAGCACCTACAGTGTGTCAGGCAGAGGTTAAATGCCTTACAAAGTGTCACACAGATGATAAGTGAAAGAACAAGCGCATTCTCTGTGTTCCACTCCTAAAGAATGCATTACCTCACTGAAGGACAGTGGCTTCTGCAAAGAGATTTCTTCATTGAGGAGTGATATTAGCCTTATAGGTGTTCTTCACGATCTGTGGGTCCCTTTTTATCTCAAAAAAAAAAAAAAGATATATTGCTACAAGAGAAGCTTTTCTCTCCTCTCATCTTCTTAAACAGAACCCAGGAACTCTTAACAGTAGAGATCTAGGCCTTTGTAGAGGTTTAAGTCCTCAAGTGTAATAGAAAGTCAAGGTTTTTTTATTTGAATTCCCCCACCCCCTCAAAAAATGGTCTCGGAAGATTGGATTTTATGATGTGAGCAACGGAACATGAAATAGGCAACAGTGTGTGTCATAATCCTGTAGGGATGCATATCTGTGTGCCTGCTTTAAAGGACTGAATTTGGAATTGGCTTACTATTTTACATATAATTTGCATATATTTCCATATTATATGCAAAGATCTGAACTCCAAATATGAGATTACTGTGAAATAAAAATAATTAGAGCAACTTATGACAATTATAGTGACTATTTTCTTTTCTGTTCCTGGCTGACAGCCTTTTCGCCCAGTTATAGAAACCTTGTACCAAAAAAGAACTGTACAGTAATTTTTACGAATGCGACTAGAGAGTCTGTATTGTTTTCACTGTAGCTCTGAGAAGGAAAACTGTGATGATTAGCAAAGTAATCCCAGCCTCAAGCAAACACACATATGCTAGGAAACAGGTTAAAGCAGGGAGTAAGTGCGGGGCGGTGAACTAGAAGTCAGGAGCGTCTGCAGAAAATTACATGTCATATAATTAGAACGGGGCTTTAGAAATCAGGCATTTCTCACACACCTCTACATTTTGTCTAATAGATGAGGAAACTGAAATCAGAAGTTTCACTAAGATCAAGGAGTGAATTAAATGAGGAGAGGAGTGGGGAGGAAGAATGTTGAAATAAAAAGAATGAATTAAAAGGTGACTTTTGGTCACATAAATCTTTAGACTGCATATTCCAAAGCTAATATGCAAGACAGAAGTACAACTTTATAGCTAATTAATATGAATTGTCCTAGATTACCCTAAATGCATACTTTAGCTAATCACCAATGTTCACCAGTATATTAGGCTAATGGAATTGGTTTTGTGTTTGTTTTTCTTAGGGACAAAATGCTGTAGAAAATGGTGAGAAGTTGAGCCTGGGTTCACAAATGCTGTATGAGTGGAGCACAAACTCAGCTCTCCCTTCACTGGTAAAGCCCTAAGTACAGGTCGACAATCAACCTGACTGATAGCAGACCAGCCTAATAAAAGTCAGAGAGCCTCATCACCAGAAGGCTGGTACCAAGAAGCTTTTCCATCGGCTATGGTAAGGACACGTTCTTCATCACCTTACAGACTATCCACCCTAACCAAATCACAGTGCTTCTGGAGCTTTGAGATATGTATAGATAATCCCAAAAAAAGTAACGGTCTCAACTTATAGTTAAGTTAGATTGCAATGGGAGTCTTCCATCAAAGACCACAAAATTTTCTCTGATGTTGGGAAGGTTCAAGTTTATTTTACATGAACTATTTCAGGATTTTAAATAATAACTTCTGCCAAAGCTACTTGGAAATTTTTGGAGAAGATTAAGGTATTAGAACAGGAGGAGATTAAATTTATGTGGAGATTAAGGCATTAGAACAGTAAAGTTACTGTAGAAGTTTGTGACTGAATATGTCACAGTTATGTGAAAAGCTTGATATGAAAAACAGATATTATATCATGCTTTTGTGAAGGGATGAGAAGCTTTTCCTTCTTGCATGCTTGAGAGGTTGCTGAGAAAACAAAGCCAGAAACAGACTTGCAACTGCAGGAGGGTTTTGTTCAACCAGCTACTTCTGTTTCCTTGAAATTCTGTTCAATTTAATAAATATTTTTTGAGTACCCTTGGTGCTCTACACAGTAAAATTACACAAAACTCTGCTAGAGTTAATCAAAATAAGGACCATGCAAAGTCACAAACTAGTTTAGATAAATAACAGAGTATCGTTGCTGCCCAGTAGATCATGACCTATGCACAGTGAGGCCAAAGTAGTGATCTCTATTGCTTTGCATATGGCGGCTAGGTGGCACAATAGATAGAGTCCTGGGCTTGGAATCAGGAAGACTCATCAAGCCTCATATCCTGACTGCGTGACCCTGGGCACATCATTTAATCATATTTGCCTCAGTTTCCTCATCTGTCAAATGAACAGGAGAAGGAAATGGCCAGCCACTTTAGTATTTTTGCCAAGAAAATCCCAAATGGGGTCACACAAAGATTTGGATGTGACTGAAAGGACTGAATAATTTGCAAAAAAAAAAATAATAATAATACTTTGTACAAGTCACCCTTTGATGTGTTGTGGTAGGGATGCAGAGGTGAGCAGTTGAAAGGATATTTATTAAAGCTTGACTTTTCACAAAGAAATGTTAATTTTCATAAGCACAAAATTTCAGATTTATTCCTCTACGTTCTATCTATCTCGGTGTATCTCTTCCTTGCTTATAATCACATTTCATCAATTCAAACTGCACTCACTAGGCACCTACCATATACCAGACACTGTTCAGACAAAGAAAATGGCATAAAGAAACACTTGGTAATGCATTGGTTTTGACCAAGATATTTAAAAAGTTAGAGGGAGGACTCCAAGGTATGCGTTGGAATTTCCATGGAAGATTTTTGAAAAAACATAAATATTACACAGGATGAGACACTGTGTATCACAATATCATAATCTGCCTTGATAGAGAGAATATCCACTCCAGTAAAACTACAATAAACATGAATTGACATAGAATGTAATAATTTATTTAGTAATGTCATACATATTCATGTGATCCTCTCTTGAGCCTCGCCAATATCCCTATGCAAGGAGAGGGCAGGGTTGGGTTTTTTTGGTTTTTCTGGTTTTTCGGTTTTCTTTCCTTTTTACCCATTACAAAACTGAGTCTCAGAGAAGTTAAGTTTCTTGACCAGTAAATGTTGATCACAAGGGTTGACTCTAAGTTCTTCTGAAGTTAAGTCAAATAAATAACATTTCTGCTATGCTACACAACCACACACAGGACCATTTAAAGTTATAAATAACCAGGAAAAAATTGCGACTTTTCTAAATATTCCTTACTGTTACTAGTTCAATTCAATCTCTAATAATATTCACAGAGCCTCATTACAGTAATTTCCATCCTTTTTGTCCCTCATTCTCTTAACTTAGGAGTCCAAAAACATTCCCAAGTTACCTGTCTGAGCCCAAGAACACTGAAGCTCCACATACATCAAAGCTCCCACTTTCTTTTTTGTCCTAAAGTCAGTCATATTCATCTCCCTGTTGCAGAGAAAATATGTTGTTTGCTCCCATTCCTAATGATGGAAACACTGTTTCAGCTTTTGTTTGCCTTTCCAGTTATTTTACCTAAGATTTTTACTTCCTCATACAGCAGAGAAACCAGAGAGAGAAAGAAACGTTATATGCAGTGTGATAATACTGGTCTGTATGAAACCCCTTAATCTGTTTTTTTTTCCAATCATACAGCTTCTCACCTCCAAGCTTTCTTCCTTCTGTCCTGAATAACACCTTAGCTGGGTCTAGTATAAATTGAAATTTCTGTACAATTACTACCTTAGCAAGCAGCACTTTCAGTGCCCTCCTGATTGCAAGTATAAAAATCTTCATTTGTGTCAAAAACCTATTTGCTTTTCTCTCAAAATATATCACTTAAATGAGAAGTTTACAAGGCTTTTAAGCAGCTACAATCCAGCTGTATCCCAGATACCCTGGAAGGACTGCTGCTAATTTTCTCATTTGGTGATTAAGGGGACTCAGCCTAAGCAAAATTTTGAAGTAGGAAAAAGTTTGTCTTTAGAGACCTTCCTAGCCATTGGTACCCCTTACATTTCACTATCTGCTTGTGTATCAACCAAGAGATAAAAATGGTTGTCATGCTTTAAAATACAGTATTTTTAAAAGTCAAAACAAAACAAAACATTCTAAGTTCTCTAGTTGTACAGAAATAGGACTATATTTGATCCTGGGCAGTAGTTTGCTGACCTTTACGCCCAACAATCAACAAAACAAGAAATCAAATCCTGACTTGTAGTTTGCTGATTTCTGAGGTATAAATGCTCACACTGAACGTTTAATAATCAACTCTCACAAGCCCGTTTAGGTTGGATACATCTACTCTTAAACATCTAAATTTCAGAAATTAGTCATTTTCTTTTGTGTAGAGGGCCCAGAACACTCATAGAATCAGACAAGGTCAGTGTTAAAAAGAGATCTCAGATTCCACCTGATCCAACTCATACCTGAAATAGGGATTCCATCTTGTCATTTGCCCTCTGTTCTCAAAGAGGATCATGACGTTGAGAAGGGGATATCATGACATGGAAGTGAATTTGGATTTAAGTGAGGGAGCCTCACTTTTTCCTCTGGAGTCATCTGGGTCCAATGGCAATATATGAAACGGGACAACAGGAGATGGCCCTGGATGCAGTGGGAGAACTTGTTTTTTTCTTAAAAAGGGGAAACTAAGGGGATAAGGCCTTTAACATATCTCAGTCTGACTGAGGCAATGGCCATTCAGTGATTTAGGGCCAGGTAAGAAATGAGGCAGAGAATGGACTTTTTTTATGTGCTCATAAGATAGATAGATAGAGAGAGAGATAGAGAGAGAGAGAGAGAGAGAGAGAGATAGATAGATAGATAGATAGATAGATAGATAGATAGATAGATAGATAGATAGATGGTAGATAAACAGATAAAGATATAGATAGACATAGCTATATCCACATCTATCTATATGTATGTATGTATATATGGATGTATTATATATGGGTATATGTGTGTGTACATATGTGTATATGTAAATCTGGGAGGCGAAGACTCTCAGGGTTTCTAGGCCAAACAGAAGCAATTGCTATTTATATTCCCTCTGAGCCAGTGAGGGACCAAACAATTACTAATTGAGGCTTGGCCTCAAACCTACTGTTAGCCAATCAATGAGAGTCAAAGTAATTTGGGATTCCATCTACAGCATCTCCAAGAAGGGGTCATCCATTCATCTTCCTTTAAGTCACAGAGAAGTCACTAGCTTTCAAGGAAGCCCTTTAAGGGAGTTCTAATTATTAGCTTTTTCCCCATAAGTAATACTTGTATGAGATTCTCTCTCCTGAAAGGAAAGCCTCAAGTGCAGTGCAGAGACCTCTTATTCCTACAATCCACTGACCCTGTCCAAATTATCTAGCGCTTTAGTATCTGATATTCTCCATGATAGTCAATGCCTTCCCTTACAAATTTAATCAGCAAGTATCAGTGTAAGGATAACTAGCTCCCTGCTACCTCTGAGAAAACACATAAGGTCAAAACCCTCATAGATCATATGAATCATAGATTCCTCCTGGTTCCTCTCTCCTTTTTCTTGCATCAAGGCAGGAGAAGTGATAGCATGCTTCAAACTATGCTCTCCTAGTGAGCCACATCTAGATTTTGACTACCTCTTTCTCCTAAGGGAAATCAAAGTGAATCTTTGTTTAGATCTTAAGGTTCTGCTTGTTTGGAGAGTTGTTGAATCAATTATTTTTTGGAGCTCTTTTTTATTTTATTTCATTTCATTTTTAATTTAGGGAATAAAATAGATATTTCCACAACATGGTACAATTTTTTAAAAAGATGATTGTACATGAAATTACAAATATATTATGCACAGTTTACTATTCCTTTCAAATATATGACAAAATTATCAAGTAAATTCCTTTTTTTTCATTTTTTTCTCCCTTCATTCTCCCCACATACTAGAGATGGCTACCATTAGACACAAACGGGTATGTGTGTATGTATACATATGCACACATATATACATATATATACACATACATATATGTATGTATATGTACATGTATATATACATATATAAAATATATTGTATATAATATATTGATGCATGTATGTATGTATGTACATATATATAATTATTCTATACATCTATTCATCAGCTCTTTCTCTGGATACAGATAACATCTTTATATATCCTTAATAGTTCATTTGGGTGTTTATAATAGACAAAATAACGCATTTGCTCAAGTCATTCTTAAAACATTCTTAAAATTGTTGAGTCAATTGTTAACCTCATTTATAATCTAAGAAACTCCCAGCAATGTATATAATCTCTCTCTCCCACTAGAAATGGGAACTTCTAGCTAGTGCCTCTGCTGAGTTATCCAATCAGACATATTTGCTCCCCACTCATGGACCACAAACGAAGACATAGGTCTTTTTTTTCTTCTTTTTAATTTTATTTTCATTCTAAATTTAAGCATCACTAAATAAAATGGTTATTCCTCTATACCTAGTAGAACATTAAAAAAGGGATTATACATGAAATTTCAGGTCTCTGTTATATACAGTTTGCTTTGCTTATTGAGTATATATGGTTGCTTTCAAGTTATACTATTTAACTCTGCTTTCTTCTGGAAAAAATATACATCCTGGCCAACCATCTTTTATCAAGAGAAAGCACAAAAGTCAATGTAAAGAAAAATTAGCTTGGTACAAGGTGCCACCTGATGTACAAACAAATGGAAGAGAGAACGGAGTCCTATGGAGATGGATCAGTTCCTCCATATTCCTGACAATCCATCTAAAACCCAAGTGGAACTTCAGCCACACAAGCAAGCTACCAGAATTGAGAAGCATGATCTGTACCTTTCTAACAACTCTCAATGTCTTCTCTTCTTCTACCTGTGGGTATGGGAAGGGAAACTGTACTTTACCATGTCAGCTATAACAGTTCCTATTTCTATCCTAGCCATGCTACAGTGACCCAAGCCCCATGGTTTAAGTGCTAAGGTCTTCTACTATTCAGTCCCCAATCCTACTCAAAGTCTTCACTTTGATAATGAACATTATCTACCAGGGTGTTATGATTAAACCCTGGAAGATTTCCCAGGAGAGGATTCTACATATGCACACAGAACTCAGGCTCAGAAAATTCAAAACACTAACAGTTTTATTTATAAAGTGATGGAAATGAACAATTCTGAAAGATACAAGAACTCTGACCAATGCAATGATCAATTATAATTTCAGAGGACCAGTGCTTATGAATGCCACCTACTTCATGATGGAGGTGATGGACTGACATGCAGAATGAAATTTTATGTTTTGCCTCAATGTGCTTATTTGTTATAAGGGTTTTGTATTTATTTTTATTTTTTCTAGGTTGAGGTGGGGGAGTGGAGAAAGAGAAAAAACTCCTTTAAGAGTTTTTTTAATGAAAAAATTTTAAAGAGTTAATGCAAACAGGGAAGGCACATCTCAAGCCATAATAAGTAAAGGTACCTTCTAAGTAAGGTCTCCTCCAGTAACTTATAGTTTTCTTTCTGCCCTCAATAAGGTTCCAGTGAAGATGGTCAGAGATTGTTTCTCTACCCAGAGTGCTCCTCCCCACGGTTCCTCTGTCTGCTTACCTTCAGTAATGTCTTCCTTCTGCCACTCTCAGCGAGGATTAGGGATTGTTCCACCTTGTTCTCAGTCCTAGCCACTGTTCTCTACTGCTCTACTGCAGCTTCTCTGTTCCCAAGTCCATGGGGATGGTCTTACCCTCTGTAGCCCCTGCTTCCTATTGCTCAGCCCTCATCCTGCTTTGCCGTGATTTATTCTTTTCCAGCAGGTGGACTTTAATAAATAGAAGGAATAAGATGAGTGCAGAAATAGTTAAATTTCTGAACCAAATACAAGTGCTAAAAGAGAGCTAAGTAGTACTCTAGATATTCAAAGATGCTTTACACCTAAACCTAATAACTTCCAAAGATCTAATCCCAATAGGTAGAATGCAAGTACCTTTTCATCCCCTGCACTAGCAGTGCCTGACACATAGTGTATATTTAACAAATTTTTATTCGTTGATTGCTACTTTCAAAAGACCCTGCAAATCTTAGCCCATAAAGATACTGCACATATTCCAAAAGCAAATATTTAATAATAGACTAAAAAAAACTTTACAATTTTTCCCAGTAATCAAAATTTTTCATTGTTCATATTTATCAATGTGATACTACCAATCTTTCTTTTTACCATCTATCTCATTAAGATGGAGAAGGGAAGAAAAAGTAGGATAAAAGATTGGCTTTGGATTCAGGAAGACTTGTGTTAAATTCCTGACTTAGGCATGAACTGCGTTAATATGGGCAAGTCACTGAAATTCTCAATGTCCTAGGCCAATGGTGTCAAACTCAAATAGAAACAGGGCCACTTAACCTTTCATAAGGATCCATTTTTGCCACATAATTACCTAGAAAAACCATGTACTTACATTGCCTGTGTTCTACTGTATTTTTTATGTATTTTGATGAATATTTCCCAGTTATATTTCAGGAGTATTACCCTGTGTTTGATAATTCTGCCCCAGGCAATTCTCCCAGATTGTCATGCTGCATCTCATTTAGCTGTGCATGAATGTGCCCATATAGTAGCTAATTATAATAACTAGCACTTACATAGTGATTTATTTTTTTTAAGTGTTCTACATATGGTAACTCATTTTATCTTTTTTCGTATGGGATAAAATATATTACCAATGATTTACCAATCTGTACTGCTGTAGGGAATTCCCTATAAACTCCCCCCACCAATGAATTTATAAGTCTAGATCTTCCGTACTGCTCTCCACAAAAGTAACTAAAAGAAGGAGGAGGTGGAGGAAGGAGAGAGAGAGAGAGAGAGAGAGAGAGAGAGAGAGAGAGAGAGAGAGAGAGAGAGAGAGAGAGATTGTGTGTGTAAATATATAAGGCAGCTAGGTGGCAAAACAGAGTATAGGATCTGATGTCTGGAAGATTCATCTTCTTGACTTCAAATCTGGCCTCAGATGCTTACTAGCTGTGTGACTGTGGGCAAGTCATTTAACCCTGTTTGCCTCAGTTTCCTCATCTAGAAAATGAGCTGGAGAAGGAAATGACAAACCACTCAAGTATCTTTGCCAAGAAAACCCCAAATGGGGTCACAAAGAGTCAGACATGCCTGAAATAATTGAAAGACAACAATAAAATATATACACATGCATATGCAACACTTGTGTTGCGAGTTTGTATATTGAGAGAGACAAAGAGAGAGAAATGGAGAGAGGGAAAGAGGGAGAGGGCAAAGGAGAGAGAAGGGAAGAGAGGCAGAATGGAAGGGTCTGTGGCCTTGAAATTAAGTGACCTATAATAAATTAACTATGTGACTATGGGCATATCACTTAATTTCTCAGAGCTTCTGTTTCCTCATCTCTAATAAGAGGATAACAATATTCATATTATTATATGTTGTATCATCAAATATATAACATATTACATTATTATACATAATAATACTCATATTAACCTTGCAGGGTTGTTGTAAGAAAAACATTTCATAAACTTTATATGGTATTTTGTCTTAAAATACTATGTAAAGGTGAATTAGGGTCTATTGAATTTAATCACACTTTTTCCCCCAAGTAAACATTTTTCATGAAGTTCTAGTTCTAATATATTGACCACTTTATGAAATGAAACATTCTGAAAAAATAAAATACATGGCATTTGATGATGATGATATAATAATTGGGGTTCCCTTAATATTTGAGTCCCACTTTCATTTATGTTAATTGAATAGTCTCTATCTTCCAGTTTATCAAACTGGACCCATCAAACTTACTTTAATGCCCATATGATAGAAGTTTTAACAGAACCAATCGGGTTTCAGGGATTCTCTTTTCCCTCTGATTTTCCTCTCCACTAGAATTCAATATTAAATGGTAAAGCCATTCAAGGAAAAAGAATGAAAGAAAAGACATATTATTTGAGAGAGAAGGGACAAGGTTGCCTCATATCTCACCAACAGCAAGATGGTATGGGCATTTATTTGTTTTAACTTATAGTAAAATATATTTTCTAAGACTGAAGGGAACACATCATGTTCCTTTACTCTAGATGGCAGCATTCACCTGGATTCCTCTGGCCAAGAAACAAGAATCCAAAGTAGTAGCGACTCAAGTCTTATCCTAAGTCCTGTCTGCCTTTGGCATTTTGCTGTGAAACATAAAATCAATGTTCCTGAACAGACATTTGTCAAAGTCCTTGTGCGTGAGCATGGAGGATTTCTTCCACCTGAATAAACACAATGATTCTGATAGCACATTCTACGTGTGGAAGAATCAACATCATTCCAGTAAATACCACGGCTAGACCATGGTCCACCTACCAGCACCATAGAAAGAAGAGGTTTGACGGTCATCTTGCTAATTCAATCAATAAAAATTGCCAAGTTGAATAAAGGTCAGAAGCACACTGTGCACGTATGTGCCCTGGATTATCTGCTTAGACTGTCCATATTGATTAGATCAACAGACGCATAGAATCAGAGAGTTGAAAGTAATGTCAGAGACTATCTAGTTCACCCCTTCCTGAGCTGCTGTGCATCAGGGCTACGGTTACTCTCCCCATGTCAACTATAATCATCATTTTACTTGAATAAAAATTTCTTAAGCTTAATATTACCCTCAGGAAGAGATACTTGATTTTCTCACTGGAATGAAATGTGTCTAATTTCTTAGCAGGACTGATCTCAAAAATATTAATTAATCAGTTCCCATTAAAAGCAAAAATGTTATGTAGGCTAAATGATTGTCCTTCACAATGGAATTACCAACAAAGACCCTATCTGAATAATTTGGCAATCAACATGCCCTTTAAAACCATAAAATTCAAATCTATACTTCCTTTACAGATATAGGAGATATAGTGCAACTATATATAGCCTAATGGGATGCAGTCAACTGTAATGAAAAGCGGACTTTTCAAGACAAAGTTCTACCACCTACAAAGTCTATAACTAGAGATAGGCTGGTAAATATTTAACAACAGACTCTTCAGGGGTGAGAGGAAGTACACACTTTTAAGTTTATTTAGTTTTTTGTGAGGCAATTGGTGAGGTGACTTGTCCATTTTCACACAGCTAGTAAGTGTCTGCAATTGGATTTGAACTCAGGTCCTCCTGATTTGAGAGCCAATGCACTATCCATTGCACCACCTAACCGCCACTTAGTTTTAAGTTAAATCTGCATTATTAACATTTTCTCTATCCATTTCTTAGATCTAGACAATGAGCAAGATATAAATCAAGCCATAATTTGTGGAGTTTACTGATTTTTGAGGTGTAAGTGCTCACAAGGAAAATGTAACAATCAATTCCAGTAAGCCACAAGAGCTTGTAGGAGCAGGCTCCAGCAACCCCCTGTCTGTAACCTCGGTCATATCACATAACTTTTTAGTTTTGCAAAAAGAAATTATTACTTCACAAAATTGAGTTTATGGAGCAAAGGGAATTATGTAAAGTACTCAGCAAATTATAAAGAGAAGCAAGGTGGAATAATGCCTGGAGTCAGGAAAACTCATCTTTCTAAGTTCAAATCTGGGCTCAGACACTAGCTGTGTGACCCTGGGCAAGTTATGTAACCCTGTTTGCTTCAGTTTCCTCAAATGTGAAATGAACTGGAGAAGGGAATGGCAAACTGCTCCAGTATCTGCTGAGAAAACCCCAAATGGAGTCATGAAGAGACAGACACAACTAAAAAATGACTGAACCACCAAAACAGCTTTTAATTATGAGTTGGTATTTATCATTATTATCATTGCTATTAAAGTCATACCAGAAGGAGATTCCAAGATACCTTCACATGGACATAGTAAAGGAGCATTTATTAGGCACCTATATATGTCAGCTACTATGTTAAGGAATGGACAAAAAGAGGAAATAATGAAGGCAAAACCAATGAGTTGCTTTAACTGTGAGTCATTCATGTGGCTCATCACATAGTTAAGGTGATGAATTTCCATGAGCTGTGTAGATTGTACAGGGCAAAGAATACTGGCAGTCCAGTCTGTTTTTATGACCAAGTAGAAAGGAATATAGTCAGTGTAGCCCCCAGAGCCCAAGAGCCTAAGCTCTGGGTTGCCATGGACTTGGTTCAGTCTTGAGGGCTGCTCACTAAGCATCTCTTTGGCTCATTTCCCCATCCAGGGTTTTCTCTGGGGAAGTCAGAGTTTGGTGTATGTCTAGCATAAGCTCTACAGCAATGGATTAAGACTCTTCAGCAACCATGAAGTGTTCAGACCAATAAGACTTCAATGAAACGATGGACTTTCTTCAACAAAAACAAAAGTTATTAATATCTGAATTTATTAAAAAAAAAAAACCAAAACATTTTTTCTTTACTCTCCAGCGGGCATAACTTCTGAAGTTTCTATAGAGGTTTTCATATTTATAGTACTACCTTGGTTGGGGCCTGGGAAGAGAGAAGCAATCAGATTTATAGAGTTGATTCCTTCTACCCCTGGTAATGCACCATTCACCTAATTCACAGTACTTAATACCTAGATGGATGGATGACTTCACCCATCGAGTTATTCCTTTCATTGATACAGCTCACAACCCCATATGATATCACCGTTACTATAATAACAATAGCCTGAGGGGGTGGAGTCAAATGGTGGAGTAGAAGTAGGGACCTGCTAAAACTTTCCTCTAAAAACACTCAAAAAACCTGTAAAAATGACTCTAAACAAATTCTAGAGCAGCAGAAGCCACAAAGTGACAGACTGAAGTAAATTTCCAGCCCAAAAAAATCTGGAAGGTCAACAGGAAGGGTCTATGATGCTGGACAGGGAGCAGAGTGCAGTTTGGTATGGGCTGCCCCAGCATGGACTGAGGTAGAGCAGGCCTTAAGGAACTAAAATAGCTGGTAGCTGCTGTGGTCTCCAGACTTCTTAACCCACAAATGTGAAAGACATCATCTAAAGTCAGTAGCTGAGAGGGGAGCATGGTCCAGTCCAAGCCCCAGTCCCAGCCCCACATGGCAGCAGTCACTGCTGAACAAAATAACAGCTTTAAATTTAGACTAAGCCAAATGGCAAAAGAGATCCAAAAACTCAACAAGGAGAAGAATGCCTTAAAAAGTAGAATGGGCCAAATGAACAGAGGTCCAAAAGCTCACTGAAGAAAATAATTCCTGAAAAATTAGAATGGAGCAGATGGAAGCTAATAACTCTATGAAAAAAAATCAAGAAATTATAAAATAAAACCAAAAGAATGAAAAAAATAGAAGATAACATGAAGTGTCTCATTGGAAAAACTGACCTGGAAAATGAATCCAGGAGAGATAATTTTAAAATTATTGGACTATCTGAAAACCATGATCAAAAAAAGAACCTAGACATCTTCGTTCATGAAATTATCAAAGAAAACTACCCTGATATTCTAGAACCAGAGTATAAAATAGAAATGGAAAGAATTCACCAATTACCTCCTGAAAGAGATCCCAAACACTACAAGGAATATTGCAGCCAAATTCCAGAGTTCCCAAGTCAAGGAGAAAATATTACAAGCAGCCAGAAAAAAAGAACAATTCCAGTATTGTGGAAACATATCAGGATAACATAAGATTTAGCACTACGGGAGGAGAAAGCTTGAAATATGATATTCCAGAGGTCAAAGGAGATAGGATTAAAATCAAGGATCACCTACTCAGCAAAACTGAGTATAATACTATAGGAGGGGAAATGGAATTTCAATGAAATAGAGGACTTCCAAGTATTCTTGTTGAAAAGACCAGAGATAAATAGAATATTTGACTTTCAAATACAAGAATCAAGAGAAGCCTGTAAAGGTAAACCAGAAAGATAAATTATAAGGGACAATTTATAAAAGTTGAACTGTTTACATTTCTACATGGAAAAATGATACCTGTAACTCATGAGACCTTTCTCAGTATTAGGATATTTAGAGGGAATATATATGTATATACATACTTATATGTGTGTATATGTATATGTGTTTTGTGTTCATATATAATATATTATATTATTATATATAATATACAATATAAATTATATATTATATTACTTATATAATATATATACACATACACTACACATATACAGAAAGAGAGAGAGAAGGTACAGGGTGAGCTGCTTATGAAAGGATGATATCTAAAAGAGAAAATTAACTGTTGAGAGGAATGTATAGGAGAAAGAAAAAGGGAGTTGTAGAATGTAGTAAGTCATCTCACATAAAAGAGGAAAGAAAGAGCTTTTACAATGGAGAAGAAAGGGAAAATGGGAGGGAATAAGTGAACCTTACTTTCATCAGATTTGACTTCAGGAGGGAATAACAGACACACTCAGTTGGATATGGAAGTTTATCTTACCCTACAGGAGAGCAGGGGGGAAGACGATAAGAGAGGGGGGATTATAAAAAGAATGACAGATTGGGAGAAGGGGTAATCAGAAGCAAACACTTTGGTAGAAGGATAGGTCAAAGGAGAAAACAGAATAAATGGAGGGCAGGACAGGATAGAAGGAAGTGTCATTCATCTTTCACAACATGACTGCTATGGAAGTGCTTTGCATAATTACATGTTTAACCTATATTGAATTGCATGCCTTCTCAATGAGGGTAGATAGGCAGGGGGGAAAGGAGAGAATGTGGAACTCAAAGTTTTAAAAATGAATGATAAAAAATTGTTTTTACATGCCACTAGGAAAGAAGAAATATAGTCAACGGGGCATAGAAATCTGTCTTACCCCACAGGAAAATAGAAGGGAAGGGGGGGATTGGGGAGTGATAGAAGGGAGGGCAGATTGGAGGAAAGGGTAATCAGAATACATGCTGTCCTGGGGTGAGGGGAGGAGGGAGATGGGGAGAAAATTTGAAATTCAAAATTTCATGAAAGTAAATGTTGAAAACTGAAAATAAATTTAAAATTCAGTAAAAAATAAAAACTATATAATAGCAATAGTTCATGGTTATAGAGTACAGAGGCAAAGTGCATGGTATGAATAGAAGGTTGGACTTTAAGTCAGTAAGACTGAGTTCAAATATTAACACTTATTAGCCATGTGACCATGATCAAAGTTGTCTGACAAATCTATGGTCTTCATTTCTTCGTCAATAAAATTATAGTTCATACCTATAAGTTAACACATCTCTGATTTTTCATTTCTTCATTTGTAAAATTATAAATTATACCTATATCACAGTCATAGTGAATCTCAAATTAATACAATGTACATAAAGCCCCTTGGAAATATTGAAATGCCATATATGTCAGTTATAGTATTATCATTACCACTACCACCAGCACTACTACTACACTACTTCGTTGTTATCATTCAATTACCTGACTCTATGTGATTCTGTATGTACTTTGTCCATGGATTTTCTGGGCAAAAATACTGGCGTGCTTTTCCATTTTCTTCTCCAGTGTATTCTCATGTTATAGAAGAGGAGCTGAGGCAAAAATGGGTTAAATGGCTTGTTTAGGGTCACACAGTTAGTAAGTGTCCAAGATCTGAGTTCTTCTATCCACTGTACCACCTAGTTGCCAGTGCCACTACTACTACTACTACCACCATCACCACCACCACCACCACCACCACTACTACTACTATTCTACATTCCACATTGTGGCTCAGACTCTAGCTGTTCCATTTCCTGCTTTGTCCGGGAACTGGGATACTTATGCATAGTTCCCTGAAGGGACCATACTGTCCTTTAAGGCACATGATTCTCTGGAAGGGAAGAATGACTGTGCAGGTTCTTTTCAAGGACCTAGCCCAGGTGTGTCTAAAAAGTTCCTCTCTGCCCTCCTAGATCAAGTTATTTCATCCTTACTGTTCCCTAGTTTCCTTTAAACGGCTAAGCCCAGGGGTCTAGCTATCTGAACTGGTCATGTTAATCAAACAACGTCAGTATGGTATCAGTGAGACAAGAATGAATTTATAACTTATTAAGCAGTTGTTGTCAAGGAAATTACATACCTATTTAGGAAAACATCACCATAGACACAATAAAGGCCAGTGAGGATTCATGTGCTCCCTGGTACATGACACCAGAACAAAAGTATTCTTCACTAAACCAATAGGCTCAGTTTTTCAATGCCTCAGCCCATTAGAAAAGTGCATAAAAAAATCTAAAATGATTTAACTAAAGAATTCTGGTCACCAGAGTAGTTAATCATGATCTAGAAGATAAATAATAAAAAAGGCTACCTATTTTTAAAAAAAGAGGTGATGCATTAATGTAAAATGAGACACATCTTTGGCTGTGCCCATTACAGAGATTTGATTTATTTGACTGTACTTATTTGTTACAAGTGTCTTGTTTTGTTTTTGTTATTTCCTGGGGGTGAGAAGGATTGTTAGAGAAAGAAAAAAATTCTTGATTATTGAAAAAATAAAATTCAATTTTTTTCTCAGCCTAAAAAGATAAAAAGCAATCACAGATTTCTAGTGATAAAATATTTCAGAAGCCAGTTAATCCAACATCCTCATTTTTCAGGTGAGGAAACTGAGGTCCAGGAAGGTAAAATGATTTGCATGGAGCCACATAGCTCATGATTGGCAGAATTAGGATTTTAACTCAGGTCTTGTGATCTCAAGTTCAAAGCTCTTTTGACCAAGATAACCTGCATGTGGAGGTATAGAGAGAAGGAATTCCCTCCTGAAATAATAATAACAAAGAATAAAGATTGACAAATATGTGCTGAGAATTAGAAGGGTAATTTACCATCATGGGTGCAATTTGTGAAAGTGAAAACTATAATCGTGAATTGATGATTAAAAATGTATTAGGGGAGGGGGGAAGGGAGAGAATGTGGAAATCAGAAGTTTAAAAATGAATGAAAAAATTGTTTTTACATGCGACTAAGAAAGAAGATATATAGGCAATGGGGTATAGATATCTATCTGGCCCTACAGGAAAATAGAAGGGAAGGAGATGGAGGTGGGGGTGACAGAAGGGAGGGCAGATTGGAGGAAAGGGTAATCAGAATACATGCTATCCTGTAGTGGGGGGACGGGGAAGAGGAGAGAAAATTTAAAATTTTGTGGAAGTGAATGTTGAAAACTGAAAATAAAACAATTTTTAAAAATGTAATAGTCATAAACCCTAAGTAATAGGACACTAACTTGAGAGATGAATCAGAAAGTATATACCACACTCTAGTATCTGAAAGAAGAAAAAGTATAGTCTGTATGCCAAAACACAGACCAGACCAATAGATTAAAATGATCTTAAAAGAAAAACAGCATTCTGATTTTTGCCTGCAAATATGCTACCGTAGTTTGTTTTCTCATTAGGGAATCAGAAAGAACAGAAGGTTGGGCTTCTGTGTTGACTGTAGTGGAAAATCACAGACATTGCTGGCACCAGACCCATGGGATTGCTTTGCCTAAGGTAGAAGCATTAACAGGAAACGAGACACCAGACAAGTGACAGGATGGAGCAGATGGAAAGAGATTATTTTTAAGCAGTTTTTATTGAGGATGGTGAAAGCTAAGCAACTACAAATGAGCAGGACACATTGAACAAGATTGTGGATTTTGTTTTTAGCTGCTGCAAATTGGGCAGCACTGGCTGAAGAGGCAGAACCAGCTCAAAAGCTCTCCCTGGGGTGCTTTGTGCTCATTTCTTAACAAATATAAGAAGGCCTCTGAGGATGACAGGAGCTCTTACACTCCTCATCACTGAAAATTGTATTCCTAGCCAAGATTTGGCTACCTCTTCAAAGAATTTGGGAAAGTATAAGAAACAAGAGCTTAAAAATAAAAAATAGCAAAGCTAGCATCCCATCCTCAGGACTCCTCCCTTGGGTCTATATTTCTTCCTTTGCCCATGACTCTGAAATGTGGATGTGAATGAAATATTGTGTGTGTGAAATCTCACCTTTTCCACCTCTGAGACAAGAGTATGGATAGCTAAATAGCACAATGCCAGCACCCCAAATGTAACAAACAATTCAAGGGTAAGCAGCAGTTAGGGTATCCAATGGACATATATCAAAGATCCTAGAAAGAAATGCTGGGAGAAGATCACATGAGCAACCCAAAGATTTTTGATGAAAAGGTTCCTCTAGCCTCAGTAAAACTGCTGAGGAAAGAATGGATTTCAGATATGTTGTTCCTGTTTTCTCATGTATCTTTATAACTCCTTTAGGTTGATATCAGAAAAAAATCCAGGCCTCAGAGCAATATGGTAAAGTGGAAAAGGTATTGACTTTGAAATCAGAGGACCTAAGTGTAAATCTTAGCTCTAATACTTCCAATCCAATAAATATTTATTAAGTACCTACTGTGTGCAGCATACTAAGTGCAGGGATACAATTGATTAGAAAAAAATAAGGGGTTGTAGCCCATCAGATGTAGGGAAGGCCAGTCACAAAGAGGAGAGGTCTGGGTTCCCTGCCATCCTCCAACCGGATAGTATACAGAATTAATGAACTCCAGCTTGATTAATCCAAAGAAATTGAAGGCTTATCAGAAGTACATGCCTCATTTCTGAAGATTTAGATGGCTGAAAGGTAATCATTGAAATAAAAAGGCATCTTTGAAAAAGTCTTGCTTTTTGTGCAGCAGCACCTGGTCAATTTGAAGAGTCTCAAAGGGAGCCCACCCTAAGGAAATCAAGATGGCAGTTCACTGTGAATTGACAGTTTAAGTAAAATTAATTAATGCAAGTGTACTGTGATATATTCAACCAAGACAGGGCTGTTTTAACATGAATTCCATTCATTCTGTGAAGATCTAGGCTTCTGGTCACCTATGAAAAATGGACAACGAATTTGACGTTCTACAGACTTTTTGTATCATTCAAGGAAAAATAGATCCTGGACATTTTCAAGAAAAATCATTAGAAATGTAACTAGAAAGTAGATGAGAGAAATGATTTTTGATAAATCACTTGATTGTATAAAGAATGTATGTGTTCTTAATTTTAATATAATTTTGACTATTTCTACAAAAAAAATAAATAATGTCTGCCCTTAAGGAGCTTACAACATAATGGGAGAGGAGAGAGAGAGAGAGAAAGAGAGAGAGAGAGAGAGAGAGAGAGAGAGAGAGAGAGCACAAAAAGAGGCAAGAAAGTGGCAGGGGCAGAGGAAGAGAGGGATACCAGAAGATACATCTGGTACCATGGAATTGAAACCAGACAGAAGATGTAAAGTGAAGGGAGTCCAAGTTCACTTCCTGTCCTCTAGAAAGAAGGATTTGGGATTTTGGTGCTCGCTCCCCAGCCCTCCAGTCAGAGGGGAGAGGAACCTGATGGAAGTGGTGTCAATCAATATTTGAATTAATAGCATGGTGATGATATTGGAGGATGATGAACTTAACTTGGGAGGGGCATCTTGTTCCTTGGAGTTGAAATCAGGTAGAGCAGCAAATATAACTTTGGTCAAATCACTTGACCTCTCTAGGTTTCAGTTTCCTCATCTGTAAAATAGGGTGGGTTAGACTAGATGTTTCCTGATGTCCCTTCCAATTCTAAATCTATGATCCTAGAATTAATGAAGACTGTCATCACACCTACTGATCACTACATTTTAGTGCTATGCCAGTAACCATTTATACTGATCAGTTTGGAATTCTTATAACTCATTGGTTTGGCGGGCTCTGGATGTGGCCATAGCACTCCAAATGGCGACATAATCATCTGAGCTCACACAATCTGCCAACCCCTTTTGTAGAAAATAGAACACTTCTCTCAGTTTGATTTACCAATAAATCCTGATTTTGTTCCCTAATCCCCAGATGTCTTTAACTATACTATCTCAGTTCTCTACTGTATAGTAATATAGCCTGGGTGTATAATCATTGGATGGAATTTATCTGTCATTACAGTCAATTTCCAGTAGGTAGGTGGATAGAGAGATAGATAGACAGATGGAAGGATGGACAGACAGACAGATAGAGAGAAAGATAGATAGATAGATAGATAGATAGATAGATAGATAGATAGATAGATAGATAGATAGATAGATAGATAGATAGATAGATGATAGATATTCCTTATTCAACAGTTCCTGGTATTGACATCAGCAAGAATTCACCCTGCCAACTGGAATGCTTTGACCTTTCAGCATACACTCCAGCTGATGCCACAAGGGTACAGTGTGAGGATTGTTCTCTGAACATGTCTCTTTCTGCTGCTGTCTGTAAATGCATAATCAGTACTAGTTAGATTAAAATTCCGTTTACTGTTTTTAACTTCAAAAAAATTGTCGGATATGGAAAATTTACAAATTCTTCCCCATCAACTTTTTAATCTGGATTTATATTTGACCACATTCTTTTATTCGTCTTGAGTATAATGATATTTCTAATATCTATATTTATATACAGTATTTTGTAATCCTGTTTCTTGGTCCCATTTTGGTCCCAATCTGTCTCTTGACTGCCTTAGAAACACATTTTGACAACTTGTATGGCTTCCAAAGCCAGAAAATAGACAATATCTTAACAGCATTTACAACATAATCAGCAAAAGATTAAACATATCAATTCTCATTTGTCTTTGGGTAATATCTGCTGCCTTTAAAAATCTGTCCACTTTGTAGCATTATTGAGATATCAGTCAAAATCTATTCTATGACTCTAGAGCCAATTATGCCAGTTGTTCATAAAATGTGGGGCCAAAAAAAGAAATCATGAACCTGCTTTAAAATGACATAATGTTTCTTTATCTGTGTGTCTACTAACCTCTCAATTTTTTCGTTTAGTTTTTAAAATGGAAAACAAAACCAACCACAATATGTTCAAAGTATTATTTTGTACCTTTTCTGCTTCCAAAATACTATCTGACTGAAGCCCCTCAGTGTGCACCAAAAGCCACTTCTTTTTCAATTCTTATTCAACATCATATGGGTTTTTTAAAAATTAGAATACTTATGCTTGCAGTTTGCTGTCTACCTTTTGTGAAAAATTATTATTTCTCTATGACATCAATAACTATATATTGCATTAGGACCAAGATTTTTCCCCTTTTCTACTTCCTCATCCAGAAACCAACCAATGTGTAAACTCTCTCTTAAAGATTTACTCAGACCAAGATCTAATCAAAGACAATAAAGAAATTCTAAGTTTGGGTTAACAGGCGCATTCCTGTTTATTGTGTTTGCTCAGAAAGGTCTGGGAAAATGGGGATCCTCACTTTTGTCCAACAGGTGAAATGGAAATTGATAAATGTCTTTGACCAAGATTTGAGTGATAAAAGTCAGGGATCCCAAGACCCTCATTGTAATGTAGCCCACCCTCTTATTGTAATTAACCAATCAGAGTTGATTGCCACCCTCCAGAACACCTACTCTTTGAAGGACATATAAATTGTGAGCCCACCCCCGTTAGAGACCTTTAGTCTAAGACAGAGACAGCCAAATAACCATTCTTTTTATTAATAAGCATGCTGGCTTTATTAATAAACTAATTAAATCACCCAGAAATTATGTCCCTCTACTTTGTTCAATGTCAAACTTTAATTAATAAACAGACTAATGGAAGGGATATACACAGATAAAAATACAGGAGACATACATAAGCATTCAGAAACAGAATTTGATAAATAGGTAATCACTATTAGCAAATTCATTTATTAGGATCTGAATTGCAATTCCACTGAGAAGATATGTAACCTTAAGTATGTCCCTTGCTAAAAACTGTAGTCCGGGTTATCTGGGAAGACTTCTTTCAACTGATTCAAAGTAAAGTGAACAGAACCAGGAGATAAATTCATGCAAGGACTACAACATTTTAAAGTAAAATATAACACACCTTAAAATCTTTTTAAAATTCTCTTTCAGCAACTACCTCAGAAGACAGACAGGAAGATACAAGAAGAGGGCGAATAATATGGTGATCAAGAAGGACCTTGGCTGCAAACATCCCAGGGGACCCACAAGGCTGTGTGTGTGAGGACTAAAAGGGAGCCAGACTCCCCTCCCTTCCCCCTGCCTGTGATGGTCTACAAAAACAGATAACTAAATATACATCACTCCACACGGCAGAAAGGTGGGAAACTCCTGGGGTAGAGTTTTGCATACACATTGTCAAATTCAGTTATTCTAATGGACATTTTGTTTAATTTATTTCTCTAGTTTAAGAGAAGACTGAATCTGGTGGGGAAGACAAAGGGAACAAGCATTTATTAAGTACCTACTATGTGCCAGGTTCTGTCCTAAGCACTTTACCAATATTACTTCATTGATACTCACAATAACACCGTGAGGTAGGTGCTATTATCTCTATTTTACAGTTGGAGATATTTAAGTGACACATGGGTTCACATTGCATTTGAACTTTTCTTCCCAATTCCTAACCCAGTGCTCTAACGACTAAGCCTAGAGGTGAAAGGGGATCATTTCAGAAATGATCATAAAATAATGATAAAAGTTATTAACAAAATGCATTTAAGTAAATAAATATAGCTCATCAAAAAAATGTTGAATTCAGGAATCTTTGTTAGATTAAACACATTATCAACTAAATGAATGCTAGTATAAGCCTCTGAAAAGTCACCCTTTGGGGACTTGGACTAAGCTAATATTCTCAAGCTAGGTGCCACAGTGTCAGACCTTGAGTCAGGAAAACCTGCATTCAAACATGACCTCAGATACTAACTGTGTGATTCTGGACAAGTCACTGAACTCTGTTGGCCTCCATTTCATCATCTGTAAAATGAGCTGGAGAAGGGAATAGTAAATCACTCCAACGTCTTTGCAAGAAAACCCCAAATGGAGTCATGAAAAAACAGATACACCTAAAGAGACTGAATGACAGCAAAAATTTTTTT
>JAJHZJ010000235.1:461642-518968 GCA_023548195.1 Bettongia penicillata ogilbyi
TGGCAAATATGTGAGGCCAGATTTGAACTCAGGAAGATAAGTCTTCCTGACTCCAGGTCCAGCACTCTATCCACTGAGCCACCTAACTACTCTCTAACTGAAAATAGAGTACGCCAAATTCCTGCATTCCTAAGTTTGGATGGAAGCCAACACTATTCATTAAGAGGGGAAATTTGGCATCCTCCATTTGGTAATAAATTTTAGAATCAAAAAATCCTGAAACCTGAAATTCTTTAATATCGAATCACAATTCTACATACTACATTTGACAAAGAGGAATACCATTCAACCTCAATTGACAAGTTGACCTCAAAACTTGTTCAGGTGGTTGTTGCCACTCCCTGTATCAGCAGAGCAGGCAGAATGTTGGCATGTGCCTCAGCATTTTGAAGCATTCCAATAAGCCATTCAATGAGTGATTCACCACTGGAAAGCCTTTGAGGACTTAGATGGTGTATTATACTTATTCCGTATTTCTCAGTGTAATGACCTACTTGGCTCTCTGTCTCTATGTCCCTCTAACCTTTCCAGTTAAAGCCATTTAATCTTTAGGTTCAGACTTCCTCAAATTCAGCAATGAATTGTGGCACTATGAAATGGAATACAAAGAGCCTTGGGCTGGTACAATAGCCTAAGTCAACCTTGCTAGTGGTCACATTCAGACCTTGTGTCTCAGCTTCTACTTACTGGACTCTTTCCTGGTTTCATTGTGGCCAAGCCCTTACTGTCTAACTCTGAGTTCCTGCCTTGTTGTCCTTCCCCAGTTCTGGGATTTTGTTTTGGTTCCTTCCTGATACTCCAGTTCTATGAGGACTGGGGGCTCTGACTGCCTGCTTCCCCCCATCCGAGACCTTCCAAGTATTGGAATTCTTTCCCCAAACACCAACATCTGTTACTAATGCCTGACACATGCAGCGAACGCTTCCTGAAGCTACCTGGACCTCCATCTATAGTCTACTGCTTCATTCCCTTGATGCTGTACTCCCTAACCCTAAAGGCCTTTTGTTTGCTGACAGACCTACCTAACATCTGTCTGCCAGCTGTTTGGAAAGCCTCCTCTTAAATACATCCCACTGCTATCTGTCTCATCTATTCCAGGCCTAGTCTGAGTTATACCCTTCTTTTGCTTGTACCCTAGAAAAACTCTCTCACACATGCAGTGCGCACTTAATAAATATTTATTATTCACTTCCCATCTCTGTACTTTTGGACAGATATTCCTCCATATCTCCAATGTCCTCCCTTCTCAGATCTTCTTGTGAATGACAAGGTAGAGATGGCCTTCTACACTGGTCAATAAATGAACAGATATTTATCAGGTACTTACTATGTACCAAGCACTACTTTGGGGGAATACAAAAAGAGTAAAAATTATGGTCCCTAATTTCAAACAGCTCACTTTCTAGAGGAGATATTGTGCAAATTTTACATGCACACACACACACAGGTATATGTATGTATGTATATGTGCATATAGGTACATATGTGTACATATCTATGTATATACATGAGTATAAATACATATGCATATATTCACACATATTCATATGTATGTATGTGCATAAAAACACTGACCCCATCGGCCCTCATTGCCTGAAGGCTAGGTATATTATATTTCACCCCATCCCCAGGCTTCTCCAGTACTCTTAAGGGGAGTGGGAGTGCCTAGTCTCTCTGCAAATGGCTCTAGGCCCTATTGGTGGTTTCACTTAAATTAGAGGGACTTCCTCGGAACTCTAGTTCCATCTACCCACTAATAGTTGGGTTAACTTTTACAAGAGAAAATTTACTCTAAAGTATAATCACAAATATACAGACATATTCCCCTAACACATGGGAGGCATAAGCCTCCTTCCCTCTTGCACCATCTCAGTTTCTGGGGAGGGGAAGGGATTAGGTTCCTAACTTATCTCAGTTCCTACAACTCCAGATCAAATCTCAGGCAACCTGGCTTCAAGGTTTCCTTTCTGCACTGGTGGTTTGCAATATACTGCCTAGAATCCTGCCTCCAAGGTTGCCTTGGTTCAATTGCTAGGTTCAGTTAGCACCTAAAACTGAGAAGGACAAATGAAACAGAACAGAAATTGTAAGTCCGTTTAGTAGAGCTGTGATTAAAAGAAAACTTTGAAAAGGAGAACAGGGGAAAGAAGTCCTTTCATCTGAACATAACAGAGGATCCTGTTTTCTCTGTAAGGACAGGTGAGGGGACACACAGAGCCTCCATGTTAGGCAGTCTGCGTCTACTTCCAGATGGCATCCATGTTAGATGACCTGGGTATATCCCAAATTCCCCATTGTATGTATACACACATACATGTATATATGTATATATGGTTTTGTGTATATATATATGTGTGTGTGTGTGTGTATACATATAAAACATATACAGAGTACACAGACATTGACTTTTCCTAATTCCTCAGTTGTAAGTACTCTCTTCTACTTAAAAATTATGATGTATTAACTTACAATTCACATGTTGTATACTCCTAATAGCATGTAAGCTTTTTGAGGACAAGGAGCATCTCTCCAATCATTGATCCCCTTGTGGGATTCGCTCCCACATTTAACATAGTCACAACTCCTTCTACTTTCAACATCCCACCGATTCAGAATCTTTGGAAACTGATGAATGAGCCCTTTTCCCCACCACCAAATGTCTGCTTCCTTCCTCTCGTCATTATCAACCTTTCTCCTCCTAATATCTCATTCCAGATCCACTTAGCCTTTCCACTGTGACCTCTGATATATTTGCTTCATATGTAACATCATTCCTCACTTCTACCATCTTCTGGCATTCACTGGGATCTGGTTTCCCTGATGACACTGTTTCCTTCACCACATTTTTCCAAGTACTAGCTACCATTTCTCTTTCCTACTCACTGCCCTCATCTAGGCCATCAGAACAATCCTTACATCTCACTACCACTTCCAAGCCTTTTCTCTATCACTCAAGCCCAGCGACCTTCCCTCCTTGGAGGTTCATGCTATCCAAATGTATCACCCATTCTAGATCATGTTGGCTATTATCCATCAATCACCAGGAAGATCTCTTTTCTTCCTCAGTGAGTTTAATGTCTGTCTTACAGGTTTCCTCTCCACCTCCACTCTTGCCTTCTTGCTAGGGTATCTCAATATACATACCGATACTCTCTCAAATATTCTAATTTCCTAGCTCTTTGGTTAACTCTGTTCCCATGGTCTACCCCTTCATTCCAGCTCAGATATAACTAATAACATATTGTATATGATCTCCACTCACAGTCACCATCCTAGTTCAGGTCCTCTTTACCTCTCTCTGGACTACTACCACAACAGTCTTCTGGTTAACCTTCCTAACTTTAGTCTCCTTATTCCAACGCATTCTTCTTTCAGCTGCCAAAGTGATTTTTCTACAGTTTAGGTCCAATTGTGTTATCTCCTACTCCAATTACGTCCTGTTACCTCCTTGTTAAAATATGAATTCCTGTTAGACCTTTAAAGCTCTTCACAACATGGACTCCTCCTGCCAGGCTTTTTGTTCTACTCCCCTCCACATTCTATATAATCTAGTTACCCAGAGTGTTTGGTATTCCTGAGCCCAACATTCAGCTTCCATGCCTTTGCATTGTCTTTCTCTCATCCCTGGAATGCTTTCCTATCTCACATCAGTATCTTAGTATTTTGTCTCAATACTTAAATCAAAATCTAACCTTCAGCAGAATGCCTTTCTAGATCCTCTGAATGCTAGTGCCTTCCTCTTTGAGATAACTTTCCACCTACTTTGTATTTATCTTATTTTCATCCACATATATGATGACATTCTTGAGAAGAGGAACTGTTTCTCCTTTGTATTGTAGCCCGCTGCATAGTGAAAATAGTAGCTGCTTAATGAATCCTAGTTTATTAATTTATCGGATGGTTGGTTGGGCCATTTCTAGGATTACTCATGACCTTGAATCTTGTTCCAATAAAATTCATGGATATATTGATGAACAGAAAGCAGTCACTTTCAATATTTGTTCAGATATTCATTCACAAATATGACCTGTTCTTCCCGTCTTTGGGGGGATGCTTGACTGCTTATTTGAACAATACTCAAAACATCAAGTTGGGAACTATTTGGCCATGATCTTGTGTGATTCTTTTATTTAAAAAAAGCAACAAACTGTGCAAATATGGTGGCTGCAAGTTAGTGTTCACTCCCTGCTATTAGAGGTTAAAAGGATTTGAGGGTGGGGGAGCAGTTAACTCAAAAAATTTGAAATACAATAAGGTTCCATTTTTATTACATGCCATTTAAATGGCAATTTCATTTTTATAACATTCAAGTAGCAAACTCGTAAAGATTTGAATAAGGTTGATGAGTCTTTTATGTATCTGTAAATTGACTTGGTGTGTCCTAATTCATTATTAAAGTAAAAGAAGTAAAAGACTGGCATGGTTTATCTCTAATCATTATTTTAGCATAACAATCTTTTTTCTATGGAATTCTCAAGAGTAATTCCCAGCTTCTTATTTTTCCAGAAAACTAATTCAGTGGAGTGACTTTGGTGCCAAACTATTCCATAAAAATGGAATTTTACTGTATTCCTTATACCCAGAAGAGAGAACCAGTAGTGTGCTTTGTTGTTCAGACGAAGCCAATATTTTGCAATTATTTCTTCCTATAATCTTGAGAATCATTGACCTTTTGTGAAGTGTATATTTGACAGTTTAGTTGTCCAGTATTTAGTGGGATAGCATAATTTTGGCTCTCTTTTGCTGTGTGTCTCAAGATTTCTCTCACCCATGAAATACTTCCCCTGTATTAGGCTATTAGTTTATGTCTTATAGTAAAGTGTAGAAGGAAGAAGAATTGGGATAGATTTCTTTCTCCACACACCTTCACTGAATTTTTTTACAAGTAGTGAAAAGAAAATTAAAATGTAAAATTGATTTAATCATGTAAATTTCTCCTTCTTTTCCTGTACCCCTGTCATTTCATATTTTCCTTGGTTTTCAGAAAATTACAGTTTTAGCTCACTAGCTGTGTTTCCTTTGGTTTATTCTCAGGAAAAAGGCAACTCTGAACTGGGTACAAAAGATAAAAATTATGAGCTTACAACACCTAGATTTAATTCCAGATTCTGAACACTGACTCAAGTAATACAGTTTGTCCTTAGAACTTTGTTCTCATTTCTTCCTCCTCTTATCAAAACTAGGTCTTAGGGAGCAGTTATGTTTTAAAAAAAGGATCTGAATATTTATATACTGCATCAAGAACTAATATAGTAATTTAACTGTTTCTTCCGAAGAGCATTCAAGAGGGGAGAGACAATTCATTAACCCTGAGAAATAAAGTTGTTTATATCCCCCCAAGCTTAAAAGGGTGCTACCACATAATTGGGACTTCATAAATCCTTTTTAATTTAGTAATTGAATGAATTTAGGATTTGGAACTAAAAGTAACTTTAAAGATTTGTTTTACAGATGAATAACAGAGACTTGAACAAGGCTATATGGTTAATAAAACAGAAAGTAGTCTAACCCAGGTCTTTAATGGTATACTTTCGGAAACCAAAAGCTCAGAGCTAGGAAACACAATGTAGGGTATGGGAAACAGTAAGTAGACAAGTTTAGTGGAATGATTGGAGACTGGGGAGATTGACATGAAACCAGTCTCCTAGAAAAAAATATACTCTCCCTCTGTATTGATTCCAATACAGACGCATATTCTTCATGTAGCTTCCAGTTTAATCTAGCCCCTAAAAGATCTCACGACATTAAGGAAATAGACTGGGAGATTTTGCTGATAAACTCAATATAGATTCATTGCCTTTGTCTGGGAACTGACATTGAAATTCAACTGTTTACACTTCATCAGTGAAGACGGAATAAACCCAAATGATTAATTCTGTTTTACTTATTCCTTCTTTCCATATCCCCTCTGGCATTAGACAGAATCCAAAGCTTTGGAAAGAAAATGAACGATATTACTTGAATGTAACTGTAGCCATATCTAGCAAGATAAGAATATATATCAGAAGTGACTTTTTTTAAAATAAGAGGCCTAAAAAGAGGTCAAAAGGATCCCAAGAGGATTTCAACAAATTTAAAACCATCTTAAGGAGTGACACTGCCTGCTTTAAGCTGTAATGACAGATGGTTTCTTTAGACAGCTATACTGACTATTGACTGGCTGAGAGGGTTCCAAAGTATTCTGACTGAATAAGGAGGAAAATATAATAAATTAAATGAAAGACCTTCTGTTGGATTTAAAGCACACAAAGTAAAATAGAAATAAAATCACAACAAAGCACCAGGATGACAGATAATCAACACAACCATTGTCAAATCGATGTGTCGTTGCTAGAACGACATAACTCACCATTTTGAATGGAAGATGCTGTAGTTATCTGGAAGTCAAGTCTTGTTTTTCAGTGAGACAAAATGATAGACCATTTGGGGTAGTGTCATAAGATTTGAAAGCTAAAAGGAATCTTAGAGATCATCTGGATCAAGCCCTTCATTTAATAAGTCAGGACCCTGAGTCCCAGAGACTGAAAAGACTTGCTCAATGTCTCATAGCTTCTGTCTTAGTATCAGTAGCCATCTTGCTTCCTTCCTTTCCTAAGGGAAAAGAGGTTTCTGGTAACTCATTTAACCTCAATGGATAGCTCTAATAATGAAAATTTCAGGTTTCATAGTAGGTCAGAAAGAAAGAGCTGTTTTGTAGCAGTTAAGGGCTTTATAACACCCATCAGATGACATCACAGGGACAGCATTCTAAAACACACAGGTGTGTTTGAACTATGCCTCCTGAATGTGGACCCAGATAGCTGGGTAACTCAGCTCCTCCTCTCCTTTCTGGCTCCCCGTCCCCTTCCTTCTCCCCTCCAAAGGAAGGTAAATTTGGATGGACAGTTAACTTGGGTTTTACTGACTAGATTCCTTTCCTTTCATTTCCTTTCCTTTCTCAAAACCTTTTTTTTTTTTGCACTCTGAAGCTCATACATTGGAAGACACCAGGCCCCTGCCTAAGGGCTGACTTCTGGACCCCCTTGACTTAATAGTGATTATCAATAGCAACTGTTGCTGCTTCCCTCCCAGACCGATGTTTTTGCTTTTCCAGGCTTCACTAAAGGGGCCCTCCCCTGGCTACTTCTTAAAGAGGCCTATTCAATAAATGGGCCTTACCTCACCCTGAGTTCCTGAATAGACCTTGACTTAAAGGGGCCAAGGTTTCTTATTGCATTCTCCAGTCATCCTGATGAATATCTATCTGGTCACTGGATTCAAATGGCTCTGGAGGAGAAGTGAAGCTGTTGACCTGCACAGCCCTCCCTCACACAAAATGAAGTCAAGTGCAAGCCATGTCATCATTTCTCTGATGGCATGATCTTCTTCGGCAAAGAAGGATGAACACAACAACAACCTGATAAGGAATTAAGGACTGGAAAGAGAAAAAGGAGGGATTCTAGAAAGGAAATAAATCAAATGTATATTTAACTTTTCACTTTTTAACTATAAATGCTTGAAGGGCAGGATGCCAAAATGATAATAAACCAAGGAGAACATACATTTCAGAACTCAGATTGAGAGATATTTGAGACTCAGTATACCAAGTCCTGCGAGAACAGAAGGACATTTTTCAGTCTTCCCCTCAAGAGCTATTATTTTAAAACAAGGCAGCAAGACAGATATCACATTGTCTGCAGATCAATCATCCCAACTGACAAAAGAAATAATTATCGATCATAGAACATACAGGTATTAAAAGAGAATGGCAATTATCTAATAATCCTGTGATAACGTTGAGCAGGCTTGACTGTACTCATTTCACAGAAGAAGTGACTGAAGCCGAGAAAATGAAAGTGACTTATAATCATATAGTGATAGCAGTGTCATTTAGTGATATTACTGGAGGGGCATGAGCCAGGATCAAAACTAAGGTTTCTCAACTATTACAGCAGTGCTATACCTGGTTGCTGTCTTAGACTTTATCATGATCCCCAGACACTCATCATGCGTCAAGATCACATTAACTCTGAAATTCACTCTTCCTCAGCATCCTCTGCCATCAGGGCTCTGATTAGAGAGATTAAGGACATTGGAGAGCTCTTCCAAGGTCTGCCATTTAAAGAGGGGGCTCAGGGAAGCCATGTCATCATTCCCCATTCCCAGATGCAAGGAATTCATCATGTCTCATCATGATGACATGATGCCCCTCCCTTTTAAGCTTCTTTTATATATTATCTTCCAAGGTCCTCAAAGGAAGGAACTATCTACCTTTCTTTGTATCTCCAATACAACACAGTGTCTAGCATATAGCAGATGCTTAATAAATGTATATTGACTGACTTCTAGCTCTGAAGCACAAAGGTAACCAAATCCTGATCAACTTTGAACATTCATTAGTGATCCAAACATCATATCACAAGGTTACAACCAATGCGCAAGTTGATATAAAGATTTTGGGAAATGAAGACCATGGAATGGCATCCTCACTGAAAGATATTTAACATATCTTTCTACCTTACCTTGCATAATCTCTTAAGCCCAACCCTTTCTTTCCATTAGTACTGCTACCATCTTAGTTCATCCTCTCTCAACAAGATAATGAAATAAATTCTTCAATCATGTCTTAGATTCCAGATTTCTCCATTCTTATCCATACTATATATCTACTGCCAAGTAAACATAATTCTGATCATCTCACTCCACCATTCAGCAACCTGCAAAGCCGAAAGAAAAACACAAACACTTAGACTGGGACTTAAGCCTTCAAACAAACTGACCCAAACCTAACAAATCTTGTATTTCACATGATTTTCTTTCCTGCACCCTATAATTCAGTCAAACATAATTCTTTTTTATCTCTAAATTTGTACTTAATATAGTAAATATAATATATTTCATCTCTGACACTTTAAATGTACTTTAATATCTGCATACAGAAATTTCACCCATCTTTTAAGAGAAAGTCAAAGTACCGTATCTTCCATGAAGTATTTCCTAATCTTCACTAGCCATAAGTGATCTATTCTTCCTTGGAATGCTCATAACACTTTGTACCTTTTTTACATTACACTCTATGGAATATTGATTTGTGTATATGTCTGACCTTCTCTAATAAATTGGAATACTATTCAAACAACCATTGCTATTGAAAAATGAGAAATGCAAAAAAATGCAATAAGATCATCATAGTTACTTTCAATTAACATCTTTTTCTGCAAAAGTTTAACTGATATAAATCAGTTGCCATAATGAGGAGGCCAAACCTTCAACCTCAAGCTCTTGATCTCTTTGTGTTCCGATCCAGGATACTAGTGGAACTAGGGAAGTTTGAGTTAACCCTATAGACTCTCACATCAGTCAAGACTGTTTCAAGAGAGGAAGTTGTGGTGCATACCTAGGGCAATTTGGGTATACTCTGTCAAAAAGTGAACCGATCTGGTACCCATCTCTAGGCCTTTTGTACAAGAAGAATGTAAAGTTCTCTTTTAGGACTTCTGGGAGGATCTCCTAAAATCCCAAGCAACTTCCTTTTGGATTTTTTTTAATTCTTTGGTTCTTGAATTTTAGTTCATGGTTCTAGCACTGGAAGGGAGGTCATGCTTACAAAGAATGATCATTTAGTGACAAGAATATGCAGAAGGTTGTCAGAGAGTACGGAGTAAAGTATAGCATAGCTGGGCCTTTCCTGAAATAATGCTTCAGGTAAAGATCCTTAAATTTCTGTAATTTTTTGAAGGATTTTAGCTTTGTGTAAATATTCATGTTCTTCATACAATTCATCTAGAATATTATTTAAAGGATCTTAAACACGTTGGAAGTTAGAATGGTACATTTATGCCTAATTTTTCTTTAAAGTTTATTCTAAACTCTTTCAGAAAATTCCATAAATTCAAGGACATGAGAAGAAAAAAGTCTATTGGAGGTAATGCTTTATTGATGATGATGCCAATCATCTCCACCATGATCCTTATGAAGGGTTAATGTTTGCTGAAGCAACCCTACTTCTCATTTTTCATCTTGAATCCCAATCACAGGCATTAATCAAACAAATCAACGTAGTCTTAAGAATGTATCACTAACTTAAAGGTTTCTACTATCGCACAAAACAGCAAAAAGAGTACTGAGAGGGCTGAGAAGCAGATCAGACTCTACCAGTAAAATGTGTGACTTTGGATAAGTCACTTGGCCTCAGTTCTTCATCTATAAAATGAAGGGTTGGGACTAGATCAGAGTTCCTTCATCTCGTTCCACAAAGACTAAAGGATCTATGAATAGATTTGGGGGAAAGAGAGGGTCCCTGAACATAGGAAAAAATGATATCTTTGTTTTTCACTAACCTCTCACTGAAATTTAGCATTTCCTTTAATCATGGCTGCAGTCAATAAATTACAGAGGCATAAGTAGTTTGCCATTAATAGAAATTAAAAATATTTTTGTATAACATAACAGTTTGTGTAAATATCATTTACACTCACCATTATTTCAAAATAACTTTAGTAAGTAGATCTGTCACTACATTGTGCGTAATCTCAGTCTTCCCACCTACAGACACCCATGAGATATAGTTGGACAACTATCAAGGTCAATCAAGTTTTCACCAGGCTTCCCAAGAGAGCCAAGACATACACACAAAGAAGGCTAAATACCCCTGAACTAGATGATACGCATGGTCCTTTTCAGCTCTCACTTTCTGTGAGTCTATGTTTATTGCTATTGTCAATTAAAGAGATCAATAAATCAGTCGGCCAATAAGCATTTAATTAAGTGATAAGATCTCCATTTGAAGTTGGGGCCCCAACACTTCTGACATCTCTTGAGAGCTTTGGGAAGTTCACATCAAGCTTGGGAAATCCTTGTTGGCAAAAAGCCCAGTATAAGCACAGAGTCCTATTAGTGTACATGAATTCTTCCAGCTCTGCTTTCCAACCCAACAGTCCCTGTGGCAAGTCACAGGGAGCTAGCGCCTGACCAGAATCCATCCTAAGCATTCTCCTGAACTCTCAGTACCTAAAATAGACAAGAAATCAGATGAAGAAAGTCATTAAGAATAACAAAAAATGCATGGGTTTTGTCTTCAGAGGGAATTTGTTTAATGTAATTGATCTTCTTTTGTAAGAAATCAAAATAAAGGAAATACAAAGAGTCTTGCCTAAATGGCAAATCAATTGTCCCAAGACAGTTAAGACTCTGGAAAAAAAATAATTCAATCCAACTCACCTGTATTATTCATAGCGACATAAACAAAAACTACTACTGGTATAAGTCCATGGGAAGGCCTTGAGAGTGATGTGTTCACCTATGGAAAGTGAAGTAAGTTATTTACAGTCAAAGAAACACAATAGGGAAGGCATTTTAGGACATGTTCCATGGATACCCATCTCATCCTTGTTGATATAGGTAGAGGCAAAAGAAAAACAGAAAGTTTTATAATTATTTAATTATAAATTCCTACAACTTCTCTGAGAATTCCTTTATAAGTCTTTAAGCATGATGCAAATGTAAACTGGTTATATAAGTGTTAATAATTTGGTTTTCTAGCCTTCCTTGACTTTCTCTATGCTTGTTTTCTCTATGTTGAATTTCTTTTTCTTGTACTTCTTTCTGTAAAGAATAAGATTCTGGGTCTTGCTGAAATACAATTCTGAAATCAGAGAATGATCTTCATCTAATACAAGTGTGGTGCAATGGTAAGAACATGGAGCTGGGAGGTAGTAAACCAGGATTCATATCCAGTTCCTATACTTATTATGTGTGTTACCTTGGAGATGTCATTTAATCTCTCCAGGCCTCAGTCTCCTCTTGGAAAAAAAAGACCTTTGGATTAGATGTTCTCTAAGAAGTCTTCCACTTCTAAATCTATGATGGAGCTCTGTAAAGGTCTGAAATTTAATGTGCAACCAGACAGCCCTATGGTTTTTTTCCTCCATTTTTCTGGCATACTACTGATTTCTCAAGAGTGGTGTGGTTTTACTTTGATTGAATAATAATTTAAAAACAAAGGCCCTCAACAACCCCTAAAAGAATATACCATCTGCCTTAAATAATACCTATCATTTGTCATTTTGATTTCTCCACTTATAACTATAGCAAAAATGCATGTGAACGGCTTTGAAAAATAGTAAGGGCCATACCAATGGAGGGGGTAGGGATAAGTAATGGACCACTTGTGATTTTCATTGGTATAAGAAACTCTCAGTCGGAGAAACTCCCTCTACTAAAAGCAAGTTAGCACTTTCTATACAACTTATAATCTTGAGGAGCTACTAAATCATACATAAGGATCCCTGCTGCTGCATTTCAACTTAGTTTTAAAATTCAGTGTTGTCTGTGTTTTATTGTATTTTCATTTATTTCATTAAATATTTCACAATTACATTTTAACTTGTTTCAGCTGCACTGGAGAATGGTGCTACTGGCATGGCCAGTGGACTATATTTCTGATAAATTTTGAAGGGTTAAACAGTTTACTCGTTGCCAAAATCAATGTATGTTAGAGATAGGATTTGAAATCTGATCTTCTTGTCTACCACATCCTGATGCCTCTCATGTACATATAGAGTATTATTGATAACAGATTTCAGAAATCTTCTAATCCAATCCCCTTACTTTATAAATGTGTCATAGCAGAGGTTAATTGACCTGCCCAAGGTCACATAGCCAGTGCCACTCTCAGTGGGAAAGTGACCAATTTCTTTAGGTCTCCTGAATCCTGAAATTCTATTAGAGTTTGCTCTCTCTCTGTCTTCAGCTGTTCATCTTTTTTAAAAAGTTCCTTGTTTTCAGTGGAAGTAGTCTTTATTATGCCAAAAGGAAAAAAGTCACACTTTTCTTTAAATGCTTTTTCTAAATGTAGCCTGACCTTGACGTATTAACAACAGTCTTACAGTACAGATTCTGTCTTTTGATAGCAATCAATTTCCCTTTTTCCCTGGCCCCAGGCCAGGACCCAGACAGATCCTCTCCAGAGAGGTACAAATACTTCCCTTGCCCATGTTTGACTAGGGGTTGGGTCGGAACAGAACAGAGGGATAAAACCACTGATAATTTTCCAGATGACAAAGTACAAGTGATCCCTTTCCCTTTGGATCATTTACCTCCTTTTGGAGGTCAGGGGGACAAATTGTGCTGAGCTTTGTCCATTGTGTGACATTTCTCCAGTACCTCTCACAACTCTCAGTGATATACTGAGTAGGGGAGATATTAGCTACATTAAGAAATTTTTTTAAGTGAAATTTAGATACATAAATATAAAGGTTTATCTCGAAAATAAAAGTCAAACGTCCATTAAGTAGTTGTGTCTGACAAATACAATTCTTCCACAAAGGGATGTTCCACTTGAGAGTGTACTGAAAATGGCATATTGCCAGCCAGCATCTCTGGCAATGATAAATCTGATTTTGACTTGACTTAGTCTTTCTCCTCTTTATGTGGTTTTTTTTTTTTTTTGCCTCCTTTGGTTTGTTCTGACATCTTCTTCTCATCTTATTTCTTCTGTCCCTGTCTAGTGAATCCAAGGCACTCATTGTAACCTGGAAAGTCAAGCTCACATTTCTGCTGGATTAATTTACATGAAGTGCTCTCTCTCTTTCTCTCTCTCTCTCTCCCTCCCTCCCTCCTTCTCTTCCCCCTCCCTCTTTCTCATTAAGGAAATTTGTTCTGTGAAGTTTGGATTCAGTCAAAGAGTTGCACTTGAGGACCTAGAGGGCCACATGCAGCCTCGAGGACACAGGTTTCCTATCCCTGGTCTAGCCATTCTCTCATATTTGCTATTCCTCATGTTTAACTTTCTCTCTCCTATCTCTGTACCTTTGCATTTTCTGTTCATTCTGAAATGTTCTTCCTTTATGGAGTGTTCTTGTTGATGCTTTAATTTCAAAGAGGACCAATGACATTACAGGGCGATGTCTTGACTTGCACATGAGTTAGATTTAGGGGAGGCAGAGTTGTGCAAAGTCATCTGTCTCCCTATCTTCCAGAATCACTGGAGTTCAGTAGCAAAAAAAAGTCAAAATGACTGGTGATGGCCTGGGATGTAGTGGATGACCATGGCATCTTTGATGTCTGATCAAGCTCTAAGCCCTCCAAAGCACCTGTTTCATCCACCTTCATGATCATTGAAACAAACTGTTATTATATGCCCATTCGTTAAGACTCAGTTCAAGTGCCACCTTCTCCAGGAGCCCTTGGTGGCTTGTTATCTTCCATCTGCTCTCTATGTGTCTTGCATGTTCTGGTTTGTATATATTATTTCCCCCATTAGAATATAAGCTCCTTGAGGGTAAGAACTGATTTTTTAAAATAGATTTGCAGTGTTTGTCACAATGCCAAATGGTAATTGATTAATTAGTGCTAGTTGATTGACTGCACATGGTAACCCTCATGCGTGTCATGAATTCATTTTTTTTTAAATATAAATTTATTTATTTAACTTTTTAACATTCATTTTCACCAGATTTTGGGTTCCAAATTTTCTCCCCATTTATCCCCTCCCCGCACCCCAATACACCAAGTATTCTAATTTTCCCTATCACCAATCTGCCCTCTCTTATGTAATCCCTCCCTTCTCTTGTCCCCATCTTCTCTTTTGTCCCGTAGGGCCAGATGACTTTCTATTCCCAATTAACTGTATTTCTTATTTCCTAGTAGCAAGAACAATACTCAACAGTTGTTCCTAAAACTTTGAGTTCCAAATTCTCCCCATCCCTCCCTCCCCATCCATTCCCTTTGGGAAGGCAGGCAATTCAATATAGGCCATATCTGTGTAGTTTTGCAAATGACTTCAATAATAGTCGTGTTGTGTAAGACTAACTGTATTTCCCTCCATCCTATCCTGCCCCCCATTGTTTCTATTCTGTCTTTTGATCCTGTCCCTCCCCAAGTGTTGACTTCAAATTGCTCCCTCCTCCCATTGCCCTCCCTTCCATCATTCCCCTCACCCTGCTTATCTCCTTCTCCCCCACTTTCCTGTATTGTAAGATAGGTTTTCATACCAAAATGAGTGTGCATTTTATTCCTTCCTTTAGTCGAATATGATGAGGGTAAACTTCATATTTTTTTCTCAGCTCTCCTCTTTTTCCCTTCACTAAAAAGTCTCCTGCTTGCCTCTTGAATGAGATATAATTTACCCCATTCCATTTTCCCCTCTCTCCTCCCACTACATTTCTCTCTCACCGTTTACCTTAATTTCTTTTAAGATATGGTCCCATCCGAGGGGGTGGAGCCAAGAGGGTGGAGTAGAAAGACTCACATATGCTAGCTCCGAACCCACAGCCCATATATTTCCTCCAAAAAGAACTTCCCATGAATTCTGGAGCACTGCAAGGCACGCAGAAATACAGTGGAAAAGATTTCCGTTCCAGAGAACCCTGGAAAGCTGATCCCAAAGGTCCATCATGCTCCGGACAGCAGAGTCCACCCCTGCACTGCCCTGGCCATGGCCCCAGAGGAGCTGATCCGAGCAAGCTTCAGGGACGGAATCTCCAGCAGCCGGAAAGGTCCCTCTGCCCACAGACGCTACAGGTCAGTGGGAGAGACGTCTGGGCTGGCCAAGAGGGAAGCGAGGTGACTCTGTGACTCGGGTCCCCTCGGGAGGAAGTGGCAGAAGGAGCAGCAGAGGCAGTGGCAGCGGCCCGGCACTCCCCGAGCACACAGGAGCTCCATTACTGAAGGTCTCTGCATAAAGCCCCTGAGGGAACTGAGCTTGGGAGGTGGCCCTGCCCCCACTTGAGCACCAGAACTTAAGCTCACATTGAATAGCAGCCACGCCTGCTGTGGAAAGCCCATTTGAATCTCAGACCCCAAGCACTGGCTGGGTGGATCTAGGCGGGGGTGGACAGGAATCTCAGAAGTCAAGTAACTGGCTGGGAAAATGCCCAGAAAAGGGAGGAAAAATAAGACTATAGAGAGCTACTTTGAAGGGGTACAGATGTTACTGCCTTTCAATTCTGATGATGAAGTACAATGCTTGCCATCAAGGAAAGACGTGGAGGTCGGGGCCTCTGTATCCCAGACATCCCAGGTGGATGTCTGGTGGGCTCAGGCCTTGGAAGAGCTCAAAAAGGATTTTGAAAATCAAGTTAGACAGGTAGAGGAAAAACTGGGAAGAGAAATGAGAGAGATGCAAGAAAAGCATGAAAAACGGGTCAATACCTTGGTAAAGGAGACCCAAAAAAATGCGGAAGAAAATAACACCTTGAAAAATAGGCTCACTCAATTGGCAAAAGAGGTTCAAAAAGCCAATGAGGAGAAGAATGCTTTCAAAAGCAGAATTAGCCAAATGGAAAAAGAGGTTCAAAAGCTCACTGAAGAGAATAGTTTTCTCAAAATTAGAATGGAACAGATGGAGTCTAATGACTTTATGAGAAACCAAGAAATCACCAAACAAAACCAAAAGAATGAAAAAATGGAAGAGAATGTGAAATATCTCATTGGAAAAACAACTGACCTGGAAAATAGATCCAGGAGAGACCATTTAAAAATTATGGGACTACCTGAAAGTCATGATCAAAAAAAGAGCCTAGACAAGATATGGTCCCATCCTATTCAATTCACTCTGTGCTCTCTGTCTCTGTATGTGCGTGCAAATGTGTATGTGTGTGTGTGTGCATGCATGTACATGTGTGTGTGCATGTGTGTTTGTGGGGGGGGCCACCAACTACCCAGATACTGAAAAGTTTTAAGAGTTACAAATATTCTCTTTCCATGTAGGAATGTAAACAGTTCACCTTTGGTAAGTCCCTTATGACTTCTCTTTGCTGTTTAATTTTTCATGCTTCTTCTCATTCTTGTGTTTGAAAGTCAAATTTTCTTTTCAGCTCTGGTCTTTTCATCAAGAATGATTGAAAGTCCTCTGTAAAAGACCATATTTTCCCCTGAAGTATTATATTCAGTTTTCCTGGGTAGGTGATACTTGGTTTCAGTCCTAGTTCCTTTGACTTCTGGAATATCCTATTCCACACCCTTTGATCCCTTAATGTAGAAGCTGCTAGATCTTGAGTTATCCTGATTGTATTTCCACAATACTGGAATTATTTCTTTCTAGTTGCTTGCAATATTTTCTCCTTGACCTGGGAATTCTGGAATTTGGCCACAATGTTCCTAGGAGTTTCTATTTTTGGATCTCTTTCAGGAGGCGATCAATGGATTCTTTCCATACTTATTTTGCCCTCTGGTTGTAGAATATCAGGGCAGTTTTCCTCGATAATTTCATGGAAGATGATGTCTAGGCTCTTTTTTTGATCATGGCTTTCAGGTAGTCCCATAATTTTTAAATTGTCTCTCTTGGATCTATTTTCCAGGTCAGTTGTTTTTCCAATGAGATATTTCACATTCTCTTCCATTTTTTCATTCTTTTGGTTTTGTTTGGTGATTTCTTGGTTTCTCATAAAGTCATCAGCCTCCATCTGTTCCATTCTAATTTTGAGAAAACTATTCTCTTCAGTGAGCTTTTGAACCTCTTTTTCCATTTGGTTAATTCTGCTTTTGAAAGCATTCTTCTCCTCATTGGCTTTTTGAACCTCTTTTGCCAATTGAGTGAGCCTATTTTTCAAGGTGTTATTTTCTTCCGCATTTTTTTGGGTCTCCTTTACCAAGGTATTGACCCGTTTTTCATGCTTTTCTTGCATCTCTCTCATTTCTCTTCCCAGTTTTTCCTCTACCTGTCTAACTTGATTTTCAAAATCCTTTTTGAGCTCTTCCAAGGCCTGAGCCCACCGAACATCCACCTGGGATGTCTGGGATACAGAGGCCCCGACCTCCACGTCTTTCCCTGATGGCAAGCATTGTACTTCATCATCAGAAATGAAAGGAGGAAGGAACATCTCTTCCCCAATAAAGTAGCTCTCTATGATCTTATTTTGCTTCCTTTTTCTGGGCATTTTCCCAGCCAGTTACTTGACTTCTGAGATTCCTGTCCACCCCCCCCCCACCTAGATCCGCCCAGCTAGTGCCTGGGGTCTGAGATTCAAATGCTACTCCCTAGCCTCAGGGCTTTCAGCAGCGGGAGCAGCTGCTATTCAATGTGAGCTTAAGTTCTGGTGCACAGGTGGGGGCATGGCCGCCTCCCAGGCTCAGTTCCCTCAGTGGGTTTATGCAGAGACCTTCGGTAATGGCCCTGAGCTCCTGCCTGCTCTGGGAGCCCTGGCTGCCACCACTGCCTCTGCTGCTCCCTCTGCTGCCGCCTCCCAAGGGGGCTCGAGTCACGGAGACACCTCACTCCCCTCTTGGCCAGCCCAGAAGTCTCTCTCACTGACCTGTAGCGCCTGTGGGTGGAGGGACCTTCGTGGCTGCTGGAGATTCCGTCCCTGAAGCCTGCTCAGATCTGCTCCTCTGGGGCCGGGTGATGGACCCCTGGGGACAGCTTTCCAGGGCTCTCTGGAATGGAAATCTCTTCCACTGTGTTTCTACGCGGGTTCCACTGCTCCAGAATTTGTGGGGAGTTCTTTTTACAGGAAACTTATGGGCTGTGGGTTCGGAGCTAGCATATGTGAGTCTTTCTACTCTGCCATCTTGGCTCCTCTCCCCGCCCCCCCCCCGCCATGAATTCTTGCCTCACATCTACCTCTCAGAATCTCTGGTTTCCTTTAGTACTGAATTCAAATAGCAGCCTCTGCAGATCATCTTTCTTAGTCCCTATTCCTATTGACTTCCTCTCTAAGGTTTTCTTCCTTCTATTCTTACATATTTTCTTTGCACTTATTTATGTACATATTCTTTTTCCCCATTAGAGAGCAAACTCTTTTAGGGCAGAGGCTGATTTTGCTTTTTGGTTGAATTGGAATGCAAACCCAGGGAATATGTTTGGAATGGACCTTATAGGGAAATTTACATGACTAATTTGCTGAATTGCCCTAGCCACCTCTGAAGGACTTGCCACTTTGGTATAAGGCAGCAATTTCCTTGCCCTCCCCTTCACCTCTTGACAGTGGCAAGCAGGCATGGTACAAGGTTAGCAAATAGGAAAAGATAATTTCCTGCTTGCTGTATTTCTTCAACTCTCTTTGGTGGCAGACTCCCCTTTCGACTTCCATTGAAAAGACAAGGAGAATCTCCTCTCCAAAACCATACCCCTACCCAGTTCCAATGGCTGCTCACAGATGGAAATAAGAACATACCTTTGTCTAGGTGAACCAGAGATTATATTTTTATGCAAAACCTGAGGTGGATGATTCTGACCTTGTCAGCTATTTCATGAGTTCAAGAAGTTGGAGAATTCCTAAGTCTAGGTGCTGTTTGCCCACCAGGAGGTGATTTCCACAACTAATTAAGAAGATAGTCACTACAGGAATATACTATAGATGAAAAGACTAAGAAATCCCATGCCAGAGCACCGCATGCAAAATGGTATGCAGCTTGAGTTAGTTATCAGTCAGTGCAAATCTTGTAGGAGAACATGCCCTACGTTTATGAAAGGAATGTTTTGTTACTATCGTCTAGTCTGTTCCGAATCAGTCAATGGCTTTGCTGTAAGGTAATTTTATCCTCTGACTGATGATTGAAGGCAAGCTCGGTAATGAGAGATAACTTGAGAGATGTAGCTCATAAGAATAAAATAAACCAATGGGAGTTATCCCCTGGGGGATTCTATCTGGAAGTGCACTTTGAGGGAGTAGCCTAGAAGGGGGACTACTACATTGTGAGTCCATACTCAAAATTCCCATGAAGGCCCCAGCAAATCATACTTGATTGAGAGACAGCAAGGTAGAGTCAAATGCTCCAAACCTGCATTCTGTTTCACAGAAGGTTATGAGAAAAAGCCCATGTGGAAAGCTGAGTAGTGGTAACAGAAGTACACATGAAAGCCAAAGGTCAAGGCAGGGGCAGGGGGGAGGCAATGGGAAGGGGAAAGGTGGTTAGCGCTAGTAGAAAGAGATAAATAGGAAACTTCTGGGACTGGGACATATTTCCAGGAATTAAAATGTCAGAGATAGCATTAGATAATGGAAAGTGCATTGCATTTGGAGTCACATAATGTGATTTTGAAAGTAAAAATATACTTGAAGCTTTTCTCCTACTCTATTGTCATAGATGGTAAATAATTGATCAATGAAATCTTCCCCCTTTGCTTTTGGGGTTCATTTAAACTGGAATGATTCCCAAAGTTCACTTCGCCAGACTACTGCTGCCTTGTAGAGTCTTCCCTTTCTTACTAAGTAACATTCCGTTCCTTGATGACTCCTCCTATATTTACAATGTTCACATTAATGTAGTACGGCTTGGGTGACTTGTGACTTAAGAGCTGATATCCTTAAAAGAAATTAATTTCCAACCATTGAAAAGGTATGTATATGACAAGCTAGTGGGTCTGAAAATTATAGACTTGACTCTACAAATACATAAAAATCCTGTACCGTTTTTCCTTTGTAAGACATTTATTTCTATAACCTCTACCCCCAGACTAAATTTTACTGGCTTATTAAATTTTTTTACAACTTATGTCCATTTGAAAACTTTTACTGTTTACTGCTATGTATCACTTTGGCAGACAGTGCCACAATTCAAAGTATACCATGATATATTTACTGTTGAAGAATTCCAAATCTAGTCAAGATCAGTGAATATTTTTTTGAAAGGCTCAGTAGAATAGACAAATGAACAGATAGACAGGAAATACCAGGAAATCTAGTTGAAATAGAGGCATCAATTAATTTTGCCAGTTAGTGATCTCTTCCTTTACATTGTCTACAATCTATGTCATTTTGGAATTTTAAAAAGTTAAATCACAGAGTGGGGAAAAAAACCTTGGAGGTCATCAAACCTAAACTCCCTATCCTATGCATAAATTCCCACTTTAACATATCTACTAAGTAGATATCCAGTCTCTGCTTGAATACCTCCAGGGACAAAGAATTCATAACCTTATGAGGCAACTTTTTAATTTTTAGACAACTTTTCCTAATACTGAAATTCACATCACTGAAATTACCCCAGATGTGTCCTCATTCTGCCTTCAGAGCAGAAGTCTCTAGTCTTTTTTTGTGTGTTGTATACCCCTTTGGCAGTCTGTGGACCCCTTCTCAGAATAAATGCATTAAATAAAATACATATGATCACAAAGAAAACAAATGACGTTGAAATACAGTTATTTTAAAATATTTTACTACAAGTTCACCGACCCCAGGCTGACAGCCCCTACTGTAAAACCATTCAGAATAAATGTAATTCCTCCTCTAAGTGACCACCTTTCAGTAATCTGAAAATAATTATCATAGTCTTGCTATATCCTCTCTTCTGTAAGCTAAGTATCCCTACTTCATTTAATCAATCAGGGTTTAGAGACCAAATCTCTTCCATCTTCCACCAAATGTCCTCCAGTTAATCAATATCACTCAGTGCCCAAGACTGCATACAATACTCTTGATATGATCTTATCAATACAGAGCATATTCCAACTTTCATTGTTATTCTAGACATTATATTTCTATTATTAGGTGTTATACTTCTATTTTATTCATGAAGCAATACAGGTTCCTAATGATGACTTCTCTTTGCCTAAATCACATTCATTAAAAAAAAATAAAAATAAATAAAATCACATTCATTTTTTCAAATTATAAATGACTTTCACTGAGCTTGAATTCAACTAAAACCTTAAGCCTTATTAAAGAAGGCAGCCCAAAAGACTCGATAGGACTTATTATGTTATACTTATCATGAAACCAATCCAATTTCATGCTATTCATATATTTATGTATTTATCTGAGTCTTTAGATGTCTTCTTTGACATCACTAATAAAAGTGTCCCAATGCCTCAAACATGGTAGGCAATTAATTAGCATTAATTCAATTAATTAAAATTGAAGGCTGAACAAGGCCAAGGACAGTACTCCTTCCAAACCAATAATTATCTAATAATTAATATATTTTGGATTATGGTCATCCAACTAATTGTGATTCCATTTAACCATGCTATCATCCAAGGTGAACATCTCTTATAAGAATGCATAATATATAACAAGAAAAATATCATAAGATACTTGATAGATAATCTACCAAAATCCAGCTATACCCTATGCACAGCTATCATTACTTGAATCCTGGTTATTATGAGACTAGCACTGACAAGACTTTGCCCAAATTCAGAGTTCACTCATTTCAAAGGCAATATCTATCCATCTACATGGCTGTAAACAAAGGACCAGCAGGAAGACTTTTCTATCACTAATTACTGTCCCGATGATATCCAGTTCTTTAATATACTGCATTTGTGCATTGGAGTGCCTTTTAAGGGTAATGTTATTACAATATCACACTATTTGTCTGAACTCCTTTCACCAATATGGTGTATGACTCAATATGTTGATAATGTGTAATTTATTGTGTTCTATATCAATTGTGTCCATTCATCAATAAATAAGCATTTATTAGGAAGATATTCTGTGTCAAGCAATGTGTTTAGCTTTGGGTATACAAAGCAAAAGCAAAGTTACTACTTTCAGGGAACTTACAATCTAATGAGAGAGACAATATGGACATATGTGATGTGTAAAACAAACACAAGGTAACATTGGAGGGGATTTTGTGGGTACCAGAAAAGTCGTCCCGCAGCATATAGCTCTTGATCCAGATGGAGATGAGAAGGGAAAGTATTCCAGGCATGGGGAAGAGTCATCAGAGTAAGGGAGAGCTTTTGTCTCAGAAATAAGAAAGGAAGCAAAAAGTCCAGTATGATTGAACCATAGAGAGTGTGAAGAGGATTACTGTGTAAGAATATATGCAAAATAATAAGGATCCAGATTGGAAATGCTTTAAAAGTCAAACAAAAGGATTTATTATTTGATCTTGGAGGTAACAGGGAACTACTGAAGTATATTGAGCGAGAGGCTGCCATAGTCAGGTCTAAATTTTAGGAAAAATCACTGGGGCAGCTCTATGAAAGTTGATTGGAGTAGAGAAACTTCGAAGCCTGGGAGACCAAACTGGAATCTATTGTAAGGGTCCAAGTGAGAAATCATGAGAGTCTGGACTAGGGTGGTAGCTATATGGGTAAGAAAAAGAAGCACAACTGAGAGAGGTTATTAGGAGAGAAATTATGGAATTTGTCAACAGACTGGATATTTGGGTGAATCCAAGGGAGGAAATTAAAAATAAAAACACACCAATGCTACAAGCTTGAGTAACTGTAACAATAGTGTATATCAATACAATAGTAATAGACAACTCCAAGGAGGAGTGAGTTTGGGGAGCAAGAAAATGATTTGTTTTAGACATGCTGAGTTTGTGGTGCCTATGAGAGATCCATTTCAAAATATCTGACAGTTTGTGGTGCAGAACAAGAGATCAGAAGGGAGATTAGGGCGAGATATCACTTTTCTCTGCATGGTTGTTAAGGGTAGAAGTTCATCCTACTGTATTTTCTCATTAATAGAAGCAATATGCCAGGTAGACAGATGATGATAAAGCTTTGATCAACAGCTAGCCTGTAAGATAAAGCTATTCTGATAATTGCATTTTACCTGCAAAACGGAAAAATACAAATAGATTACCTAAAGTCATAGTAACTTCATTCCTTCCATCTAACAGTGCAAAAGGCATTAGTCTTATATGTTTTTTTATTAATAAACCAATGTTATTTCTTATTTGTCATGAATTCCACTTTTTACTCATAACTTCTTGTTGAAAATAAATTCAACTCAATAGTTTGTAGAATTCACCTTACTTCCCTTTATTTGAAAATTGAAATATTTACTTGTAAATCAATATTGTATTCTATTCTCCAAGATTCCTTTAAAAATCACTAAAATGAATATATAATTATATTTGTAAGTTTTCTTAGAATACTGACATGTAATTCACCTGATCTAGGACATATAAATTATTCCTATAGGTCTTCTGCACTTCTCCTTGGATTTGTGCCCATCCATCTTTTACAAGCATCCTTTCAAAAATCTGTGTTCATTAGAGAGCTCCATGTGAAGTCACATCAGTTTCAGAGACTTTTGATTTGTTACTAGACTTCTTCCCAGGTGACTGCAAAGTTTTCTCATAAGAAACAATAAGCATAAAGATTCCCATTATATAAATTAAACTAAAACTAAAAAGAAGTCAAACTCTAAGTGTAATGACTAGGAAAGATTATAGAGAAGATATAATGAAACCCATTTCCCCCTTTGGATGTGTATTATCGAGACATGAAATACTAGAGACTATGTATGCAATTTTTTTTTTCTATATTAGTTTTGTTTATTAAGTTCACTATTTTAGCTCAACTGGTTTTCTTGTTTTACAACTAACAGCTCTCTGCCAGGGAGTATGAGGATGGTGGTACAAGGGTTTACCCACAAGTGAATGAGATAAAAAGATAAAGGTCATTATTAAAACTTGTTTAGAAATATTGTCTCATAGATGACTTTGGATGAATATAATGCAAACAAACTCCTGCCAAATTCAAGAGTCTGGGAATTCTTCACTTTTGTTTGATTGCCAGTTCCAGCCACCTTCTATATAAGTGCATGAGTGCATATGTGTATGTGTTGCTTACCGTAGTGGTCCACGACTTATTTAAACACTGCCTTACCATCCTCTTAGCATCCACATTGGAATTTATGATGACTATATCTCCAGCTACCATTTCCTTTTTGTGTAACACAGACTCTAAAATGGCATGGTCTATGTCTTCCTATCTTTTCCCCCCTTTCTTCCCATCATCTCTATCACAGTATACTCCCTATTGTTGGTCAGAATTATGTCTATAGTAGCAGTTTTAGTCATTGTTTCTACCTTTGAGAAATTGAGTCATCAGTAAGACAAGTCAACAATCTACTAGGTACCCTTCTTTACTAGAACAATACTTTTATTATTACTATTATGCTTGAGTAGAGTTTCCTCTTATCTTGCTTCCTTGTCTTAGTTTGTATTTATAACAGGTAGTGTATGTGTATTTTGAGGTTTTTGTGTTTTGAGGGGAAGTATGATATAATGCAAAGAATCCTAGATTTGTAATCAGAAGACCTAGATTCAAGTCTCATTTTTTAGGTTGGTACTTTGTGAGACTGAATAAGTTATTTAACTTCTCTGTAACTCAGTTTCCACATCAGCAAAATTGGCATAAAATAACTGTACTACCTAACTCACAGGAATATTATGAGTAAAATACTTTGTAAACCTTAAAATGTTGTATAAAAGCAACAGCATTTTTATTATTATTTTTCTGGAAGTAATCATCCATTTCTTTCATCTAATCAATCAATCAATTATCAGTGTACTCTCAAAATAACATCACTCTTGCTTCTTTCTCATTTTGTCCTAATCCAAATACCCTTTAGTGTCCTTGGAGTTCATGAATTTACACACATATATATCTTCTGGGGCAGTAAGACACCAGTGGATAATAGCATTGGGCATGAAATCAGAAAAACCCAGAAAGATCAGTGTTCAAATCTGACCTCAGACATTTACCAGCTGAGTGACCCTGGGCAACTCACTTAATTCCTGCCTACATAAAACTAGAGAAGGGAATAACAAACCACTCTAATATTATTGACAAGAAAACTCCATGGACAGTTAGCCCACAGGGTCACAAAGAGTAGGACGCTACTGAACAACTAAATAAGAACATATCTTCTTAGCCTACAGTATTAACGCATTGTCTCTTTAATCAGGTTATGTTTTCTTTTTAATCTAACCTTTCAACATTGTTTTTCAGCTGTCAATTCCATTCCCCCTCCCTTTCTTTGCATCCTTGTGTTTAAAATCTCAAATTCGCTTTTTTTCTAATTATCCATATTATGGGCACAGTAATGTAGATGTTTAAAACTACAAACATAATTCCCTTTTCTATTATATAAATCCTCTACTTTTTGCATTTTTCTTATAAATTACAGTGTACCATTTCCACTATTACTTTTTGTTGTTAACGTCCTCTTCAAAGTACAGGAGTTTCTGAAATTTCAGAGACAGAGGGTGCTGTCCAATTGCTGAAATCACTTTATGGATAATAGAGACAAAAAGATTGTGACATTAATGGAATAATTCCCTCAAATCCCATGTAAGTCACCATGGATCCTCAAGATCTATTAAAACATGTGAAAATCAAAGATTTTTGCTGATCATATTGATACAGGGCCTCTCCTAGGATCTCTGTGAGGTCTTTGGTTTGTTTTTTATTTTTTCTCCCCAGAGGAGTTTTTGCATAAATACACTTCAATCAGATTTCTATTGTAGCTATGATGTGGTGTGTGTGTGTGTGTGTGTGTGTGTGTGTGTGTGTGTGTGTGTACAATGTATGCCTTATTGTGGTAGTATATGGCTTTTGTGAACAGGCAAGCTACTATGTTGACATTTGGATTCAAACATGACTCAGGAAATATACAAAAGATGTAATGCTTCATAGTATTGGATTCATTTTTTCTGAGAAGCCTCCCCACCTTGATAAGACTGCGAATTGTTACATATGACACATCAAAACCACATGAATAATGATACTTCTGCAAGAGTTGAAATTCTATTGCTAAAATGGATTGAATTTTTTGTTTCAAAATTTCAATGTGGTTTTTAGGATGCTGAATTAATCCTGGTAGAAATGAACTCTCTGTTAATCTAAGGAACTATTACTTTAATCAGGAACTACTGTAAATAGAGAAATATTCCCAGCAGCAACTTATCACATTTCTTTTCCTGATTATAGGATTTTAGAGTTGCAGAATTATAAACATCCCCCCTTATTTACCAGATGAAGAAACTGAGTCTTGGAATGGAAAAGTGATTTACCCATAGTCACAGAATAAGGAAGCCAAAGCCCTGGAATTTAAACTAAGTTTGTGTGGTTCTAAATCTGGTTTCTTTCCATTACCTCATGTTTCTCCTCACTATGTTTGTTCAACCTTGATGGGAAATGACTCTTTCCACTAACTTGAGGGTAGAACTATGTCCAAAACCTCAACTGAGTTTATCAAGAAGGGTTTCAATTATGACCTGATACTGGTCAATTGGAAACTTAATGAGAAACACTATTGCATATCTCTTAGGCTTTATATGTTTAATGGTCTGCTCCATGCCTTATCTGCAGTTTTCTACTTGAACACACAGTGGCAGTGGAATCTAGTAGCATTCTTCATTCAAACTGTATCAGAAGAGGGTTATTTCAGTGATGATGTTCCAGAAAGCCTACCATCATTCTTACTGTATCCATCTCAAGCCAGGGAGAAAAATGTTGATGATGCATTCCAAAATAGCAACTGCAAAATTACAGAATGTCAGAGTTAGATGGAACATCAGTGGCTAGTTAGTCCAATATATATCCCCCAAAGAATTCCCTATATAACATAACCTAACAAGTAATCATTCAGACTTTATTTAAAAGCCTCTAGTGAATCTGCTACCTTACAAAACAGATCATTCCACTTCTGAATTGTTTTAGGTATAAGGAAGTTTTTCCTTACATCAACCCTTAATTTGTTTCTGCAATGATATCCTTTGCTCCTGGTCATGCATTTTAAAGTCAAACAGAACAGATATAAGCCCTCCTTCCAAGGGAAGCCCTTTAAATAATTGAAGACAACTAATTATACCCCTTAAACCTAAGCTTTTTTCTTCTCTAGGCTAGACATCCCCAGTTCCTTCAATTGATCTTTATGTGAAATGAATTCAAGAATCTTCACCAGCCTTGTTGCCTCCTTTGGATTCATTCCAACTTACCAGTATTCTTCCTAAAATATGATACACAGAACTGAGCACAATATTCTATATGTGATCTGACCAGAGCAGAATACAGAGCAATGACTTTATTCTTAAAAGCAATGACTCTTAAGGCAGGTTTGGATCTCACCGTCTTTTTTGGATATCATAGCACAGTTGACATATTTGCAGCTTGCATATCACCAAAAACTCTCATATATTTTTTAAAAGAAACTATTCCCTAATCATGGCATCTTGTGAAACTGATTTTTTAAAACTTAGTCCAAGATTTTGCCTTTGCTCCACTGCATCTTAGCTTAGGTGATCCAATGATTTAGGCAGCCAAGATAAATTTGGATTGTAATACTGTCATCTAGCACATTAGTTAGCTTCATCAAGAGTGTGTTAACTATAGATTTGGTAAGGATATTTATGCCTTCCTTCAAATCACTATTAAAGATATTAAACAGCAAAGGGTCAAGAATGGATCCCTGGGACCATCAGGTCAGACCTCCCTACAATATGACATAAACTATTTATGACCTCCTTGGAACTGGTCAATTTCAAATCCATCTGTTTTTACTATTGCTTTGTTCATATATCTTCAACATTTTATGAAAATAGCATAAAAACATTTATTGAATGCTCTGTTAAAATCAAGGCAAACACCATCTACAACAGTAATCTGTAGGCTTTTATTGCTCATGGCACAGTTGACAACACTACAGTAGGGTGAGATGATCTGTGAAGGTCCAGTTTCCTTTCAATAAGAGCAGCTATTTCTGTTGAGTTCTTTGTATATTTAACATGTTGTGAATCTAGTACATAACATATAAATATGCATATATATATATACATATGTATGTAATGGAGCAAATTCTGGGCAAATAAATTTTATGTTAAAATTGTTTATATATGTTCATTTATTGATGATAACATAACATGAAATATTTCAAGGGCACATTTACTGAAACTTTTGGACTGATAATGAAACATATGCATATGCTTTCAGAACCATTGATGTATAGAATTCCTCTGTTCTAAAAGTTTAGTAACCTTGTCAAAAAAAAAGAAATAAAGTTAGACTGGTATAACTTGTTTTTAATGAAGCTACCCTGTCTCTTTGTAGTCACTGCATCCTTCTCTAGATGTCATCTCCAGTCATCTTGATGAATATCTGGTCACTGGATTCAGATGGCTCTGGAGGAGAAGTGAGGCTGGTGACTTGCACAGCTCTCCTTCACTCAAAACAAAGCCAAGTGCAAGTCAGGCCATCATTTCTCTGATGGCATGGTCTTCTTTGGCAACGAAGGACAAGCACAAGTCACTGCATCCTTCTCCAGATGTTCAATAGCCAACTTTCTAATAATGTATTCTACAGCATTTGCAAGAATCAAAGAAAGAACAGACAAAAAGAAGCATGTATAGAATGTTTTTACATATATGTACATATTTGTGTCTAATGGTAGTTATCTCTGGAGGTGGGGGTGAGGAGAGGAGAGAATGAAAAGAAATTTACATAATAACTTTATTATATATTTAAAGACAATAACAAATTGCATATAATACATTTGCAGTTTCATGGGCAATCATCTTTTTTATTATGCTATGTTACAGAAATGTTTGTTTTATTATATAAATTAAAAATTAAATAAATAGAAATTTTTAAAGAAGTAAAATCAACCTCATTGACTTTTAGTTTGCAGCTTCTATTTCCTCCATCTTTTGAAGAAGAAAATGTGATTTTTATATATACTAATTCATTAATATTATAGATAATTCTGCAGCAAAGTAGAAATTACCAGATCTTTTATGGATATCACAGATAGCTAGATGATATAGAGGATTGAATACAGAAATTAGAGGACCTGAGTTGTTCAAATCCTGCCTCAATAACTTACTGTGTGACTGAGCAAATCACCTAATCTCTCATTCCTCTCTCTCTCTCCCTCTCAATATATATATATATATATATATATATATATGTGTGTGTGTGTGTGTGTGTGTGTGTGTGTGTGTGTGTGTGTGTGTGTGTAGTGTGTGTGTGGACATATATAAATCAAGGTTAAGTGACTTGCTCATGATCACGCTGCTACTATGTGTCTCAAGCATGGTTTGAACTCAGGTCCTCCTGACTCCAGGACTGGTGCTCTATCCACTGGCTATTTAACTGCCCTCCTACTTAACCACTCTCAACCTCAGATTTCTCATCTATAAAATGGGGGAAATAGTATCTAGCATTAACTTTATAGGGTTATTGTAAGGATCAAATGAGATAGTATATGTAAGAAGCTTTGTAAAACTTAAGCTATGTACATGCTAGCTGTAATTATCATTGTACAGATATGCCCTATTTTTAAATAAACACAATTCTGAAAATAAATCTTTACAAAGCAGGTAAATTTAAAAGTTTCTCAAGAATTCTAAAGGGTTTTTCCAGATTGAAAAAAAGTTCCTTTAAATAGCATGTTCTTTAAGAGTACTTTAATAAATCACTTAATTTGCAAAATTTGAATTAATCATATCATTTCCAGTAACAATTATTTTATAAAATTTTATTACTGAGATTTTTAATTGTGGAATATAACTATTATTAAAGGTTAAGCATTCATTAATATTAAGTAATAATAATTATTATTATTAATGGTTTAAGTTATTCATGTAAATTCTTGGTGTTCTTTTCTTTCACCAAGAGAATAAGCAACAATTTCATTGGGCTTATTAGTAGGGGCTAGAACTCGACTAGAAATAACTGGTCATGTCTTAATGACAACGCAGCTTGTTCATATGTACTTTATGAGACTCTTCTTGGCAAAGATACTGGAGTGACTTGCCATATTCTTCTCCAGCTCATTTTACAGATAAGAAAATGAGGCGAAAAGAATTAAGTGACTTGTCTAGCTAACATGTATTTAAAGCCAGATTTGAATTCAGAAAGATGAATCTTTCTGACTCCAGGCCTAACGTTCTACTCACTGCATCACAGAGCTGTCCATGAAGATAGACAAGGAATTTTGATTCTTGGATGTTCTTATTGATAGTACTGTAGAGGCTGTTTTTGACTTTCATCTTTTAAACAACTAAAATCATCATTTCCTCCTTAATTCTGTAGTATTCAAATAAATATGGGCTTCCTTTGAATAGTGAAATTGTTGAATATTACTTTCAGCTTACATTTATTCACATTACACTAAGCATGTGATTTCATCCTGGATAAGTTTTCATTATAAACAATGAAATAACAAAACAAAATTTGCTTTCTTTTAAACAAGTTCCTATAGAATGAAAGGCATTATAGAGAACAAAATAGGACTAAGTTCTCTTTAAGCAAATTTCTGATGGAGAATACTCAAATAAATAGAAGATATGAAAGGGGGACAGATGGTAAATTATCTAGAGTAGTCAGTGATCTTTTTTTTAAAAAAATCTTCATAGCTTCCTTGAAATATCCCTGGTGATTCCAAAAACATTTCCTAGAGATTCAGACAGGGCTTTATTGACAAGGGAAAAACACATTTTCAAGAAGATTCATATATCTTTCTATATCAGTCAAGAACATGCTTTTCTCTTACAAGAAGCAGTGATGGGCAGCATCCCCAAGCAAGAGGTCATTGATTTTGTTCCAAGTATGCTGCTGGGGGGTGGAAATGATAGAGGCAGACCTCTAAGGAACTCCTTCTCCTCTAACATTTCTTACTGTTGTTGGTTTATCTTCCTGAAGAAAAAACAAAGGTGTCACTGGAGTCAAGCCTTGAAGGATAGGTTGGGTGACAACAGGCAAAGAGGTCGGGAAGGAGGTTGTCCAATGGGAAGGAAAAGCAAGAAAAAAAGATATGATAAAAGCAAAGCAAGAGGTGTTCAATATAGTTTGTCAGGAGCATTGCATTCATGATTAGTAGCAGATTGAAGTAGAGTAGGGATGGGGAAAGGCATCAAAAGTAGATTGGTGTCAGATTGGGGAGTTCCCTGAATACCACCTAAGGAGCTTGATCTTTATTTGACAAGCATTAGGAAACCACTAGAGGGTTTTGACATCAGATCTGGCATTTGTGTTAATAAGCGAACAGGAAGTAACTGGATCTGAGTTTTCAGTTGCTTACAGAAATAGAATCTCTTGCTGGATAGGTAATGTCAAGGAAAAGGGAAAGCAAAAAAAAATGATAAATTCAATTAAAGGAAACAAGTAGTTGTGTCCTTCAAGACCCATCTCAAGTCCCAAATCTTCTATGAACTCTTTCCAGATAATTCTAACTCACACTCGTCACACTTCCTGACTGACCAAGGACTCATTGTCTGCCTCCCATATTTCTGTTTTTCGTTATCTTCTGCCTTGCATTTCTGTCTCAGTTTTCTGGTGTTAGTTTTCACTGAGTCGTGTAGTTAGAATATTAGAAAGAATCTAATATATTTTCAAAACAATATGGTTGCCACATTTAGGAAGCTGAGACAGCTGAGTGGTAGGGACAGAAATCAGGAGCTTCAGAGGGTAGCTTTTTTTTCCAATTTCCAGTTGGAATTATACAATTGTACAATTGTACAAAAAAATTTACAATTTTTTCCAATTTTTACAATTCTGCCCATGGGCAGCAGAGCAAAAGCAAGGTGAAGTAGATTGTCCACACTGGTGGTCATGAGATCAGTTCATTCTACCAAGAATCACAGAGCTGCTTCTCTTAAATAAACAGGGAGATGATGATCCAAATAAGCCTTCTTTATAGGGGAACATTGATTATGGAGGTGTCTTTTACAATGTTTTTTCTCAATTATCTTATGTTGCATATGACTCTGGAAAAGTTTTATGTACTGGGTCATACAGTGAACTGCCTGAGATCTTAAAGGGTTTGGAAATAGGACAGTAAGTTAGGTCGGTTATAGGTAAGTGCATAAGAATACCTGCTGAGGCATTCTCTATTTTCTGTGGATATGTCCAGGTCAGGGGACGTTGGACCAGGGTGGCCAGAGATTCTGATTATTTTTATCGAAATGAATGTTTCACTTCAGGCTTCTTGATTTTTCCTATTACTGAAAGCACCTAGGCCTCTTCCCCATGCCTACACAGCCATATCACATATTCAGGAAGAAAGGCAAGAGAAACCTTGCAAAGCACAGACTGGAGACTTCTAATTTATTTTTCCATCATTTAGCCAGGTGCTTTCAAAATCACAGTCCTGGAAGCTGGGTAAGCAACTCCCAGAAATAATGAGGGTCCTATAGCTGACTCTGTGAATGCCGCTTTGTCAATGTGCTTTGTTTTTTCCTTGTGCAGTCTTTATATAGCAGGGACTTGTTTTTAAATCTATTACGTCTAATCCCAGCAGTATTAATTAAATATAGTATGAGTTTCCAGTGCTCCATGTACAACACAAATTCTCCACTAAGGCAATTTGGAAATCTTCTCTAGCCTGCCATCCCTTCAGCAAGGACAACCACAGTCTCTTATCATTACCTCAGGCACTCTGTAAGGACTGAAACATACAGGTATTTTTAGAGCAGATGGAATAACTTCAGAATCATCAAGTGCTAAATTTGAAAATAATATTTCAAACAAGCATACTGAGAGACTAAAGAGAAGGAGGATGTGTACAATGTACCTACCACATTTTGTTATGGTCAATCTCTTCGGGAGGAGAGAAGGAGCAGATTTTTAGTTAAGCTTGCATGTTTTATTAAGGAAAAACAAAGCCTTCCAGTATACTAAAAAAAAATCTGCAGGTTGATATCTTTAGAGTACTCGACAATCCTCTACCCCCTTCCTACCACTGAAAATCAAATGACTTTTGTGCAAGGAAAAGTCTGCTTTTTATTTTATTAAGGACATTAAACTGTGGAAGAATCACTGAAATTAGGAAGTACTCACTTTGGTTTGGGCAAGAAACAAAGAATTGCTAATTTATATCTAACTCTTCCTTTTTTTAAACATATGACCCCCCTCACCTATATAAGTAACATTATTGAGCTAATTAGCAATAGGAGTATACCAATTCCTTACCAAAAAGATAATAGAAAGAAGTAGATTTGAACTATATTTAATCTCTCTTCCAGTCAATTTTACCACTAAAAATGTTCTACACCTGACCCTTTCATTGGTATATGGATTCAAGGCTCCCTGAGCATTATTCTACTTTAAATTAGAGGCAGGCTTATTTAGTGTGACTAAAATGCCCTGAAATACACCTCTCCAGAGAAATGTGGCACTATGAATGAAAGATGAGAAAATACACAGAGAGTAAATGTTACAACAAACAATATTAAGATGCAATTTAAAAGATGACTTTGCAACTGAAAAAGCTTCCAGACTTTAAAAAAAATCTAATTGATATATGTTTATTCCAGCTCCTAGTGTTTCTAGATACTCATCAACAGTTTAACATAGCCACTTCCCATTCAGGAGGCAGCAGAAGAGAGAAAGACTTTAACTGATTAATTGCTGATTTTACTGAATTCTTTTTTCTCTTCCTTTTTTAAATCTTTGGCATAGGGATAGTTTATTTGATATGGAAGAGGAGTATTTGGAAATGAAGATGATACAAATGGAAAATGTATCACTAAAACAACATTAAACAACAGAAAAAGATAAGAGAGAATAAAGAGATATGGCTATACTCCACAAGTGGGACCCATCAGGAAGAACAACTATAGGGATGAGGGAGAGGAAGGAATACCTCTCTGCACACTGGGATTAAAATCCCACAGGGAAATTCAACACAGTTGTCTTGACAAATTGTGAGAAATTACTGCTTAGGGACAGAACCAAGGGAAGCAGAACACTAATTGTTTTTCCAATATTTAAAAATATAGGGCTCCTTGCCTGTGCAGTTTCTCCTGACCCTTCTTCAGAATCAAATATCCTCCACAGCACCTATTGAAGTCTCCAGAATGTGGTACCAGTGAGTCCAGGTGAAGGCTCAGTTTGTAAAGAACCTGAAGAAAGAGCAGGAGAGTCAGTTACTGGAATAACAAATTTTAAAAATTAAAAAGCAAAATCAAAAGCTCAGGGCAAGAGGACTACTTAGAGACATGAAGCAATGCAGTGTTAAAAGTCAAAGAGGGAGAACAGAACCACATTCCAATCTCAGGGGACAGTACAGAGAAAACAGGGATACAGGGAGGTCTGTTCATTAGTCAAGTTCACATACAATTCATCACACTGAGAGGTGAGTAGATTTGCTCACTTAAAAACCCTGTCCTCCTGGTTCCCCTAAATCAGCTTTTGCTGCCTATGTTTCTCATTTACAAATGATCTGTGTTCGAGCTACCATGGACAGCATCATACTTTGATCATAGGGTCAGCCCTAGTCAAACTCGTGATGCACTTTGGAGTGCTCTCCCACTGCTCTTTTGTAGTTCACAATTATAGTGTTACAAAGAAAAAGGGAAAGAAGGAAGTTCAGAGGGAAACATAAACAAGCATGACAGCTTGGAAAGTCACACTCAAATTTTATGCCCTCTCTCAAAGTCTGTCTGTCTGTCTATCTGTCCCTCTCTTCCCTCCCACCCCTCTCTCTCAATCTCTCTTTCTGTCTCTCTCTCCCTCTCTCTCTCTCTCTCTCATCTGTTTTTATCTCTAAGTATGTCTCTGTCTCTCATTTGTAAAATATAAGATTTTTTAAAAATAAAAATATAGGCTGGGCAAAGATTGGAAAAGACTTTAAAAACCAAACCAATTTTTAAAATAAATAAATGCAACAAAGAGCGCTATCTTTAGAAACAAAATGATATTTCAGAATGATACTCCCATACTTCAAGAGCCCATGACTTTATTGACATGCATAATTATTACACCAGTGCATACCACAATTCCTGGATGCTTTAATCTTTGAATGTTGCTGTGATTGAAAAATGCATCACCTTGAGGCTAACCTCAGAAGCAGCAGTGAAATCAGTATTATTGCTTATTTCAATAAATTATTCAAGAAACCATCATTTCTTGGGTTGTTTTTAGACACAATTTTTCTTCTTCAGTTTCAATGTCAATAATATGGGCCCTCCTTTGACCAGAGTACACCACACCTCCTCAGAGTCTTAGTTATAATCTTTGTAAATTTCTGTATCCGAAAAATTAATCAGAAAAGAAGGAAGAAAAGGATGGAAGGAAGGAAGGAAGGAAGGAAGGAAGGAAGGAAGGAAGGAAGGAAGGAAGGAAGGAAGGAAAGAAGGAAGAAAGGAAGGAAAGAAGGAAGAAAGGAAGGAAGGAAGGAAGGATAGGAGAGAAAGAAAGATAGAAGAAGAAAGCAAGAAAGGTGCTAGAAATAGAATTTTATGCTCAGAGTGTAGGACCGACAATTTTATTTATTCAAATAATAATCAGGAAATATTGCTAAATGTCAAAGAATTCTACAAATCACTCTATTTATAATATCCACTTTAGATAAATGTCACCAACTAATAGAAGCTATTATTCTCCATCTGGTGCCTAGTTTTTAACTTTACATAAGTGTAATTAATAAACAAGAGGACCCTGCATTTTATGAGGTCTGATCATTAATGAAGATTAATACATGATTGATAAGTGCATATTTCTAGCCATGTTCTTCCTTCTCTTCAGCGTCTTAAATTCAGGTGCCTCCTTCCCACTTTTCAGGGTTGTTTTGATCAGGTAATGTACCTTAAAGCATTTTCAAAGCATAAAAGTGTGCTATGAATATTAGAGGCAACAGTGTATTATGAACAGAGGGCAAACTTCGGGGTCAGGATGATTCCTAGTTCTGCTTCTGAGGTATTCTATGTGACCATAGGCAAGTTGTTTAATCTCTGAGGGTTCCCAGCAAGTCTCTCAGACTATAAGATACAGATGAATTCTGCTTTTGTGCAGGGCATTTTTCCCTCATGAGTTCTCAATACCAGTAAAATCATAGGTCCAGACAAAAAAATAGTCATGATAATGATTTTTTAAAGAAAGAATATGACTTTTATGTAATATTCTAAAATTTTTCAAAGCACTTTTTATAAATTAGCTTGTTTTTTATTTTTCATACAAGAAATCCGTGGTATTGGTGGTGGATCAGTGGAATAGATTAGATACCTAAGTCCAGGTAGTAAATGACCATAGTAAACTAGTATCTGATAAACCCAGAGGCTCAATTTTTTGGGACAAGAAATCACTATTTGAGAAAACTGGAAAATGGTATGGCAGAAACTAGACATAGAATAACATCTTACACTGTGTGCCAAGATAAAGTCAAAATAGATACCTGATTTAGACACAAAGGGTGACACCATAAACAAATTAGGGAAACAAAGAATAGTTTATCTGTCAGATCAACGGAGAGAAGATTTTATGACAAAACAAGAGATAGAAAGCCTTAACAGCTGCAAAAAGGACAATTTTGATTATATTAAAGAGGGTTTGCACAAATAAAATCTTTGCAAACCAGATTAGAAGGAAAGTGGAAAGCAGAGACATAATTTTTACAGCAAATGTCTGATAAAGGCCTCATCTCTCAAATATATAGAGAACTGAGTCAAATGTATAAGAATACAAATCATTGCTCAATGATAAACGGTTAAAGGATACCAAGGGTCAGTTTTCAGATAAAAAAATCAAAGGTATCTCCAGTCATAGGGGAAAAAAATTCTCTAAATCATTTTTGATTAGAGAAACGCAAATTAAAATATCTCTGAGGTACCACGTTACACCTATCAGATTGGCTAATATGACAGAAAAGGAAAATGATAAATGTTGCAGGGGATGTGGGAAAATTGGGAACACTAATGCACTGTTGCTGGAATTGTGAATTGATCCAACCCTTCTGAAGAACAATTTGGAACTATGTCCAAAGGGGTATAAAGTTGTGCATACTTTTTGATCAAACAATACTACTACTAAGTCTGTATAACAAAGAGAGCAAAAAATGAGAAAGGACCTATTTGTACAAAATATTTGTAGCACCTCTTTTTGTGGTGGCAAAGAATTGGAAATTGAATGGTTGAACAAATTGTGGTATATGATCATACTACTGTGCTGTAAGAAATTGCAAACAGAATGATTTCAGAAGAACATTTGGAAAGATTTACATGAACTGATACAACATGAAGTAAGCAGAACCAGAACATTGTACACAGTAATGACAATATTGCACAATAATCAGCTGTGAATGACATACTATTCTCAGCAATACAAAAATTCAGACAATTTCAAATGAATCATGATGAAAAATGCTATCCACATACACAGAAAGAATTTGGTGGAATCTCAATGCAGATCAAGGCAAACTATTTTTTGCTTTATTTTTCACCCATGGATTTTTTTGTCTGTCTTTTTTCACAACATAACTAATATGGAAATATGTTTCACATTATTGCATATGTACACTTTTATCAAATTTCTTATTGTTTCAGGGAGGGGAAAGAGGTATAGGTAGAGAGAAAATTTGGAACTCAAATTTTTTTTAAAAATTAATGTTTGAAATTTCTTTACATGTAACTGGGGAAAATAAAGTATTGTTTAAAAATAAGCAAATAAGTATACAGGCACTCAAAAAGATTTATGACTTTATGACTTGTCCATGATTAAACAGCTAATTAATGTCTGGAGCAGAATTCAAACCCGGGTCTTTGCTTACCGTAAGTCCAGCATTCTTTGCCACTATACCTCTCACATGAATGGTAAGATATGATTACTGGTCTGCTGTTGTAAGAGAACATGGATGTGACCACTACTGAAGACAGTTCAGATCCACTCATTCTGTTTCAACAGAAATTTAAAGAATTGACATATGTAGAATTTAGGGCTGAAAGGAATAAAATACTTCCATCATTTCGGCACCTAGGTTAATGTTGTCATACAGTTGTTTCTCAGTAGCATCTGACTCTTTATGACCCCATTTGGGGTTTTCCAGGCAAGAATACTGGAGAGGTTTGCCATTCTCTTCTCCGGCTCATTTTACAGATGAGGAAACTGAGGCAAATTGGGTTAAGTGACTTGGCCAGGGTCATACAGTTATGATTTGAAATTAGTCTTCCTGTATCCAGGTCTGGTACTCTAACCGCTGCATCACCTAGCTGCCCAACCTAGGTCAATACCTTACCTATTATGGTAGGTAGTCAACTTGTTGAATTTATCTTCTTCTTGAGTCTTCTTGCTCAAACTCGTTCCATTTATCCATCAATAAATGTTTGCTCATTTATGCACTGGGAGACACCTATTGATCTAGAGACCAGCCATTCTTCTTCTGAAGTTCTGGACTCCAAGTGCTCCTGCTGCCAATATAAATAAAAGTACTGAAATCATCACTGAGGCCATAGAACTAGATCCAGGGTGATAAAAACGTCCATCCAGGACACCACATCTTCACTGCAAAGAGCTAAAAGAGTGCCTTTTAGAAAAACACTAAATGGTGCTATGTATGTCTAGCTACTCCTGTGGTGACAGAGATCAAGAGATTCGTTAAGGAAAAGGTTTCATTAATCCTGAACAAGCATTGTTTGAGGAATCTAGCTTCTTGCTCAAAAGGAGCAAGTGCCAGGAGAAACGAGCTCATGAAAAAAGAAAAAACATGAAGGAAAAGTTGAAAAAATTTTCCTTAGAGGGATATTGGGCTAAAAAAAAGTGTGTGGGGAAAAGGAAAGCCTTCATTTAATTAGCCTTAAAGGAAGAAGAAGTTGAAGAAAAATTAGTGGCTATTTTCTCATAAATCTACTTTCTGTCTACCACTTCAGAGTCCACAGTAACTATGGAAGGTTAGGATAGCATCAAGGAAAGGTATACTGCTGGAAGGAATTTATGGGATTTAGTTAGAGGGCAGAGCCAGGGAACATGTCTAGTCTTAAAAAAACATACATAAGCCTATAGAAATGAATGTTCAGTAAATTAGTATGCACTAAACACGTGCCCTGCAACTTGACTAATACCAAATACTTGATCCTTAAAATCCAGGCTTCATCCCCTGCTTCACCCCTTGAATTTTGTATGATCCTGGTTTTGACTTGGCTTAAGTCTCATCAGACAATACTGAATCTGATCATTTCATTCTGTGATACACTAGTGATGGCTTCTAACTCAAGCATCACTATTGTAGCAGTTTCTTTGAATTCCAAGACACTGATCTCAGCTTGCTTATGCTATGATTCTACCTCATTCAAACTCATTGCTAACACAGAAATATAATAACTCCAACTCCTCTCCTGAGTCTCTATTTCCCTTTCACACTAATTTCACTGGCTAATAAACTAGTTATTGCTAGCTAGCATATTAATATTTCACCTTATTTTACTATTCCACCAGGAATATTTTCCTGTTAAGATGTGATTCCTGGAGATAAAAAGCTATCCATTACAGAAATTAATCATCACCATGACAGAAATTAATCATCACCAATGCTAAGAATTTCAGGGACTGTAGCAAAATAATTCAGAAACTTGAGGGTGAGGGCAGAGCCAAGGTGATCATCTCTGTCAAGCTTTTCCAACATGCATTTCTAAACAACTTTAAAAAGCACGTCAAACTAAATTCTGAATGGTAAAACAACAAAAAGTCACAGTGGGTCATTTTTCCAGCCAGAGGCAGCTTAGAAGGACAAAAAGAAAGAGCACATGGAATGAGGTGAGGCGTGGTCAAAAACATAGTCTCTGGGCAGAAATAGCATGATCTATGGGCATTGCAGGTGATGGTAGCAAGGCCCAGCACCCAGGGAAATTTAGGGGAACTGTCTAATGTAAGATCCAAAACCAAGAAGTAGAGTGGAAAAATGAGCAGACCACAAAAACAAAAAAATTACCATAAAATTATTATGGTGAGAGGATACAGACTCAGACAAAAACAATGACCTGAAAACATCTACAAGCAAATCTTCAAAGAATTTCTAGAAAAGCTGTGCTAAGGAGGCATGGCTTTAAGTGTAGCTACTGTTCTCTGATCATATTTAAGGCAGGCCTTCAACATTGGCCACCTTCATTTTCTTCACCTGAGAAAGTTCTCAGGAGAAATCAAATGGACTCAGCATTTATTCTCACACATTTGCCAAGAAACATCTCTTCTCTTGGGAAAATAGCTATCTCTTAAAAGTTGCATTATTATTACACATGACCATGTGGGATGATTTTCAGTTTTATATTTTTGCATACACACATACAATATGTTACACACTTGCAGCTGTATTTGAATAAGAATCACATAAGACTGGAAGAGAGAGTGAGTCTAATGACTTCGTGTAACTCTGCCTCTTCACCCATGGTCCTCTTTGAGAAGAAAGCGCAAACAATAATCTGCAAGGTATAGATGTAGACCTAGATATAGACAAGTTTTGAACTCAGGAAGATGAGTTTTCCTGACTCCAGACCTGGCATTCTATCCACTGTGCCACCTAGCTTCCCTCAAGCTATAGATGTAGAGGGACAGCTACATGGGGCAATGGCTAGAGCACTAGCCATGGAGTCAAGAGTGAGTGAGTTCAAATCCAGTCTCAGAAACTTGGCACTTACTAGCTGTGTAACCTGTATAAGTTACTTAACCCCGACTGCCTCACAACAAACAAACAAAAAAAATATATATAATTATATATATATAGATGTAGGCAGACACAGATAGATAGACAGATGGATAGATAGATAGATAGATAGATAGATAGATAGATAGATAGATAGATAGATAGATAGATAGATAGATAGATAGAGGGAAGCAGTTAGGCGGCAGAGTGGATAGAATGCCAGGCCTGGAGTCAGGAGGACCTGAACTCAAATCTGACCTCAGGCACTTACTGGCTGTGTGACTTTGGGTAAATCACTTAACCCATCTCAGTTTTCCTCATCTGTAAAATGAACTAAAGAAGGAAGTGGCAAACAACTCCAATGTCTTTGCCAAGAAAAGCCCAAATAGAATCACAAGGAGTCAGACATGACTAAAACAACTGAACAACCACAAAAATAGAGATGCTATAAGTATAGGCAGATAGATTTCCCTATATAGATATAGGCATAGAAATAGAAATATAGATATGATAGATTGGACAAGATAACAGAAGTACTGTTCATATCCAGACTCAAAGGTGTATTCATCTAAAGCTAGTCCCCAATCAGATCTGTCTATATTTTTAATAATATTACTTCTGTATTCTGGTTTCTTACAATCTAATAAGTTTACTTTCAAGCTTTTCCTTTCCCTTCTCCCACCTGCCAGTAACTAGTTTTATGAGCTTAGGGAGATTATTTAACTTCCCCAAACAATTCTCTTCTCTATCAAAATGAGGAATTAGTACTGGATTGCATAGATTTCTGTCAAATTGAACAGTCTGTATTTCTCTGGATTGCTACCCTACTTCAAGCAATATAAAAGTAGATGAATTACCCAATGAATTACTCAAGTGGATATGATATGATAGCATGGAATAAAGTGTAAGAAGACTGAAAAGATAGAAAAGTGACAGGTTATGATGGGTTTTAAATGCCGAAAAAAGGACATCATATTTAATCATAGGGGTAATAGAGAGTCACTTGTGTTTACTAAGTTGGGGAAAGGGAGGGTTGGTGCTCAGACCTGAGCTTTGGGAAAATCACTTTTTCAGTTTAATGAAGCATAGCTTAGAGTAGGGAGAGACTTGAAACAAGCCAGAAGGCTACTCTAAGAGTCCAGGACAAAAATGATGAGGGTCTGAACTAAAGTGGTGACTGTATGAGTAGAGAGAAGCAAACTTACATAGAGATAGATTAGATATATGGAAGGAAAGTGAAGTAAGGACTCAAAGATGAAACTGAAGTTGAAAGCCTAGGTAACTAGAAAGATGATGGTACCCTCTATAATAATAAAATGGCTGGGGAGAGGAAAGGGATTGGAGGGTGGGAGTTATAATGAGTTCTATTTTGAATATATTGAGCTTAAGCTACCTATAGAGTATCCAGTTTGAGATGCTGATTAAGCAACTGATGTGGGACCATAGCTTAAAGGTGAGAGTAGAACTGGACATATAGATCTGAGAATCATTTACAAATCACTGAATTGCAAACATAATATACAAGTGAATAAAAGATGCCAAGAAAGTGTTATGAGAAGTGTAAAAGAATAAAGGCCATTTCCTCACAGGAGAACTAAGAAATGCTTTAGGGAGAAAGTCATATTTCAGTTTAGATTTAAAGGATTGGTATTATTTCAATAGAAGAGAGAATGACATGAGAAAATGTATATAAGTGGAAGAAGACAAGAAATGAATAGAAGTTCAGTTTGACCAGGAGAAATTGAAAGGGAAAAGTATGAGGCAATGCTAGGCAGATTGTTGGCCATTTTGGAAAGTAATTTGAAATTATGTAAATAAAGTGACTAAAATGTCCACACTCTTTGACCTTGAGATTTTACCACTACGCCTACCAAAGAGACCATTGATAAGAAGAAAGTCTTCCTAAACATTAAAATATTGATAGCAGCACTTTTTTGTGAAAACAAAGAATTGGACACAAAGTAAATGTACCCTGAATGGGGAATGGCTAAACAAACTACTGAACATGAATGTAAAGGAATATTACTGTGTTTTAAGAAATGACAACTATTGCATAGAATACAGAGAAGCATGGAAAGATCTATGTAAACTGATGAAGAGAAGTTATCAGAGCCAAGAAAATAATATACATGACTAAAACAATTTAAGTGGAAAGAATGACTAAAAACAATCAAAAGTAAATTAGGAAAAACAAACATGGCTCCAAATAAGAGGTATGAGAAGACATTTCCATTCTTTTGTAATTGGAAGTCCATGACTATAGTACATTACACATATTTTTGAATTTTATAATGTATTGATCAGTTTTGCTAAATGTTTTCTCTTCTTTTTCTTTTTTTTGTCTTTTAAAAAATGTATTTGTTTTGTGGGGTGATTCTCTTGGAGGGAAAGTAAAGAATGACAAAGTGAATCAAGAAATGTTTGGTTTTATATTAAAAAGGCAGTAATAAAAATTTATTTAAAACAAAAAAGAAAAATAGGTTGATATTGAATTATGTCTTTAATGTTGGACTGAAGAGTATGAATATTATATAATACGTGAAAGAAAGACATAGAATAGCTTTGATTAGAGGAGTGACATGAGTAAGATAAATTTGGTTTTGAGGTGAATTCAAATCAAGAAATTATTATCAAGCACACGTTGTGTGTTGTTAGCATTACGTTAAACATAGAGGATAGAAAGACATAAATGAAAGAGGCCATGCCTTCAAAGTACTTACTTTCTACTGAGAAGAGGAGGTCAAGTCACCTACTTGAGGAGTAGGGGACCTGGGAATACATAAGGAAAGCTTACTCAGGAAAGTCAGCCTTTCAAGTAATTTCTGAGAACTGAAAGAGGACAAATCTTCTAAAATGTATAAATGAGAAACAGGAATATTACAGGCATGAGGAATGGCTCATGTGAATACCTGAAGTAAGAAGAAATAATTTGGAGTTTGGAGGATAGAAGTAATCCAGTTTACTGGAATACAGAGTACATGAAGGTGAATATAAAATAAGACTGGAAAGATAAGTTGGAGACAAATTGCATATAATTCTAAATGCCAACTTTGATTGCTTATGTCTGATACTGGAGACAAGAGAGCCACTGAAGTTTATTGAGCAAGAGAATGGTATGGTCAGACCCTTGCTTTAGGAAGATTATCTTGGCAGCTCTGTGAAGACTAGAGAAAGGTTACCTTTTCCTTGGAGACTAGGGCAAAAGAAGGCATAATGAATGAATCTTTAAAGAAGTTTTAATATATTGTCTAGGAAAGATGAAGAACTTATGATTTTGATGGTAAAATAAGATGTGAAATCATCTTCTGAGAAAGGATCTAAGTGCCTTAATGGAAAAGGAAAAATTTGAAACTAGAAGAGAGTATTAAGAAAATCACTTAGAGGAGAAGAAAAAACTTGTCATGCAGCAAATGATATTGGATATCATGGATTTGTAGCAGTTCCTGTCAGCACAGTTGTATAACTTTCTGCAACAAAATTTAGTAGTCTGAGAGCAGAAACACATAAGGTGGATGCTGAAAGTAGGTGATTCCAAGGTAAGAATTTGTAGTGTCAACAGTGACAAATAAGGAACTCAAAGGGAGAGAACAGGCACAGCTGAACTATTTAACCATAAGGTCAAGACTTTGAATGGGAGGAGGTTGGAATAAGGTTAGAGCAAAGGTATTTAATTGGGAGAACATGGAATGACAAAGGTTCATAAAGTCATGGAGAGGATGAATCATAGATTTAGAATAAGAGAGATAGAAGGGGAGGTGGACAGAAAAGAGATTGTTATTAAGGGGGGTAAATTTTAAGAGTTCAAAACTATGGAAATGGTATAGTTATAGATGATAGTGAGATCTAAAGAATGTCTACTTTGTGGGTGGCTATGCTGAAATAAAGATGTCAGACATCAAAGATGGTGATGTTGATGAACTAGCAGGCCAGGGTGTTTGAGGGAGTGTCAAGGTGTCTATTGAGGCCCCTAGGCATGAGAGTAGGGGTTAAGGTAGAGAAGCCTATGAGTCAAATACTGAGCTCCCTGAGAAAGGAGAAAGAACTACCAAGAAGCTGGTATTTGAAAGTAGCAAGGATCTGAATGAGATGACATGGAGAAATGGAGTGCACCTCAGAACAAGAGAGTGCTATTGAGCAATGGTGGCAAAGCAAAGAGGAGGCTCACTTTTCTTCTTGGACTGGTATGTCTAAAGGTATGAGAAAAGGAGTAACTAGCAAAGAAAAAACTAGGAAAAAGTGGGTTTTGTTAGAAAAAACTAGCAAAATGCTTGCTTTAAAAGCAGCACTACATTGCAGAGATTAGTAGAGTCAGGATGGCAACGTATTGATGACTAGACTTGGAGTTAGGAAGACAGTAGTTCAAATCCTACCTCAGATTACTAACTATTATTCTTAACAACCTCTCTGGGACTCAGTTTGTTCATCTGCAAAATGAAGGGCTCTAGACCTATTATCCTATTCTATGAGGTGCGAGTTTGAAGGACGAATTGGAATGGGGGAGAATGGAGATAAGATCTGATAGGAGGGGATAGGACCAAGGGATAAGGTAAAAATATTAGCTTCATCACTAAGTAAGAATAATTCTTCCTTGGAGACAGAAAGGAAGACAAATATGTGATGAGGCTGAGGAACGTAGAAATGATGCTGAAGGAGTTTCTTTTGGATGGCCACAATCTCCTCCATGAAGGTTAACTCACTCATATATGTATGGGAGGAGGGATTGGGAAGAGGAGCACATAGAGGCCTGAAGTGAGAGGAAAAGGTTTGCAACAGTGGCTGTCAATGAGATAGGAAGTCAATAAAAGTAGATTAGGATTGTCAAGCAGCAATAAGCACTAAGCTGAAGTCATGCACCATAAATTTCTAGTGGAGAAAATAAGTTTGATCTTAGGACTTTCTCTAGGGATGCACAGAAGCCTGGGAGCATGAGCAGAAATTGAATGATTGGCCATTGGGGACCACCATGCTGTATTAATTGTAAAGAAATCTGTTCATGTTTAACTTATAATTGGCATGCTAAATGATCCCATGGGTTCCTGAAATTTATTTGATAAAAGGCTGAGCTAAGCAGATTTCTTTGTTAGTTCACTACTAGTTGAGAAAGTCCAAGAATTAGATTTGATTTTATTCTAACAATAAATAGACTATGTTTATTTATAACATAAATATTTATAACATAAGTGACTATGACATTACTTCTCAAAGATATCAGTTAGTTGTAATAATAGAGAAAATACCGTACTGTTTAATTTAATTTTCCAGTTAACTCAAGCTTAACCATAAACTTTTTGTTTTGCTTCTGCAATTTTTGAAGAAAAACTAGATAAATGTGTTCTTCCACTTTTCTGCCTTAGGAAGCTAAACATACTAAAGATGATTGCATATGTCTTAAGTAAATGTGAATCTGTCAGTATTTTCAGGTCATTTTTCTGAATATCAATTCCATTACTGGATTGTAAGCTTCTTGATGTCAGAGAATACATCTTATTCTTCTTTGTATTCACCTTAGTATTTGTCATAGTGCCTAAAATAGAGTAGATGCTTACTAACACAAGAGGTGAAGTGCGTTCCATACGTGGCCAGCTACCTAAGCAAAAGCACAGATGGATGGTGGAATGCCAAATTCAAGGAACAGTAAGTAAGTCATTTTAACTGGAACACAGAGTGCATGAAAGTATCCATCCACCACTGACGTAAATAGAGAAGGTCCAGACTTCAATCAATCGATCAATCAAAGGTATAAGCTAATTTTGAACAAGTAATCAATCAGTTTGGGAGGAGAGTAAATTAGATTTTAGTAAATCCAAATTCCTTAGCCGATAATTCAAGGCTTTCCACAAACAATAAGCCTCCTACCAATCTTTTCAAACTTTGTTTCTACATTCTCTCTAAATCCTCTGAATATACTGTTTCCCAAACTAAACAATACTGCACCCAATTGTGAAGTCTGGGCCTTCTCTATAAAAAGAGAAAGGAGTTCCATGACACCAGGAGTTGTGCATTACCTTTATCATTACGTATCCTACATGTGTGCCTAATTACCATTGTGCTATGAATTTGAGCCCACTGGGAAAATGTGCCCCAGATCTATGGGGATAATGTCTTGTATATATTATTTTACTATGTCATCTTAGTAAATGTCTTTACTAAGAGCTAATTGTTTCTACTGACTGACTGTTAGTGGAAAGCATATAGGGAGAGATTCATGTAGTACCCTAGGTTTGCCCTCAGCACCTGAAATAGCAGCCACTCTTTTGGGAACCAAACTTCAAGTGCCAGTGCAAGTTGCGGATATTGACCAGAGGGGAGTATTATATATAGCATTTATTAAGCACCTACCATATCCTTCTAACACCTATTCTGCATTTATTGGCTTTACTACTTATCTGGCATTTAATCTATACTGTCTTTTCTTGTTTTATCCTTGACCATCAGATTGTGAACTTCCAAATCCCAAAGATGTGTTTTACACTTTATATATCTTTCAGTATACCACTCAGTGCCTTGCAGATAGCAAATTTTCAATAACTTAGCCTAATGATTGATTTTCTACAAAAAAAATCAACTTTTCACCTGCAGTATGTACAAAACAATGTCACCTGGTTTAAAAAAAAGAGGATTGTACTAAAATTAGGATTCTGACCTTCATGACCTTGGACAATTCACAATTTTTCTGAACATCAGTTTTCTCATCTATTTTATTTGCATTTGTTGGAAAAAACTCTCTATAGTCTTATTTTTCTTCCCTTTTCTAGGCATTTTCCCAGCCAGTTACTTGACTTCTGAGATTCCTGTCCACCCCTGCCTAGATCTGCCCAGCTAGTGCTTGGGGTCTGAGATTCAAATGGGCTTTCCGCACTGCCCGCCCGCCTGCTGATCAATGTGAGCTTTAGTTCTGGTGCTGGGGTGGGGGCAGGGCCACCCCCCAGGCTCAGCTCCCTCAGGGGCTTTATGCAGAGACTTTCAGAAAAGGAGCGGGTGGGGCAGGGCCTCTCCCAGGCTCAGCTCCCTCAGGTTGTTTATACAGAGACTTTCAGTAATGAAGATCCTGCCTGCTGCTGGGGGAGTCCCGGGCCGCCGCAGCTGCACCGCTGCTGCCTCTGCTGCCACCCCCGCCTCTGCCACCACCGCTTCCTCCTGAGAGGGTCCGAGTCACGGAGACACTCCACTCCCCTTCTGGCCAGGCCAGCCGTCTCTCTCACTGACCTGTAGCTTCTGTGAGCGGAAGGACTTTCCCGGCTGCCGGAGCTTCTGTCCCTGAAGCCTGCTCGGGTCAGCTTCTCTGGGGCCGCGGCCAGGGCAGCGCTGGGCTGGGGTCCGCTTTCCGGGGTGCGATGGACCCTGGGGACGGGTCTCCAGGGCTCTCTGGAACGGAAATCTCTTCCACTCCGTTTCTGCACACCTTTCAGTGGTCCAGAAGTTATGGGGTTCTCTTTTTACATTAATTCTACGGGCTGTGGTTTCGGAGCTCGTAAACATGTGTTCTTCTACTCCGCCATCTTGGCTCTGCCTCTCATCTATTTTAACTGTGAGATTGCTACCCATGGTCCTGATACTAATCCAATGGGAAGGAGCAGAAGCTCAGAGAGCCTGTGATCTCCCAGGAAGTTAAAGTGCTCTATGTTGATGAGCAAAGGTATTGGAGAAGTGCCAAGTTGTATAAAATTTTCATAGAGTGAATATCTCTCTCTCCTGGCCCCACCTCTCTGGGGGAGAGAAAGGGACTTACCGATTTACTAGACTAAGGTATTGTGGGTTTACCTAACCGCAATCAGATTCAAGGACTCATCCTACTGATACAATCCAACATTAGCACTGAACGTGATATGTTTCATAATCTTGATGTAATAAAGTTGCTTCCCTACAAGAACTAACTATATTTAGCTGTAAGCTGTGGCTTTTTATTGCCATGGAACTGATAAATGCAATAAATCATATGTAATTAAAGAAGGAAAAAGCCCTTAGCTTTGTCTCATGTAGCCTGTCCCAGACCTAGGGAGTTTTCTGAACGTATCTAAGCTGCCCTGATTCTAAGGGTACTCAGAAGTGCACAGCTCACTTTGCCTAGTCCCCATAGCCACTTCTGTCATGAGCAGGCAAAGGAATATAGACTATCTGTTGCTAACTATAGTTAGCAACATATGTTTGACCCACACATCAGATAGAGTTAATTTCTAATTGAAAGCTTTTCATGTCTCCAAAATACTGAAATAATAAATTCAGAACTTGAGATTGCTTGTAGCACAGGGAATGGACTCAGGATCTAATACAGGCTGAAATTCTGAAAACAGTGTTGGTATTGTCATTGTTGTTTTCATTTACAACACTGTTGATGGCAATGACCTCTGACTGCATCTCTCCATAGCCAACTCATTCTCATGGAACAGGAGTGCAATCAAGAATGGGAAACTTAATAAGTGAAGCTCTCTCCACTCAGTTTGTCGTTTTATCTGCTTTACTTCCTTCCTGTCTCTGACCTTGAATCCTTCAATTTCAGTTTCTTATCACAGAGAGCTACATTGCATTCCCTCTAGGTCTCCCAACTTTTCTATAATGCTTCTCCCTTGAAGCCCTATCAATCACTTCTCTTAAACACCCCTATCTCACTCTGATTCAAAGTCTCATTCCCTTCCCTCAAAGCAGAAGAAGGAGCAGGTACATTAAGAGAGACACAATATATAAAAATGAGAAAGTTGGACTGAGTGACTTTCAGGTACCTTTAGTTTCTAGAGCTATGATCCTACAACTTCACTTAATAAGAAATGTTACTCCAATAATTACCATTGGCAGTTATTTTTTTCTCTAAAACTATTAATTGAAGAAATTAACTATTTACTTGATGTGAATTTTTAAACTTCAAGGATGGACACTGTAACTGATTATAACTCCTAGATACCCTTCTTCATATCTAAACTGCAGTTATAAATTATCTTTTATTTTCACTGGATGAGAGGGAGTGATAATTAGTTTCTTCTATAGGAAATTCAGGCAAGGAAACCTAGTGCTATATTTATGAAAACACTCAAAAAGAAGAATTTTAAAAAAGAACTGACTGACAAAGAAGTATTGAAGATTATTGGAGTTTTAAGATCCAAATTCATCTATTATTGAAAAATAAGCATTATTTTAAATATATATATTTTTGCAGTATATTTGTGAAACCATGGAGTGTTAGACCTCCAGAACATAATAGACTCCTTTAAAGACAAAATACAATCCATAAGCTCTACTATATTTCATTTTGAAGCATCATGGGGCAAGAAAATAATGCGGTTGAAGCAATAACATTGCTAACCAGATCTCTCCCAGAAAGAAATATTTATTTCTATTTTATTCTTTGATTTATTCGATAGCACCTTTCACAGTAATTGCCTTGGGATATGAGTACATCACTAGAGCATTCAATAAGATGCATGAAACTCCAAGAATTATCAGAAGAATGGCCAAATCCTAGTTACCACCATTATCTCTATATCTGTAATTTAAATATCAGAACCAGTTCAAGTCATGGACATGGCATGATTTTGAGGATGAAAAACTCAAGATACATGTAGTCACTCCACCCATTGCCCAATGTGTTTCTGACTATCTCTTATTGCATTCAAAATTTGGCTGGGGATTTTTTTTCAATATCAAAATATGGAAATATAAATGTTTTTCATAAAGTCCCATAACTGATTTATTCACATCAAAATGTGAATATCAAGATAACTCTAGAAGGAATCAGTCCCGGAGAGCTTCAAGAAGAGAAGAGACAACACTTTGTCCTGCATAATTTAGAACATGATTCAGCAGCCTACCTGATCACTGAATGACCAACCATTGGTAAAACTGATAATCAGGTACAATTAAACTGAGCAATGTATTGGTAATGTATTTTTGCTTACTGTTAATATAATTTTGCTTCTCAATGGGAAGATCTTTCCCATTAATTAGTAGACCCATGTGATCTGCTTGGGTCACATGGAAGCCTGAGTCATATGAGTCTGTGGTGGGAGGAGCTTGCTGAACAGGTAGAACAGGAAAATGTGGAGCTTGAAGAGGTAGAGCCAGAGCAGTACAGAGAGCAAGTTAGAGAGCAGTCAGAATTGAAGAATGCAGACAAGCGGGCAGCTGTCTGTGAGTAAGAGAAGGGCATTTTGTTTAAGGGAGCCTGTTTGTGATTTGTTTAAGGGAACTGCTTTGTGGGAAGCCTAACAGAGGGAAGACCTGGGGTTAGTGTTACTCTCCACATTGTTATTTTGTATAGATGTCTTTGTTACTACGAGGGATTTGACTCTCTGGTATCTGCCTAAATGTTTTGGTTCTGTCTTCTGTATGGAGAGTATGTTGTATTTTGCAATTCAGAATTGTGATGGCATGTTGATGGCCACCCCAGATGCTGTAAATATTGCATTGGTGCTACAGACTGTTAGCTAACTGGGATATTAATTGCTAATTAAAATTTGAGCTACCAGTGTCTCAAGGAATGAACTCTAACAAAGGTAATTACATTTCAAATGGGTGATGAAGAGCAACTCTCACCCTTCAGCTAAAGTATTTTCCTGGGATATAATAGAAGACAGAATGTGATAAGTACAAAAGGAGTGTCAAGACCAGAGATTCCTAACTTTGGACCCCTTTGGTGGTATACTGATGATTACAGACTCCTTCTCAGAATAATTTTAAAAAATAATTGATGGAAATGCTAAATTTCAGTTAGAGGTTAATGAAATTAATGATGCAATTTAAAAATATCCAAATTCACAGACCCACTGTAATCTGTACTCTATCCATGGACATATGGATTCCAGGTTAAGAACTATTGGTTTACACATAATGCTAAGAAAATAGAAAGGGAAAAATCACTTTTGGCAATCAGAGAAATAAGAACCAGGCGGATTTCATGGAGGAAGCTGCATCTAACTAGGTTTTAAAGTAAAAAAGAAAAAAATTTCAAATAGTAAGGAATTTCAAATAGTTTAGATTAAGAGGGAATATTTCTAGGTTTGGTGGTCCAGAAAGAGAATGTAGAAGAGCTTGTGGAATATAGAACTTCCAGGGAGGAATAGTAAAAAGGGAAAGTGATCAAGGGCATTTGCCGGAACATTGCAACAGATCCTGGGTCAGCCTAGATTAGGCAAAGGAGAGGGCAGTCCTGTTTGGCACCAGCTCTAGGTGGCCCCATGAAGAGTGGGAGTAATTAGGTGATTCCCCTTGACTAAGAAAATTACTTAGATGTTTATGAGAAGCTAGAGTAGGGAGACTGAATCAAGAAGTCTTGTTCAAAGAGCAATTATCTCTGCTGTACTAAATAAATCTTTTTAGGAAAGAGAAAGAGGGAATCAACATAATCTTTTGAATGTGGTATACAATATAGTCAAATGAATGGTATGTGGCTTTGGACAACTAAGTTTGCCTCTCTGGGTATCAAGTAACTCCTTTACAAAGTGAAGAGGAAGTAGACTAGATGATATCTAACATCCTCTCCAGCTCTAGAATTCTGTTATACTCAACAGTGCTGTCTTATGCTCAACAATGCCCTCTACTGGATGTAAGAGCACCAGCACAGGGGAGACATGATGGGGTGGTGGGAGTGACTTGAAAGGTACCCAAAATAATCTATACCAGTCTTTTGTTAAGGCTCTGGATAGCCTCAAGGAAAGAGAAATCACAACTCCTTTTTCTCTGAGGAGAAATGAGGACAGTCCCTGTGATCTACCTGCCTTACAGAGACTGTGAGGATTAAAAAGAGACAGGCTTTGAGCTGGGCAGAAGAAAGAGACTTAATAGAGACAAAGGATTAGTTGTTTTGGACCCAAAAAGTCACCCAAGAGAATAAACAAAGTAAGTGTTTGAAGAGACCTCCTACCCTAACCTCAATCAAAATAAGCTTAGCAAAGAGAGTCTGAAGCCAGAAATTGTGCAGCCCTTTGTCCAAGAAGTTGGCAACTCAGACTTCTCCCTAAGTATTTATTGTTTATGTGACAGCTATTCACACTTAACTGAAACTCAAGTCTTGGAAAATAGCATTCTCACTGCCTCTTACAGCAATTGCAAAGCTGGTTCTGGAAACTTAGATAGAAGAAAATAAGTGGCTCTGGTGCCCCTCAGAAAATCATGCCAGGACAAGCAGCTGCAAACAGCTGTCAGGCATGGAACACAGCTCAAACTTCAGCTGACTATGCCTACAGTGAAATCCCTTCCCTTCCCTGGTTCCAGTTAATACAGCAAGAACTATAGTTTTCCACCAGTTTTTTTCACCTCAAGCTTCCTATCAAAAAATAACTATTACCTGTATTAGGATTACCATCGGACTCTCTAATCTCTGTGCTTTTTTAATTAGGCTGATCACCATACCTGGAAAGCACTCCCTCCTCATCTCTGTCTCTAAGGATTCCAAGTTTCTTTCATAGCTCAGGTCAAATATTATTTCACATACAGCTACTCATGCCTCTACCACAAAATTTCTTTGTATGGATTTAGTACATATTCTCACATATTTGCTTTTTATATATTTAAATGTATGCATGTTTTCTTCTCTTTCAGAATATGAGATTCCTAAGAAAAAAAAAGCTATCTCACTTTTGTCTCCCTTCTCTTACTTTCCCTTTGTTTCTCTTCTGTGGAGCCCAGTGCAGTCTGACATACAGTAGGCAATTAACAAATTCATGTTAATTGGTCCCAAAGTATTTTCCTTGTTATTTTATATTTGAATCAATCTCTCCTTATTAAGCCAAGATGTCATAAACATATCATGAATAACTAGGCCCGGATTAATGAACAGCCAGGTTAGATTACTCAGAGGCAGAGCTACCTATTTTGTGACATAAAGAATTTTGTAGAATACCTCACCCTAACCACATCCCATCCCCTAAGTAGCTTCCTCATTGGCCTTTAACCATGTCTAAAATTCCACCTTTAAAGAATCATCCCTTTAGGTTAAGGCATTGTGTTTCTAAGAATTCCTGGAAGGAGAAGGTAAACTACTAAACTATTACCTGTCACTGTCACTTTAATCTAAATGAGATTGCCGGGCTATTTTCAGTCATCTAGAGGTATTGGTGGTAGGAACAGGGAAGTTCACTGAGTCCCTAAGGCAGAAGTTCTTAATCTTTTTTTGTATGTATCATGGATCTCCTTGGAAATCTGAAACATATAGACTCATTCTCATAATAATGTCTTTAAATAATTGGAGGAAATTATACATTTCAGTTAAAGATTAGTGAAAATAAAGATGATCTTTTTCCAATACAAATTTGCTGAACCCCTGAAAATTATTCACAAAATGCCCTTGTGGTTCCTGGTCTTCAGGTTCCTAAAGGAACAGAATACAAGATAAGTACACTTCAGTCAGAAAGAGGGTCCGGAAGAGTCTTTCCACAACATGAGGTATGGATCATTCCTGTAGAAGCCTTCTTTGAGCTATAAATCTATGATCCTCCTATCCTAGAACTAAATGGAATATTAGCAACTTTTTTTAGTTCTCTCCACTTCTTGATTGTCTTGTATTTGCTTATCTTAATCAATGAGTATTTATTGAGCAGCTACCATGTACCTGTCACTGGAGATAGAAATGAAGCAATACCCACCCAAGAAGCTCATATTTGAATAGGGAAGACATATATAAGTTATGATAGCAAATCACTCTGGCCTTTGTACCCAGAACCAGACTGCTGTATCTGCCTTCCTATGGTTCCAGATTACCCTAAGAAGTTTGGGGGATATCTTTTTTGTAATGCTATTGACTCAAGACCTTATTGACTATGTTCCTCATTGTTAAAGGCCCGACACTCGCACCTCCGTTCCATTAAACTGCTTAACACTGATGAATTTTTACAAAGGCATATTTATTTCAAAGGTATAATAAGAACAATGGTACAAACATCTCTCAACATATTTTTTCACCATCTAGGGGCTTCCTCTCCTACATCACCTCAATCTAGGGAGAATAGGGTTGTCACAGCTCAGTTTTTACATAGCACTGATCCTACCAAATTCCTGTCGATATGCAGCATCAGTGCCAGGAAAGACTCAACTTCTGTTGTTCTCCATACAGAAGGTTTCATCTTACTCCTCAGGGTTGGCTGCAAAATAGTCTGGAATTCCAGGACACTGAAGAGTCCTCCACACTCATGGATACCAAAATGCTAAAACTCCCTCCAGACTTTTCTAAATTTGCAAGGTTGTGGAGGCTCCACTCCCTTCACCCTCAATAGAAAAGAGCAAACATAGAGCTCAAGGACCAAGGTGCTTTAGAAGGGAGAACATACTAAGTCACTAAGACCTCTAGCCTTACAGCACGATCTCACAAGAACAGAAACAGAGCACCCCAAAGGACCGATGTCAAAGAGAGATGACACAAACCAACTGCCTCCACATCCATTCAACACATGGTTAATGTGGTTCAAGTAAAACTGGTTACAAAATGTCTACACATGCTCCAGTCTCCTGAAGACACCTCCTCCTATATATTACTACTCACCTAGAAGCAGGTTCCCAGTCTCTACACATAAAAATGCCATCCAAGATATTCTGCCCATGTGCAAGACATCCATGAGAGAAAGAAAAGAAAGAAAGAAGGAAAGGAAATAAGGAAGGAAGGAAGGAAGGAAGGAAGGAAGGAAGGAAGGAAGGAAGGAAGGAAGGAAGGAAGGAAGGAAGGAAGATAAAAATGGAGATAAAGATAAAGATAGATGGGGGGAAGCACTAGCAGTTCACCAATCAGATTTCACATAGAAAATAAATGTTTGAGTTGAGTATTGAGGGAATTTAAGAGGGAGAGGATTCTGAACATGAGAGTTTACAGAAGGTGTGCCAATTTTGATGAATAGCAAGTAGGGCAGTGTAGCTGCACCATAGAGTGTATAAGGACAAGTAATGTATAGAAGTCTTGAAAGGTAAATTAAGGCCAAATTGTGAAAAAACTGAATGCCAAGCACAGGAGTTTACATTTGATCCTAGAAGTAACAGGGGAGTCATTTGAGTTCATTGAACAAGAAAATGATGGGATCATATCTATCTATGCTTTAGGAAAATCACTTTAATGTGTGGAGGATATATCAGAGAGGGAAGAGACTTGAGGTAGAGAGACCCTATTACAAGACTTTGCAATAGTCCAGTAAGTAGTGATAACAGCCTATATATAAGTGGAGAGAAAGGAAGAGCTGTAAGAGATGTTGTGGAGGTAGAAACAGCAAAATTTGTCTATAGATTATAATATCCATACAGAATGCAAGATTCAGCAAGGAAAGGTCTATTTTGTTTTTGCATTTCCAGCACCTAGCACATAGTAGGTGCTTAGTATTTTGTGAACTGATTTGAACAATAGCATCTTCCAGGTTTCTCTTGAAGTGTCAATAGACTCTTCCCAGTGATAGCTGATGAGTCACCTTGTCGTAGTCAGTGTCAAATCTTTGAGTAGGCTAGGATGCAATTCATTAAGATTTGCAGTTTGAACTCACATTTGGAACTCATCTTTCTTTCTGCTTCCGACTTGGGATTCATTTCCTATTTCCAGTTTATAATTATTTTCTTGGTTAAGACCAAGATTGCAAGAAAGTATTATAAGCTTTGTCTGTTTTGTACCAGTTGCTATGAGGATTCCATCTTAATGCATGTTTATATTTTCTTTCTTCAGATTTCTTTTTCTACTTCCTTTTCTACATGTAGTTTTTCTGCTTCAACCCTGCAAAATCATGATATTTCTTGGTCTTCTTCCTTGACTATCTCGACTTTCAATATTTTCTGTAATTTCTCCATTTGCATTTCTCCAATAATTGTGCACCAGAAAAAACACAAAAAGGCTTGGATTCTATATGTGCACAGTAGCACATTAGAAAAAAGTTGAGCTTTGTGAGAAAATTTGGGGGGTTTTTTCGGTTCATCAGGTTGATTTTTTTCTTTCTCTTTCTATCTTCCTTCCTTTCTTTTTCCTTTCCTTTTTTTTCTTTCTTCCTCTAGTGATATGAATCAGTGAGTTCAAAAAGAAGACCTAATGGCAGATGAACAGATGGCCTGGAATAAAATTTACTACCATGAAATCTCTGATTATTTGGACATCAAACAAGTTACTCACTGCATTTTTTGGCTGATATCTAATAGAATTTTAGAATTCCAAAATTTTCCATGTCATTTTAAATCAGAGGTTCTTAGTTTAGGATTCATAAACTTATTTTTTATGTATTTTGAAAATTTTATTCCAATATAATTGGTTTTCTTTGGAATCCTATACATAGGCTATATATACTTTATGCCTTTAAAAACATTCTGAGAAATCAATAAACTATACTACATAGCCAAAGGGGTCTATGACTAAAAACAAACAAA